>CM036242.1:33951623-34501623 GCA_020698575.1 Bostrychus sinensis
AATAATAAAAAAATAAAAAAAAAAATTCCTGTTTGTGTTTAAAAACTTCTACAGTCTGGACTCTGCTGCACTCTGTTGTTCTTTTCACCTGTTTTTTTTTTTTTTTTTTTGATGGCACTAGTAGAGTACACTTAACTGTAAACCATAATAACCACAATAAAATTTAAATAATGCTTAAAATGTTTCACTCTATGTGAACTGAATCTGTATAAGTATGAGTTCCACTTTGAATTTAGCTACCAAAATTTGGCTTTTTCAGGATATTTGAATGTACCTTGTATGTGTATTTAAAAAAAATAAAAAAAAATAAAATAAAATAAAATAAATAAAATAAATAAATAAAGTAACATTTTCATCTATAGCCATGAGAGACTGTTGTCTGGAAACCTACTGCTCTCCCGTGACCTCTGACCTCAGAGTCACATGTTCGGCTGGAGCTGAACTGACTGGACCTCCGCCGCTGTGTGGTGCACAGTCAGCAGATTGTCTGAGAGCAAACCCCCGGTCTGTTACAACTTTTGAAGAAATACAAACACAGTTCTGTGGTGAGTATTTGTACATCTCCAGGCTCTAACTGTCCCATGTTTCCAAAGCAGTCTTCATCAACAGTAACCCACATGAGGTACAAGGCACTGAGTCAAATTATTATCGAGCATTATATTTCAGAAAAGTAAAAAAAATCAGCATATTGCAATTTAAAACAAAATCATGAGTTGTGTTTTGCTTCATTTGCGCTTGTTTTCAACCCTGTATTCTCTATTACAACCTTTCTGAGCTTTCAAAATGCTTTTGTCAGATTTTTGGACGAGGTGAACTTGATGACTTCACAGGAAGAAGCTCTCCTGTGGCTCTGACCCCATACAGCTCTTTCATTAATAAAATGGTCCTTTTGTTTTGCTTTATGCACAAGAATAAAATGAACACCTGAAGAATGTATTTATTATTAATAAATAAAAATGTTACCCTCTGTCCTTATTATTTTAATTCCTTCATATTTAATAAATACAAGTTCTTTGTAATTCTACCAATTCATAATTGAGATGTACAAAACAGAAAGCCAACAGCCAGACTGCCTGCATGTGTCCTTATTAAATAACATCTTTATATGGCTTGATTTACTTCCAGCCCCCCTCTGGTGCCAGAAGTAAATTTCCCATTCATTTTTCCCATAGACTTTTCTTAAACTGAGTATGTTAAGAGTTTAAAAGTGCGACGGAGGTTAATCAGCTCTGTGGTAACTCATGATAAATACACGATTAATTCCTATCAAAAAGATAAACCAAAACTTGAAAATTCAGCAACGTGTGTTTGTAACTTTTCATTTTTACAAGTTTCAAATATGTGTTTGTAGGGAAATTATTTGTGTTATGGTCATGAGTTACCACGAAGCTGATTAGCCTCCCATGAGCTGTTGAACTCTTAATATACGCTTTTTTCAAAAAGTCAATGGGAATAATGAATGGGAATTTTACTTTCCGAACCGGGGGTGAGCGGTCACTGTTGAGCTCTATAATGTAGCCTAATTAACATAAAGTAATGAGTGCACATAAAGAGAGATGGGTCAAAGTCTGTCTTAATTTATCTGCTCAAAGTCAAAGTAGTTGAAAGTGTCCAAGATCTTCATGTTTGAGTCCAGGTCTGGGCACTATATCATTACCATTGTGCCTTGGCAGAGGTTGTCGATATCTGCGAGAAAGAGACTGGTCTGAGGTGTCAGAGGTGTGAAAGGCCAACAGCTGCTCAGAGCGGGGCAGGCGGAGCCCACTGTGTCGGCCGTGGTGTGTGTCCACAGCTGTGTGGTCATGTGACTGTGAGCAAACACACCTGCAGCACGGCATGCTGGGAAAGAGGCTCAGGCCCATCCATCCACACTGGGAGATTTAAACTGCTTGTGCCAAATCAAATATCTACACTCGCACAGCGTCAGTGACTTTAAAGGGAGAGGCTATATTTTAATAGTGTGCATAAAATCATTCAGACAGAGTCTGTGAACCTTTTCCAGCAGATTTCTGGCATGAAACAACATTAAATAAAAAAATGTAAGGATAGTTTTGTGTAATTTTATATTTTAATATGCAAATGAATCTGAATTTTGGATGGTGCAAAAAAACAAAAGTCTTGGTTCATTTTTATGACATATTGGATTAAGGTTTTTTGACCACTGCCCATTGCCTTATAAAATGTATGTTTTAGGGGTAAAATGTCCAATAAATCAGTCTAGGAATGATATATCAGCAAATCCCTCTGTGAAAGCCTTCAGAATACAGCTCCAGTTACAGTTAAGTACAAAGCTGGAAAATGTGGTGCTTGTAGGTGTTGCTGAAATAGAGATATCTGACTCAGAGTGTGAGAAAACCTAATTTTAAGAAAATGGTTTAGTTTAGTTATGTGTAATTTGGACAGTTTCCTTCAGCACTTTTTAAAAAAAAAAAAAAAGAAAAAAAAAAAAAAAGAAAGGAAAAAACTGGGCCAAAATCTTGCCTAAATCTTAAATTACCAGATAATATCTAAAAATTACCATAAAAAAAGAAAAGGTTTCAGTGTCTTGCCTAAAAAACACAAGTAACATCTTAGAGTGAGTTTTTTTTTTTTGTCAGCAAACACCAAGCTTGGAGAAGCAGACAGGACATGAAGTGTATTCTGTGTACATTTACAAACTTACGGACATTTGGGATATTATCCTGCAGCTCTTTGCTCGCAGTCCCATCAGACCGTTGCATGGTTAATTTGGTAAAGCTTTTACACTGAATGTCATTTATTTCCTCTTTAGATGGAGGCAGCGCATTTACTGTAGGACCCCTGAAGGGAGCAGCCAAAAGGAGAGAAGTGAAGCACTTTAGTTTACTGTGAACTGAAAGGTGAGAGGTGGCGGGCTTTTAGCGCACTCTGCTGGTGAAAATGAAGATTACAACTGCACAGTTTGATTTTTTGCTAAATGCAGGAACTGGCCACTTTCTGTACTAGTACTTGTATGGGGAGTAGTAGTGGTAGTAGATTTGTGTTGCTTAATGTTTTTGCTTTACAACAAACATTTCTGTGTATCTTTTTTGTCTTTTTCAAACACTTGAAAATATGTTAAACAATGGCAAACTGTGTGAGATTGTGGCAGCTGCACCCTGTGTTTGAAAAGCAACAGGATTAGTATCTGCTTTACTTGTCTTGTCTTGTTTTTGCAATCTCAAAAGCCCTGCTGTATGTTGCAAATTCACAGTACAAATACCACAATAACTTCCATAATACCACAATAACTTGCATGAAACTGCTGTATTTTGCTTGTCTTTGAGAGCCATTGTATTTTTTTCCAATCAAATAAACAATGGATACATACCTCTGCAGTTTAGTATTACATAATAGTGCAGTATATTGTAGTAGAAATAATTATAAAGGGAACATATTATGCTTTTTTTCAGGCCTTTGCATTACAAGTTTCATAACCGAAAATAATGTATATGTATGAAAAACATCTTCTATTGGGGAGCTGTTACTTTGACTTTACAGAGAACGCTTGGATTAGGTGTCTGTCGCCCTCTGCTGGCACCGGTGTGGAATGGACAGCGCATAATATGACTATTTAGCAATGGCTATTAGCAACATGATGCTAACAGATGTATAAATGAGCTGACTGCTTCATATTGATGGCATTTTAAGAGCAGAAATTATCAGAACAATTATGAAGTATGGGCTTTAGAAACTCACAGGAGCACTTCCTGGTTTCATGCGTCTACATTGAGCTGTGGGACCGAGCATTTTTAGGTCTTGAGAAAGTGAGGGCCTCAGCATGCAGGATCACTCAAACATGTGAGAATGAAACAAAATACTTAGATTTGTTTCTGAAGTGGAAAAAACATTATAACATGGTTAAAAGCTCAAAAAAAATTATTGAGTGTAATGGAGGAACATTTATAATTTAACACAGAAGCTTTGGCCAATAATTATTAATAATCAATTTTATAACTGAGTAAGTCAGGTTTTTTTTTTTACCTTGGTGGCAAAGCTGTAGTAGTACTAGTAGTACTTGTGGCATAATAATAGTATAGTAATGGCACTAGTATTAGTAGCTGTAGCAGCAGTGGTGTAAGCACATTCAGTCTGTTGTCTGCACATCCACAGATCACACGTTTAGTCATAAAAAGTACACAGTCATTTCTTAAAGTCAGCAAATATTTTATGTAAAATATTCAAACATGTCATTTCCACAAAACAATGAGATGTTTATTATTGTTTATAAGTAAACTTTGTAAACATTAATATCGTGAATGAATTCTCCATATCATACATTTATAATCTTTTTAATCCTCTTTTTGAATAATTTTCTACAGCTAAGAGTACATATGACTGTGGAGATTCTCAGTCATCCAGGTTTTCACAGTCCAAACACGGACTATAAACTAAGTCCAAGTGACCTAAAATAAATGAGTAAAAAATTGTTGGAGCAAAGCTCCAACAATTTTCCAACATCATTTTTTTCAGGACCTGTAAACAAAAAAAGTGTTATTTTTCAAATTTTTGTTTATTCCACCTGTTTGAGAAAAGATTTACCTCCTACGCCATTAAAATACATTTTCCAGCTTATTATTAGGCTTCCCTGTGATGTGCAGTAACCAGTTTGCTTGCTAAATAATAACTGCATTTCAACTGCACCACAAAAGGAGAAAGATTTTATTTAATTTGTTTTGTATTTGACTTGTATAACCTGTATTATTCAAACAAATTAAAATTTCATTTGCATTATTATAATTAATATTATTTTTGAGTTTTTGAGCTCAAATGTATTAAGCAAATTATAACATAACTAATACTAAGTTTACCTGTTAGCGGGTTTGTATATCAATATGGCACTGTCATATATATATATATATATATATATTTACATCAGGAAGATGGCCTCAACAGACAAAGTGCTCAGTGAATGTCTCAGGCAGTGGAAAACAGAGGACGAGGTGCTGGAGGAACCATCATGGGAGGAAAAGCCCCTACATGGGATGTACCATCGACAGATAACTGAAGTGGCTGATATCCAGAAATCCTACCAATGGCTAGAAAGGGCTGGACTGAAGGACAGCACAGAGGCACTGATCATGGCTGCACAGGAGCAGGCCTTGAGCACCAGAGCAATAGAGGCCCAGATCTACCATACAAGACAAGACCCCAGGTGCAAAGAGGCCCCTGAGACAATCCAGCACATAACTGCAGGCTGTAAGATGCTGGCAGGGAAAGCATACATGGAGCGTCATAACCAAGTGGCTGGTATAGTGTACAGGAACATCTGTGCAGAGTACAGTCTGGAAGTCCTGAGGTCAAGGTGGGAAACACCTCCAAAGGTGATGGAGAACGACCGAGCTAAGATCCTGTGGGACTTCCAGATCCAGACAGACAAAATGGTAGTGGCGAACCACCCGGACATTGTGGTGATGAACAAACAGCAGAGGAAAGCCGTTGTGGTTGACATCGCAATACGAAGAGGTTGAGGATTTAAACGAGTCTCCAACGGCTCCTCAGGAGGAACCAACCAAATCTGAGGAAGCTAAAATTGATTTGGCAGAGCCCAAACAAGTGAACCAAGACCTTCCCACTGTCATCATAGACTCAGAAGGACGCTGTTGCTATGTCCTAACTAAGAATGAAACTGATAACCTCGGGTCTACCAACAACAGCAGCAGCAGAAAGGAAAAAAGAAAGAACAGAAAGGGAAAAAACGGGCAGAGAAAGGTGGTTACACTGGTCTTAAAGGAGCCTCAAACAGAGCCTCAGGAAGCTGAGGATGAAGTGTGTAACACTGACTTGGCAATGCCTCAGTTAGAAGAGCACAGTGATTTTCCCATCATCAAACCAGCAGGTGAGAAAGAAGTCAGAGTAAAAGAGGCCCAGGACTCAGAAGACTCTTTGGTTGAGGCTGCAGATGTAAGTTCAGCAGAGCCCAAAGACTCAGCAGAACAGGCTCAGGTTGTGGAGGCTCAGGTTGTGGAGGCTCAGGTTGTGGAGGCTCAGGTTGTGGAGGCTCAGGTTGTGGAGGCTGACTCTGCATTGGCCAACATGCAACCATATGTTGATGTTGACTCCACCAGCACAACACCAATTGATAAGCCTTATACAGGGCAATGAAGGTAGTTTTAATAAATATGGCAAAAAATGAATTTATAAAGATCCTCCCTAACATCTTTAAGGCATCTCAATGGAGGCCCCTCATGTCCTGGGCCCCAGTGCACTGCCTGATGTTATGTCCCTGTCCAGTAGAGGTGATATTGGCAGTAGCCGTAGAGACAGTATAGTATTGTAGCAGTAGCAGTAGCAGTTGTATTAGTGGTAGTACCAGTTTATATGTTTTGAACATATATATTTTGAACACTTCCTCCACTTCTCTTGAGCTGTTTTTCTGTAAGCAGACTGGACTCGTGTCAGAGACTGATGATGGTGAAACAATTATAATTATTAGCTGTGCATTCATGCAAGGTAGGAAGTGTGTGTACTTACAGAGTCAATTCCTCTGTGGGGATGGTCCCAAAATATTCCTGGTTTCTTGACTGTAAATTCTTCAAATTTCACAAATGGATCCTGACTTCCCAGCTGCAAAGTCAGTGTATTACAAAATGTTAAAAGACTGCAGTAAATCACGTAAGTACATTTTACTGACAAACATGTACTTTCTGAGTACATTTCTTTAAAAAGTGGTTCTCAAACTGTGATATGGGGACCACTGGTGGTACTGAGGAGTTTTTGTTTGTTTGTTTGTTTATTTTTTGCCTGGTTTAGCTTATTCTGGGGCCAGTTGCAATATTCGGTTTAATCCCTAGTTCATCCTTTGGTTTAGATCTGTGTTAGTTAATATTTAGGCTCATTTTAGTTCATTAAAGGGGCTATGTTATGCAAAAATTATTATTATTATCATTATTATTATTATTATTATTATTATTATTATTATTATTATTATTATTATTATGTTTAGCTTTCTACCATGTTATAATGTTCCCTCATCAAAAACATACCTGGAGCTGTGATTTGTTTCATTCAAACCTATTTGAGTAATCCTGCATTCTCTGGCGCTAACTTTCTGAAGTCTCAGAACACTTGGTTGCATGAACCCCCGCCCACTCCAGGAAGCACTGACCAATCAACAAGCCCTCTACATCCAGTCTGCTCTCATTCATTTATCAAAAAAAAAAAAAAAAAAAAAAAAAAGTGTACAGCTCTGTTTCCACTGATTCCTTACAGACATTTTTTATTTTGTTGTAAAGTGGCATCATACAAAAAGTTTAAGGAAGTAAAAAAAAATACCTACCCTCTGCTGTTCTCCTCACCTGTTTCTTTACAGCAGTAGTAAAGTCATTTTTGGAAACACTGTCTTTAAGTCGTATAATGTTTTTAAAGGTTGTAAAATGTGCAATGCTGCTCTAGAGGTGACCAAGATTGTTATAAAAAAGATAAATAAAAGCATTATATAGCCCCTTATCAAACTGGAGTACTTCCTTTTTTGCCTCGCTTGCACTCTTAACACTATTAACATATCAGTACATTTTACAGTTACAAAGTATTACCCCAGTGGTTTCTTACCTCTGTCCCGTTAATGATCCAGTTCTCTTCTGTAGCATTAGGTATGATACGCTGAAATGAACACTTATGCTATCTATTTTGAGACCTGCTGACGATATTTCTCCTAATTGTACCCTACTGGACTTTTTGATGTACCCTGAGTTCCCCCGCACTTATACGCGTTGGTGAGTCTACAGAAAGAGGCCATAAAAAACATCTAGTAAATATAAATTCTCTGGCATGTTTTTATTTTATAATAAAAAAAAAAATAAATAGTATTCTGCCTGCCTTTGGGATTAAAATACAAAATTAAATGCAACAGTGTAAACTCTTATTAGATTTACATTTTATTAAAAAATAAAAATAAATAATAAGCTTAAAGTCATAATAAACTTACTGCAAATAAAATCATTTGATATTATTTGAATAAATTCATTTTGAAACAAGCTATGAAACAAAAATATGTAACAAAACATAATACTCTTTATCAATGAAACACTTGAACACTGATGATTTAATTAGTTAAGTATGAAAATTTTAAAATGTGTTTCTGAGCACCTTAAAGTATGAAATGATTCCACGTACCCTCTGCAAAGTACCCGCGTACCCATAAGGGTCCCTGTACCCCTGTTTTAGAATGTAACTTTAAAGAAAGAAAAATTAAACTTTAAATTACAATACATTAAAAAGTGATGCAGTGTTTGCAGAACTTGAAAATTTTAAAGATTCAATTTTAAACAACACATTGGTTTGACTAAAAACATTCAGAAATCAGTATTTGGTGGAATAACTGTTTCTCTACACTGTCATCATGATGCACGTGAATCCCTTAACCCAAGGTTTTGTTGTTGTTTTTTTTTCTATTTAAGATGTCAAAATTAGTTTCATTTTGTAGGACTGGGTGGGTTGGAACAATAAAACAATAAATAATTCAAAAATCTTTGGTCTAAGTGATCAGATTTTCATTGTAACAACAACAAGTGTGCCTTTAACATGACGTATAAATGAGTGAAAGGGACAAAAATGCCCATAACGCTAAAAACAAATTGACAAAACAGTAACAGACACTGGTCTATATTTTTGTTGAAAATCAAACACCACACCTGGAGGCAAAGTGTGCTCAAAGTCACAATGGCAGTATGCAATGCTGGTAGCAGGGATCAAACCGCCAACCTCCCAGTTAATGGGCAGCGGGCTCTACCTCCTTAGCTACTGCTGACAGTCCAAACTGTGAACTAAAACCATAACAGGCCTTGCATCTGCTGAATGTATTCTTCAGTTTTGGATTTTTCACATTTGTCTGGACTCGAGCCACGGGCCTTTGTCTGATCACGTTGCAGTTGTTGATGGATGTCTTTGGCGATTCTGTGACTTGCTGCTTGTCCTCCAGCCAGGTTCACAGCATGAGGCCCGATCTGTGCAAACAAAAGGTTCAATAAATGTTTTATTTTCATGGCCACAAAACTTTACAACTGTCTTTAATCTTTTTTCTTTCCTTTCGACTCTTGCCTTCTGGGGACGCCACAGCAAAACATCTGCCTCCTAGCATGCAGTGATTTGTAAATTGATTTGGCACAGCTTTTTACACCAGATGCCATTTTTGGCACAAGCCATGCTATCTATCCAGGCTTGGGACTGGCAAAAAGCGTAACCTACACTTGTTGATTGTGAGAGATGGTGGAATGAGTAAATCAAATGTTGATTGAGTTTAGTTTAGTCCTGATTTAGTCTTTAGTATTTTTTTCATTTAGCCCCAGTTTAGACCAGAGAGTCCAGAGCCTTATATCTCTTAATAAATTAAAATTTAAAGGAACTTTTACTAAGTTTGTGGTTAATAAAGCTGTAACCTTATAAACATTCAATCTTATAAACAACAATCACATCTTTTTTTCTAATATCGTGCAACCCGATTATTATTGCCATAGACCCTTTTATTGCTTCTAAACAGAACGTCTGCATTAGAATCGTACCGGAAGTTAAAAAGACGATTATACATTTTTAATGGAGGATTATTACAAGAAGAAGAATGAGAAGATGAAAGGATGTGGCGTAGGTGACATATTGAGCAGGGAGAGTTCACATGAAACTCAGCAGAAGCATCAGGTGGTTGTTTTTTGCCTCTCCTCTGTATAAAAGTATCCAACACCCAACACAGTTTACATCACAGCAGTGAGCCATCCTCATCCAAATCTCCGAGGTCACAAAGGAAGCGCTCATGTAGCCTGTCCATGCATAAATACAGCTTAAATATCCTCATTCCTTAGGCTATGGTAAAGAAGGGTTCAGAAGAGCAGGGTAAAATCCAGCACCACAGAAATAAATAAATAAATAAATAAATAAATCCTCGTAGATGAAAAAATGTCCAGCGAAGCTGACAAGCCAGTGATGTATGGATCATGCCCTGTTCATGTTGATAATGAAGGCGACAGAGACGCACGCACATGAAGACGGAAAACAGAGATGAAGAGAGCTAAAAAATGAAGTAACTGAGTTATTCCAATGTTAATCCGTGTATGGTTCGTTCTTTGTTTTTTCCGTTTCAAAATAAAATTTGAATTACAAAAAGATGGGAAAGAAAAAATTGCTGTATTTATCAATTATAAGGTGAATTGGATTTTTTTCCACAAAATTTATTAACCTTTCAGGGCATTTTTAGATTAATTTAATTATAAATAAAGGACGTATTACACAACAATGTGTAGTGTTTACGCGAGAAATGCAGCAAGTTTTTCTTAAACAGAAGACATTTGTTTTGCTTTGTGTGCGGCTGTTTCAGGGCAGTGCTCGGGCGGTGTACTCCTGTCACAGCTGCAGACAGGTGAGGGGCGGTGTGCTCCTGTCACAGCTGCAGACAGGTGAGGGGCGGTGTGCTCCTGTCACAGCTGCAGACAGGTGAGGGGCGGTGTGCTCCTGTCACAGCTGCAGACAGGTGAGGGGCGGTGTGCTCCTGTCACAGCTGCAGACAGGTGAGGGGCGGTGTGCTCCTGTCACAGCTGCAGACAGGTGAGGGGCGGTGTGCTCCTGTCACAGCTGCAGACAGGTGAGGGGCGGTGTGCTCCTGTCACAGCTGCAGACAGGTGAGGGGCGGTGTGCTCCTGTCACAGCTGCAGACAGGTGAGGGGCGGTGTGCTCCTGTCACAGCCGCAGACAGGTGAGGGGCGGTGTACTCCTGTCACAGCCGCAGACAGGTGAGGGGCGGTGTGCTCCTGTCACAGCTGCAGACAGGTGAGGGGCGGTGCGCTCCTGTCACAGCTGCAGACAGGTGAGGGGCGGTGCGCTCCTGTCACAGCTGCAGACAGGTGAGGGGCGGTGTGCTCCTGTCACAGCTGCAGACAGGTGAGGGGCGGTGTGCTCCTGTCACAGCTGCAGACAGGTGAGGGGCGGTGTGCTCCTGTCACAGCTGCAGACAGGTGAGGGGCGGTGTGCTCCTGTCACAGCTGCAGACAGGTGAGGGGCGGTGTGCTCCTGTCACAGCTGCAGACAGGTGAGGGGCGGTGTGCTCCTGTCACAGCTGCAGACAGGTGAGGGGCGGTGTGCTCCTGTCACAGCCGCAGACAGGTGAGGGGCGGTGTACTCCTGTCACAGCTGCAGACAGGTGAGGGGCGGTGTGCTCCTGTCACAGCTGCAGACAGGTGAGGGGCGGTGCGCTCCTGTCACAGCTGCAGACAGGTGAGGGGCGGTGTGCTCCTGTCACAGCTGCAGACAGGTGAGGGGCCGGGGCGTGGGCCTCAGCGATCTGCTCCACTGCTACTGTCCTGTCTGCCTTTTAAACTGTACACTTTGCACTCAAACCTTTTACATGGGCTAGTTTTGGGTATTGTTCTTATGAGCGAGTAGTGGACACGCAGCCCACAGATTCCTCAGCACTGTGTGCCAGTGTTACCTCTGCATCAGTGAAGCTTGCGCATAAGAGAAGTCATCTTTCATTTGCATTAAATTTGCTGTGTGCCCTGGTGTTCACTGTTCTTGAGGACATTGCTCCCTGTATCACAGCTTTAGGCAGGATGAGGGGCGGGGCGGTGCTCCATAGGCTACTGTCCTGTCTACTCTTAGACGGGACATTGCTATAGCAACTTGCACACTTTTCACACAGTATCCTTTCCTGTGGGCTAGTTTTTGGATTTTTTGAGTATGACCATAGTGCAACGTGTTCTCTGTCTCTGACAAGCCACTATGTCACCATATATTTCTGTTGCTGATGTGAGACTACCATTTAACGAGGATTCAGAAAGTGATTCAAAAGAGACACGCAAAAAGTGAAAAATGCGTTGAGATGGCAGCAAAATGGCACTAAGTCGTGCTTTTCCGTGGTGCTGAAAAGCAAAAGACTAAATAAATAAATAGAAAGATATAAACTATATACTGTAAACTGTTGGCCTGTATGTCAGCCGTGCCTGGCGCCCTGACAGAGCCTGAGCCAGTGGCGAGAGGCTGCAGTAAGCTGGGGCGCATACTCTACATGACCTTTGCGCACGCTGAGGAGGTGGGCACTGCCCTAAGCACAGCCGCGCACGTTCTGTCACACAGGACCAGAACTCTTGAGCAGAAGCTTTGCTTCACCAGCAACTTTTACTGTGCTACTTTCCTCCTCTGAACACCACATATCCAAGCACCCACCCTACACCACTGACACTGACACCTCATCGTAGTTTTTGTTGAATTAAAATGTTATATTTAATAAATCTTTGTTTGAGCACTTTAATCTTTGGTACGGTGTCCCCTCTTTTGTTATGGCCCAGAGTCACTCATAACAGCGTCTATAATTAGAATATAAGCTAAAGGCTAACCAGTTTTGAGTTATTCATTTTAATGTTAATGGGCCGTGTCGTGGGCCACAAGAGTTTGTCATTGTATGCTCAGACTTAACTCATTAATAACCACAAATCCAAGTTCACTCAGACCTGGGTCATATTAATCCGTAGTCAATTTTAACAAATATATAAACAACAACCATTCATTCCTCCTGTCTAGAAACATTGAAATAAATGTTTTTATTTTGCTTCATTGTAAAAATGAATGGGATAGTGCACTAATCTCAGTACCAGGCTGCCTACACAACTTTATTTAAATACGTCACTCATGGAAGTATCTACTGAGAGTGGTGGCATCAGTTTAAAACAGGCCAAAGACGAACCTGGAGGGCAGTGTACTGTCCCATCAGATACAGAGGACACCCTTCAGCCCACTGCAGACTGTCAGTGATGCAGGGCCAGCCATCAAGCACCTGGGAACGTCGCAGAGTTGTAGATAATGAAAAAAAACAAATATATTTCAGTAAAAGATTGAACTGGTTTACACACACATTTCTCTTTACTGACCTGGATGGGGAACTCTCTCAGGACTTCAGAGAGCAGTGGGTCCTGCCTCACAGTCCAGTTTGCAGCCGGTGGCGAGCCAGATCACATCCCCGCTCCAGTGCCCCCCGGTGGTCAGAGCAAGGGACCACGTTTGGGTTTTGTAGCACCACCTGGCTTCACTCACCTAATTGGACATAAGAGTTCAATTTATCCATCAGAGATTATTAGAGACTACATTTAACCATACATTAAGTCATTATATTAAAATATTCAACCTAAATAATCCTAAATTGTTGATCCTATCCTCTGCATCCTCTTCTCTCACACCAAGTAACTTCATGTCCTCTTTCATTATATAGAAAAATCTCCCTTTTGTACTTCCTCTAGAACTGCCTAGGAGCTATGAGGGCCATCCTCCTTCATACAAGCAAAACAGGAACTGCATAGAGGGCCCCAAACTTTAGTAGGGTTTTCTAATTTGTCTGACTTGAAAACTTAGATTATTTTTTTTTTGTTGCATTATGTAGTATATTCACCTTACTTTTGACATTTTTGAGAGGTTTATCTGAAACCAGAGACCAATTTGATGCAAGGTTTATGTTTATACCTGGAGCCCTTCTTGCTGAGTTAGTGAATTTTACAGTCAGATATCTCAATGGCAATGTCTCAAAGCATTGTGCTAGAAACATGTTTTAAATCTTTTTAAGAACTAAACGTTATAACAGTAAATTTTCTTGGCGTAGAATAAAAGAGTGAGGTTCGGCTAAACTTTTCTGCTTAGGGCCCCCCAAATGTTCAGGACTGGCACTGCTCAGCATTGTTTTATAAATATATATTCACTATCCCTTCTCTGTACATGTTCAAACCATCTGTCTGGCCTCTCTGACTTTATCTCCAAAACATCTAACATGAGCTGTCCCTCTGATGAACTCATTCCTGATCCAGTCCATCCTCATCACTCCCAAAAGAGAACCTCAACATCTCCAGCTCTACCTCCTGTGTTTTCCTCAGTGCCACTGTCTCTAAACCATACAGCATGCTGGTTTCATCCCTTTATTCATTCTCGCTGAGCTCAATTATCACACCAGAATTACATTTTAGATACAACTTGATATAAATACAAGAGCATTGCATCATAGAAGGTTTTAAGGACTTTCACCTCACAGTACGTCCTGATGTCCACCTGTCCCTTCTGGATGAACGGCTGGAGGTGGGTGTAGGCCTCGGGGGTGACCGCACCTCCCTTCCTGGCCTGTCGGATCATGGCCAGGCGCTTGTGGAGGCTCCTCTCGTTGTAAAACTGACGCAGGTATGCCTGTCCGTCCATCTTGATGCCATGCTCCACATGAGAGTACCGCCCCACCAGGCTCTCCACATCGCCCACATCAAACTGTTTCAGCTGCAACAGGAAATACAAATATCAAAGATGTTGGACAACAGCAGTGAGCACTGGGGACTATAGACACTTGACATTTGTCTCAAAATAACACTCTGAATTTGTGTATCATGGAAAAATAAGGCAATTAAAGCTTTCAAGCACTCAGTCTGTACTAAAGTAAAAGTACTGCTACTTGAAAATAATACTACTCAAACAGAAGCGCAACAAATACATTACTTGGGTAGAAGTAAAAAAAAACTATTGGATGAGAAATTATTAATAATAATATTATTATTTATTTTTTGCAACTATTGCCACTACTACAACAAACCCTGATTGCAAGGCGAGCGTGTTACACATTTTGCCAGTAATGTAAAAAAAAAAAAGATCATTTAGACTTTTAAGAACTACATAAATAACATGTTTCCCTAAAAATAGTCAAGTAAAAGTATGTTTTACAAAATGTATGTCCCCCCCCAAAAAAAAGCACTATGGAGGGAAGGCAGTAGCTCAGATTATTGCATATTGTCCTTGGGCAAGACACCTCCTTGCCTTCGGTGTCTGCGTACACTGGTGTATGAATGTGTGAGTGTTAGTATGAATGGGTGAATGGTTCCTTGATGTAAAGCCTTTGAGTGCCCATGGAAGTAGAAAAGCACTGTATAAATTTACCATTTTATAGTAAAGGTGCTATGAGCATTATATATTTTTTTAGATTTCATAAAAAAATATCCACGTGTTCCCAGATATGAAGTAAACATATTTAAATGAAATATCAGGGGTTTTTTTTTTATAACAGTGGTACAGCTGATTTATACACAATAAAAAGATCATAATGCTTAAGTTGTTTATGTTTACATTGATTGTTTTGGTTGTAAAAGTGCATTGCTGATCGTTCAGTCAGAAAAGTAGAAAAGCTGGCAACCGACAGACCTTTGTTTTGATATGAACTGCAGTACCATTTTCAAACCAGTAGGGGCGAATGTTGCTTTCAGTACCTTTACAGTAATAGAGAACTAAATTACTTAAGAGAACATATTTAATTACTTTCCACTACTGCATAGCTTTCAGTAAAGCTCCAATATTCTTCCTTTTTCCATAACTGCCCAGAGACAAACTGAGAAGCATAACAAGTCATTTAAAACCCTAAATCCTATTGTGTTCAGTTATTTTAAATGTTTACTTCTCCTTACCTGTAAGTACTTCCTCATGACCCAGGTCACATGACTGGCCCCCTGCTGAAGAGCAATGGAGACCACATGAGCGCTGGTCAGACCTCCTCCCACCACCATCACCCTCTGTCCCACTGAACACACCGGACACTGTCCTAAAAACACACCCGAGGAAGAGAATGAGGAGAGTAATCAGTTTACTGCATCATTAAAGCATATCTGACCACAGCTGCAGTGAGAGACAATAACCAAAGCGTCCATCCTTTTTATTGGGTCACTATAACTAAATGAGTAGCTTGGCCAAGTAATAACCACTTGCAGTATTTAAAGTGGGGTCGGCTTGAATTAATGTTTTGTTTGTTTATATATTTTTTTGTAACTCAAACTTGAATGTGGGACTTGATAAAAACACATTCAAAACAAAATAATATAAGAGAGGGGTTGGTTGTCTTGTATTACAGCCATGATTGGACATTCTGCTTATGCAATAGTCATTTATTCCTTTACCTAATAACACTGAGGTACTAAGATAATTTGTCATTTTTATGGGTCTGAGTAATTTTTCATGTTTGCTTCATTTTTGTTTCAAAAGCCTGGTTATTAGCTTCTGAAAAATCTAGCAAACATCACAACTTTAAGTCATCTTTTAGCTAAAGCCATGTGTTAGCAGCTCAACACTGAGGTGAGCTGGGGCCGGTGTCTCACTGATCCAGGGGTTGGTTGTCACATGAGTCATAAATCGCAAGGCTACAAAAATTTATTAATTTGTTGTTATGCTCATATTTATTAAAACAGCTTTGGTATAAGCTATATTTTTCAGATGTAAATTCCTTCATTTTACATTTCATCACAGTGTACAGCTTTAATAAACAATCTCCTTGCTCAAAATCATGGTTTGAATTGATCATTATATATTTTAGAACTCATTTTGTCTTTTTATTCCAAACACACAAAAAGTTGCTCCTATTTGTTTTTGTTTTTTTTCACTAAAATATGATTGTGACAACTAACCCTTGCCTTTGGGTTGGTTGTCACAGTGGCTCAGGGCCTCTTTGATGCTTTGATGCTAACTTTTTATTGCAATAAGATGTTAAGCTTTCATTTAATATATGAATATCTCAAAGATTTTTTGATGATGAGTAATTTGCACGAGAGTAAAAAGTGTGACAACCATCCCTGCTCTCCCCTTCTTCCATAAGACTTACCTTGTGTGTAAGAAGTGTTTGTCTGACTTTGGTCCATTTCCTTGAGTCTGTCCTGAACCAGAGGCAGTTGGTGCATGAGCTGGACAGTGTGTTGGAGACGCCCCTCTGGGTAACTCTCTCCGATGGCAGAGACCCAGGATGGGACGTTGGCCATCTGGGCCCGAGTCGGTCCTGTGGCCATTACGACGCGGTAGGCCTTCAACTCAGTGCCATCCTGAAGTTTGACCTGGAAATACTTCACTCTCCTCTCAGCTCCACTGTCTGCACTGTCCTGTTCAGTCTGCTCCTCCAGCACTGGGACGATGCGCTGCACTGTTCCTTTCACCAGCACCGAGTCCAGACTGTACCGCTCCACCTGGAAATCAAACATCCAACCTCTTTAAACAACATTCACAGATAATACCCTGTCCTGTACTACACTTACACAAATACTAACAAATATATGCCAAATGCCAAAGATGTGTTGGAACAAAGCAGTAGCATAGCTGGGTCGCATAATTTTAGGACCATTTCATATTATTTCTAGTAATTAATGCTTAACAATATGCCGAAAGTAATTTATGATGATATTGAATGTACAGTGAAGCCCGAAATTATTCATACTCCTGTCAAATTCGGCCTTAAAGTTACTTTTATTCAACAATTTATTTGAACAGAAATGACACAGGCATCTTCCAAAAGAAAATGAGATAATGTACAAGAGTTATCATTGTGAAAAAAAAAATGGTCAAAAAACAAAACAAAAAACTTGCTGGTTGAATAAAAGTAACTTTAAGTCAGAATTTGCCAGGGCTATGAATAATTTTGACTGTATGTCACACTGTATGTCACAAAAATGACAAAACGTCACACATCATTCATCATAAACAAAAAAATGTGCAACAAACCATAACAAAGGCAGATATCTGTAGCAAAAAAACAAACAACAAAAATACTAGATCAGTGTCAAAAGAATTCCACTTGGCATGGTGGCAAAATGGTTAGCGCTGTCGCCTCACAGCAAGAAAGACTGTCCAGGTTCAATTCCTGGACGGGGCAGATGAGGCCTGTCTGTTTGTATGTTCTCCCTTTGTCTAGGTGGGTTTGTTTTTTATGCTCCGGTTTCTCCAGATCCTATCCTCCTAACTCTGGAGAAGGGTGGGAGGTCGCCCACTGCTCCTGACAGGCTGCCCCAACGGCATTAAAGGATAGGTCAAATGCAGTTTCCTTCCCAGTTTCACACAGGACATTAACTTCAGAGCCACCTTATGCTGATGCTCACAGGAGGTAACGGGCCTGCCTCAGACTCCAGGACACTCGCTCGTTGTTAGCTGTTGCCCTGGGTCTCATCAGGTTTGGCCACTCCTCCTGTTAAAGATCTATTGTATGAAGGTTTCTACTCACACAGCAGTTTTCAGTAGAAATGACTATGTCCTTTGGCTAAAGTGACGAAACGACTCCCTCCTTCCTAGAGCAGGCAAACTGAGCACCTCTAGTGGAGAAACACATTGCTTTCTGAACACAGAAAGTGGGTTAATTAAGGATTTTAGTAACTTTACATCACAACACACAATCATAATGGGTTATTTCACAAAATCACATGCATAGGGATATTTTAATAATTTTGTTTTACTTCATAAAGCCACATAACAATTTAAAACAAGATAGAAGCATCATGCCAACCTTTAACAGAGTGAGTCAGTGGTTACAGTGTCACACGCCACATTCTTGGGAAAGTCCGTTGGTTAATGCAGAAAGCTCCAACCAGAGTCCGACCTGGTGTTTAAAGAAGTCCACACTGAGTTTAGTCCCGGGCAGACTGAAGTACAGGCTCCTCTTCAGCGTGGACGAGACATTCAAACGTTTCTTCTCCTTCTTACCCAGCCGCATGTCGTTGAAGTAGGCGTTCTCATCAAGAATATGAACCTGATCTGGGAGACTGTGGAGCTCAGAGGAACGGCTGGACTGGAGCACGAAGTCCTGCAGAGCTTTCTGTGGAGAGAAAAACAAACAAAAAAGAACAAATGCATTGACCCTTTCCTGCAAAAATATAGATCCCAGACCAGAAAACACAAACACGGGGTCTTCTAGTTCAGGAGTAAATGCTTTGATTGTTGAGCTACAAAACAGTTGACAAAAATCCACTAAAATACATTGATTCAGACTGATTTCTTTACTGACCCCTTGTGGCTGGAGTTAGTAGCTTTGGCCTTATCAATGCCAAAGAATCTAAATTCTTGATTCCATGTAATGCAGACCAACACCAAAAACATAACTTCATTGACCCATTCCTGACCTTTCCTGGATTATAAAAATCAAAATATGACCATTACAATCTCAGTTATCTGGGTGCACTGTGTTTTGGTATTTTTAAGATTACATTTAGTCTTATTGTATTTGTAGAGTGTAAATAGTAAGGTGTTGTTAGTTTAAAAGCCAGGGACAAGGGTTGCAAATTAGCATTAGCTATAAACTCTAATACATACATAGTACTGGAACTATATTTAACTGCATTGTCCCTATCCAGTAATGAAATAATTAAAAATAAAACAGACACAGAGAAAGAGAGCTAGGAAACTGTGCTGATTAAATAACTATTTTAACATGGAATTACCAACATTTTAGTAGGTTATAACCACATTGCAATCCTTAATGCAAGGTCAATTTCTAGAATTATCCATTTAATTTACTGATGAAGTCAAATGTTTACCAAAAGGTTGACTAGGAACAGGTCAAAACAAATCAAATGCCTATTAGTAATTATTTATAAAAAGCATAAAATTTTCTTTCCTTTTAGGGGAACCACAGCAAATCTTCTACCTCACAGTGAGCAGAGATGAGCATTTTATGAGCCCTTCCTAATACAGCCCCTCTCCATTTATGAAGGTTTGGGACTGGCATAAAGAGTTCATTACTTTTCTTTATTATCTACCAAACACTTGAGAGAAATGCAGTGCTGACCTTGTGGAAGGGGTCGGTGTGCACCAGAGTGTGTGAGCGCAGGTGAGGGATGTTCAGAGCCACAAACTGACTCTCCCACAGAGCGGCCCACCGTCCGTACGAGTCCACCACCGAGAGCCTGGTCCTGGGCCAGACCTGTCCCTCTGAGGGGTCTGGGGCACTGGGACATGGACGGTCTTTCACCCCTGCGCAGATACAACAGCAGTGAACAACAACAACATTAAACCTTAAACAGAGGTTCTCAACTTTATCCCCCGTTATCCCACTTTATGATTTAACATTGGTTTTACATTGGATGCCCTTCCTAATGCAACCATCTCCATTTATCCAGGCTTGGGACAGGCACAAAGAGTACACTGGCTTGTGTCTACTTGTTGCTGCTGAATTATTATTATTATTATTAGTAGTAGTAGTAGTAGTAGTTTGTTGTTATTAGTATGTTACTAGTATGCTATTAGTATGTTATTGTTATTATCATTGTTATTATTATTGTTGTTATTTTTGTTATTATTATTGTTGTTGTTGTTATTGCTGTTATAATTATTGTTATTATTGTTGTTGTTGTTGTTGTTGTTATTGTTGTTGTTGTTGTTATTGTTGTATTTCTCTTCTACCTTTATGTCACATTTATTTTTTAATATTTGTCTCACCATTTCATGTAATTAAATCAATATTTGCACTCAAATAAACTGAACAAACGAAACCAGCCCACACAGATGATCATGCCTGCGTTTTTTGGGACAGTCCCATATTCAAAGGTTAGTATGAGTAGCAGAAGTCCCCCCTCTCCCTAAACCTCATGACCACAGCTGAAGACAGGGGTAAGAAAGGTCTCTGACAAAACACCACATTACAAAACCATTAAATAACTGCCCCTGTTCCTCTTTTTAGTGACAAATGCACCACAGAATGTTATTTTCCTTGTGTTTTCACTTCCTCCTCTGTTCTGTGAGAAGTGAGCTCATCAAAGGACTAGATGTTTTTCATTTTTTTTACCTTGTTTTTTACCCTGTGGAGCAGTTTTGTTTGGTGCATGCCACTCGGGCTGATGCTGTAGATGACACTGAAACCACAAAAGCATGATTTAGCCACTAGCTCCTCAGTTCCCTTTGGTGAAACTTTACCCGTGCTTTGCCTGCCTTTCCTCTTGCTTCTGTTTTTGTTATTTGTGTTTGTCATCAGAGTGAGCGAGTCCAAACTCAGAGGTGACTGTGGGACGTCCGGTGCCGTATTACTGTCGGGATTAGAACTGGACAACAGAGTGGACAGGGTCAGAGCATGAGGCCCTGCCCCGATGATCAACACGTCCAGTATCATCGTCTGCAACAAGAGATGAAGTTTAAAGCTTTCAAAAGTGCAACTGTTTGTTTAATAAAACCACAATATTTTTAACAGTCATTTAATTTTCTATAAACTGAATTTTTTAAAAGATTACATAGCATTTCTTCTTCTTGACCTTTGTGTTCTGGAGTCACTATAGCAAGTCATCATCTTATTCACATATTCATTTGTCAACATGTGATGCCCTTCCTGACCTAACGCTCTCTCTGTTTATCCAGGCTTGGGACTGGATCTTCTGGTCCCTCTGGTCTTCTAGTTGAGAGGTAACTGCTCTATCAATTGAGCCATGAAGCCCTGTAATCTCACAATGTTCATTTGTTTATTTACTCTCTGGTTTATTTACTATCTTAGGCCCTGTCTTGCAATTGTATAGAATTTAAATAACATAAGGCGTCATGGGTCCACGGCAACAATTACTAATCTCTTATTTGGCCCTGTACTAATCTATTCCTGAAAGAAATCAAACTATTATTTTTAAAGGTTTGCAAATGGAGTAAAAACACTGTCCATTAAAGTTTAGGCTTTCAAGCATTATGTAAAAAGTCAAATTAAAGCAGCACAGACAGCAAATTTATCAAAGACAAATTTCTGCCTTTTGTTTCAAAATGTGAGACAATGAAGAATTAACAGTGTTTCCCAACAAGGGGTACGGGGACCCCTAGGGGTACGCATGTACTTTACAGGGGGGACTTGGAATTATTTCATAAATTATTTCCAAGATGATACAAAAATATTTGCTATTTTTTTCATATTAAACTATCTAAACATATGACTGATGAAAAGGAGGTGAAACTGCAAAAAAAAATAAAAAATTGAATATTATATGTTGTTATATATGTGAAGGTTTTAAAGCCTGTTTCAAAGAAGAGTTATTTAAATCATTTTATTATTATTATTATTATTATTATTATTATTATTATTATTATTATTTTATTTAAGTTTATTTTATCCGTAAAATATATAGTAAATAATACAAATAATTAAAATAAGTAAAATTTCAGGAATTATGCAATGTAACAGGAATTTTTTCTTTTTTTTTTAATATTAAAGGCATTTGAGTTTAAAAGAAAAAAAATGCAGGAAAATTAGCATTTACAATAAAGTATTTTATTTGGTTTGTTTTTTGCTTTTTCTTTTGTTTTTTTGTTTTGTTTTTTGTTTTAAGATCTTTTTGAATAATTATCAACACATATGAGTGAGGGGGTACTCATGGTATAGGGTTGGGAACCACAACATTTCATGCAATTTAATAAAAGTGCCTGGGTCTGAATCTATGGGACAGGTAGCACTGGTGGTAGAGTTGCTTCTTCTGGTGGTGCAGTCCTGATTTAGTTTAATGTAGAGTCTTTTTTTTGTGTGTTTTCGTCCTGCTCTGGTTGGGGCTGAGGTTTAAAGTTTAGACCACTCCTTAGTCTTGGTTTAGGGAAAGTTTAATGTTAGCACAACATCAACAAATGCAATATCTCTGTTGCCAAAAAAAACCAATGTATCGCAATCACTGGGCTTCAGAGCTTTCAAAGATGTTCCGACAAAAATAAAAGCCCTGGTGTTGGTTTAGTCCTGGTTTAAGCACTGCTTTGCTTTGGTTTAGTTCTGGATTAATCCTTGGTTCAGTCTGGGTTCAGTCCTGGTTTAGGCCCTGTTTTGTTTTCTTCACATGTAGTAATGCATTTTTGGTTAATTCCTATTTTTATAATTTTTTTCTTTTTGGTTTAGACCTTTTGTCAAGATCAAGGCAATGATTTTCTGCACGGTATTTGGGAAAACCTAATATTTTCTGTGGTAGTACTATGTGTAAAATATTTGAGAAGAACTGGCCTTCGTACCTCTTTAAATGGAAAGGTTTGGAGTTTCTAAGACCTACCTGTTTGTGAGCGGAGGTCCTCTGATGTTGAAGTCTAGTTTCTCTGGATCTCAGTCTGTGAGCGGAGCCACTGTGACTCTGCCGTCCACCTCGCTGTAACTCGACCTGCCTGGGACACATTTAGCCAAACTTCACAAGCTCCTCCACTAAAGCCACAAATAGGCCCTGTGTGTGTGTGTGTGTGTGTGTGTGTGTGTGCGTGCTTGTTTATATTTAGTAACACAACTCATCCCAGTGTCTACGCAGTGCCATGTGATCAGTGCTGGACAAAGTACTCAAATACAGTACTTGAGTAAAAGTATAGATCCTGCTGGTCAAATATTACTGCAATACAAGTAAAAGTTGCTAAGTCAGAAATGTTACTTGTGTTAAATAAAGTACTGGAGTATGCTTTCAAAAATACTTTAATTGGTTTATTATAGCAGTAGTTCCCAACCTTTTTGGTCTTGTGTACCACCAGGACCTGGCTTAGTCCTGGTTTGGACCCAGTGTCCTGATTCAGACCTGGTTTAGGCTTAGTTTAGCCCTGGTTTGAATTGGTTTATTTCTGGTTTAAGACCTGTGTTTTCCTGGTTTAGACCTGGTTTAGCTCTGGTTATAAATCTGGTTTAGTCCTGGTCTAGTTCAAGTTTGGTCCCTGTTTTTTTCTTTAGTACTGCATTTTTCTGTTAATCCTTGTTTTATCACATACCCTTACCCTTGCTTGGGAAACACTGTATTATAGAATCATGCAAATAATGTTCAAAGCAAAAGCTAAATCACTTCCAGATTGTGTCCAGAGGTTCTTTTTAGTTCCTTGAGCAAATATGAGACGTATTATGTAGTAAATAATTATTTTTAGGGAGTAAGTCAGCTGCTTTTTGGTTACTTTTGCTTTTTTAGAAATGTAGTGGAGTAACAAGTATTATATTTATCTTTTAGATGTAGTTGAGTAAAAGTAGTAAGTTACTCCTAAAAATACTACTCAAGTAAAGTACGGATTCTCAAAACTATACGTACTCAAGTAAATTGTTTAATTCATTCATTCATCTTCTTCTGCTTATTCCCGTTAGGGGTCACAGGTACCGGAGCTTATCCCAGTAACTTTGGGCCTCAGGATGAGAGGAAATGGTTGGAAGAAGCCGGAGCCTGTGAAGAGAACCAGCGATAACTCAGGGAGGACATGGAGAGACTGAGAGTGGGCCGGCCTGAGGATCAAACTCACCACATCCTTGCTGGGAGGCAAGAGCAACGTGTCCCCCATGCTTTTTTAGCCTGTGCCTTAAAAAAAAACTTGCAGTGTCTACCCAGTAAAGTTGATGATGCCATTTTACTGCAAAATTAAAAAATATCTGTGAGGAATCAGTGGAAGTGGGCTGAGGTTCACAGGGTTTCATATGATAGCTCCTTTAAAACACAGCCTCCATGATCATCTGTAATGTTTTTTTATTTACCTCCAATCTTTTGATTTAAGTTGAGTTGAGTCTGATTTTAGCGTAGTCGCATTTTTTTTTTAATTTTTCTTATAAGGTTGTCCATAAAGAATAGATAAAATAAAGAGAGATAAAATTATCAGATATACAAACAGAAAAACATAAACATCACAGTGAAGGTTGAATGGAGGATATCACAAATATTACCATATCAAGCTTGGTAAGTTCTATTATTAAATGTCTACAAAAGGTTGCCATATTAAGTTAGTTTTAGTAAGAAATACTTCTTTTCCCTCTTAGTAATATATCTATTTTCCAATTGTAAGTGTCTCATTATTTCTTTTATTAAGACTGAGTGGATTTTTTTTTTAATAAATGTAATAACTTTTATCTTGTGTTGCTTTTGTGGGTTACATCTTGCAGGTGGAAAGATCTTCCTGTCTCCAGCTCTTCTGAGATTTTGTGGCTCACAGACCTCAGACAGCTAATCCTGAAAAAATAAGTGTGCACAGCCAGATATTATTATTTTATTGTTCCTTAAACTCTGATCTCAAGAATTGAAGCTGTCATTATTTTTACCCAGCAGTAGGGGGGCCCCTGTCCTTGGCTTTTCTCTGGGGCTCCAAACATTTGCTTGGTTTGCCCGTCCTGTGGCAGTGCCTCTGAACCACTCAATAAATAAGTATTGCTGCATTCTTCACTCCTCTAACTCAAATACACTGGGAGATTAAACATGGCTGCCATTATTCTAAAAAACATTTAACATTTTTACACACGTGCATCATCACCTGGGCCCTCTCCCCTGAAATCTTAAAAAGCGTCCTCCCTCCGTGGGGCTGTGCAAAGACACCACCAGCCGATGATACTTGCGCCGTGCACCTTTCAAAGTGAGTAGAAATCTTATTTGTGCTCTCTGCGCATTTAATTGAATACACGCAGTGACAATTTCATAAACTGCTGTCACTGTGACGTACTCTACTCATTGACCTGCTTTGGCTGCACTGTGGCTTAGAGGTTAGCACTCTCGCCTCACAGCAAGAAAGTCCTGGGTTCAATTCCTTTTCGGTGTGGAGTTTGTGTTCTATTCTTGTCTGTGTGGGTTTCCTCCGGGTGCTCCGGTTTCACCCATCAACCTCAAAATCCTCCAGCTGGGTTCTCCTGACCAAATCTGGATCCCTGGGCGCTGCCCCGCGCCAGCAGCATTGAGGGATGGGTCAAATACAGACAACTATGGGGGAAGTATACTTTAGCTTACCTTCGTGTTGCTAATGAAGTGGCATACCCCGCTTCCCCTGCGCAATTTCTTTTTGAGGATAATGTTCATAAACTGGCAATGAATAAATACACATTTTGAAGTTGTCACTATGTGTAAGGAGTTTTTATACAGAACTTATCAGGTAACTCCGTGCACAAATCCATTGATTCAGAAAATGTAAATGTAATTTAAATGTATCAGAAAATGATATTTCTCTAACCTTCAATAGAAAGTGACAGTTGTACGTCTCTGTTACCTTACTGTAACTTTCGTTGTTTACTGTTACCTTTGGTGTACTGTTACAGAGGAAGTCCTTTTTAACTTCCTGTTCTCAGTTACGTTTAAATATACCTCGCTATGGAGTTCTCTGTGGTTGTGTATTGTGGAGCAGGTCAACCTCGCAGCAGGTGCAGCTCTGTGTACTGAGGCCATACAGCTGCTTATTCAGCAAGTTAGAATTATTGTTAAAATACTACTACTATTACTACTACTACTACTACTACACCAAACCTGACTCAAACGAACAATCGTGTGATTGGGGGGTGAGCATGTTACCTACTTATCACAAGGAGAAAAATGTATTTGTTCATTTGGAGATTTCAACATTAAATTGAGTAAAAGTAACAACTTTCCCTAAAACAATGATGACCAAAATTCAGCATTTCATAAAATTGGAACATAAGATTACAGAATCACCTGTAATAATCACACACAAAAAAAAAAGAAAAAAAAAAGACTCTGTATTGAATCTATAGAAATGACTTTCACTTGTTAAATCTGAAATAATGGGACTTTTTTGACAATATTATAATCAGATCCTTTTCTGAACACTTGCTTCCTCTTTATTAGTTCCTTGGGCAGGACTGTCCCAGAGACACCGCATGGTCACTTCCTCCTCAGGAAAAAGCAGAAGTTTGTTTTAACGGTTTCTGTGTTAAAAATGCCTTGTGCCTTGACTTCACACTTTACTTCTGACTACACACGTCAACTTACAACATCAGAAACATCATGGAGCTCCAGGTAAGACACATTAAAATATAACCACACATGAATTTGATTTTTATTTTCCTCTGTGTTTCTTTTAATAACTTGCTCTACTTCAGAGACAGTGTAACCCAGCGTTTGCTTTTTTCTTTATGACATCACATAATTAATTTATTGTTTTATGGAGAATTATTTCCAGGTACATCATGCTCCTGTATTAGCAGAGCGCTCAAAAGGGCACAGGATACTGTTACAGCTGTAATAAAGGTTTTAATGACAATTTGATAACAATTACATTCAAATAAAATATCATGGAAAATTGTAATTAAAATCAAAGTGAAAAGCTTATATTATTATTAGTAGAGAGAGTACAAACATTGAAATATTCTTAGTATTTATTATTTTTATTTGTGGTGTGTGTAGAGTTAATGAAAACCAAAATTCAGCGCCTCATAGAACAGTGACTCCCAAAGTGGAGTTGGGTGCCCCTAGGTGGACCGCGATGATACTGCAGGGGGCCGCCAGAGGTTAAGTATTAAAGGTGCTATGTGCAGTATATATTTTTTTATATTTCATAAAAATTACCCATGTGTCCCAAATATGATGTAAACATGTTCAAATCAAATATTAGTTTTACTGATAACAATGGTACAGCTGATTTATTCACAATTAAAAATATGTTTTACATAACGGCCAAGTGGTTTTTGTTTACATTTTTTGTTTTGGTTTTAAAACTGCATAGCCGATCGTCCAATCAGAAAAGAGACTATTGTTTTGATTTGGACTGCAGTACTGATTTCAAACCAGTACGAGCGCATGCTGCTTACAGTACCTTTAAGTAAATAAAAAGAAATTTTAAAATGAGCCACATTGGGAAAGGCTGTTATAGAATATTGCATGAAATTACATAATCACAGTAATGAAATGCAGCTATTTAAGTTAATTGTGTTGTTGGTGGGATATTCAAAAAACTAAAGCTTTTTTTTTTTTCTTCTTCATGTTTTAGCATTTTTACAGATTAATGAACCTCTAAGCATATCTACTATATTTATTTGCATAGCCCTCATCAAATCAAAATAAAATAAGTCAATACTCTATACTAGAGTTGATTCAAAGCCAGTGTAAGTTTGGATTTCAAAAGAAAAAAAAGAATGACTTGCAAAATAGAAGAATTCATTTTGTACATAATTGTATACATTTTTAATCAGTCTAATCCATGTTGGACTTAAGACTGCTGCTGCTGGTGTCTATAGTCCGAAAGAATTTGTTTTGATATTGACTGAAAATCTGCTGTGTTTGAAAAACAAATAAAAAGTATAACCGCCATATACACAGTCAATGTGATGCATAAACTATGATGGGATTTGTATTCTCACTAAGATTATTGTATGTACTGTATACTGACACAGCTCAGTTGGTTAGAAACTAAAGCTGACTGCTCTGAAGATCCAGTCCCAGGAGGTCACAAGCCAGTCTACTTTTGTTACAGGTCCAAATAAATGAAAAAGATTGTGTAAGGAAGGGCATCTGGCATTAAACCTATGCCAAACCAAAATGCAAACCACTGCACACTGGGAGGCAGATGATTTATTGTGGCAATACCAAAATAAAAAAGCTGAGAGGAAAAGAGTAGACAGCCCTAAAGAGATTTTATAAGCACAACCATCTTGATGACTTTAAATCATAATAATTGCAGGATTCCCTGGTGGAAGGAGGCATCCTGTTCGTCCACCAGCTCCTCGAGGGAAAGCACAAGTATGAGGTGAAGAGTGTGGTCAAACCCCAGAGGAAAGAGAAAGGGAAGTTCTTCCTCAGGTAACTTTTCTGTGTTTGTCAGTGTATCAGTCTGTAAACAGCAGAGGTTATAATGGTACTGTACATTTACTGTATCTGTTGTATACCAACAACTTACTGACTTTCTTCTGTGGAACAACTGCTTTGATGATTTTCAGTCAGGTTTTAGGCCCCATCACAGCACTGAGACTGCTCTTATCAAGGTGACTAATGACATCTGTCTGAACACTGACACAGGCAAAGTCTCTGTCTTAGTTCTGCTGGATCTGAGTGCTGCTTTTGATACAGTTGACCATGTGATCATGTTACAAAGATTAGCTGGTACTGCCCTTAAATGGTGTAAGTCCTATCTTGAAGACAAGAAGTTCTGGTGTTGAAATCGGTAACTGTGTCTCAGACCAAATAGCCCTGACCTGTGGGGTGCCCCAGGGTTGCATCCTGGGACTTCTTTTGTTCAGTCTTTACATGCTCCCTTTAGGCCAATTAATAAGCAGCAATGACATATCCTACCACAACTATGCAGATCACACTCAGATTTACATCTCACTGACAGCAGGTGAATATGGACGTGTGGATTCACTGCATCCAACAGATCAATGAGTGGATGAGAAACAACTTTCTGCAGGTAAACACAGACAAGACTGAAATAATCATCTTTGGCCCACAGAAACAAAGACAAGGTGTCTGTAGTCACCTCGCGTCTCTTTCACTAAAACCTACAAGTCAGGTTAGAAATCTCGGGGTAATCATGGACTCTGACTTGAACTTCAGCAGTCACATTAAATGTATAACATCATCAGCATTTTACCATCTCAAAAACATTACCAGAATCAAAGGTATACTGTCTAAACCAGACCTAGAGAGACTTATTCATGCGTTCATCTCCAGCAGGTTAGACTACTGTAACGGCCTGCTCACTGGACTCACTAAACCAGCTGTGAGACAGCTGCAGGACGTCCAGAACACAGAGAATAGACTTTAAAACAGCTCTGCTTGTGTACAAGTCTCTCCATGGCTTAGCACCAAAGTACATCTCTGACCTGTTGGTCCCATATGAACCATCTGGGACTCTGAGGACCTCAGGGACAGGTCTCCTGCTGGGGCCCAGAGTCAGGACTAAACTTGGTGAAGCAGCGTTTCAGTTTTATGCAGCTAAACTCTGGAACAGTTTTCCTGACGATGTTAGCCAGGCCTCTACTCTGACTAATGTTCAAGCCCAGACTTAAAACTGTTCTTTTTAACTGTGCATATGACAACTGAAAGTGTTTTATCTGCACTCTTCTCTTTTAATTTAATTTTAAATGAGTTCTTAATTATAGTTTTAAAAATTTGATTTTATTATTTTAATTGTAATTCTTTTAAAATTGTGTACTTTTAAACTTGTCTTTTTTTCTGTAACACACTTTGAATTACTCTGTGTATGAATTGTGCTATACAAATAAATTTGCCCTGCCTGCCTTGTCCTTGCCTATCTCAGAAAAGGAGACAGTCTGAGGCTGGTCAATGAGACTGATGTGCAGGACATCCCACCAAAGGAGCTGGCCCACATACTGTCGCAGGATAATCCCATGCTGGTGAGATTTTTAACATATTTATTTATCTACTGGTGTAAGACAGGTATTATTCAACTTGAGGGTCAGGGTCCCAAAGTGGGTTATGGGCATGTGTGGAATATGTAGAACAGAAAATTAGTTAGCCAAGTTTAGTGTTAAGCTGTATTATCATGGACGTTTTTATGATAGAAAAAGAGATAAAAGACACTGTTAAGCATATATGAGCACTTTTGGTACAATAATAAGCTACCTATGATCCATAGATCTACTTAAGTTCAGATCTGTGTGCTATTCATTCATTCAAAAGGTCCCCTATTGTTCTAAACCTTTTTGAGTTTTTATCTATGTTATTATGTTGTTTGCACATCAAGAACATACCTGGAGTAGTTTTTTGTTTCATTCACTCTTGTGAACAGTTTCAGACCACAACTCTTGTTGTGAAATTATCCTACTCTCATAGAACTGGAGTTAGTGAGCACATTTAGTAACCTACAGACTGCACAGATCTGCTGCAGCCTCTCCTGGAGTCACCAGCACCAGAGACAAATACAGCTGTTTTACTCACTTTTACTGAGCAGACTACAGCCCACATCTCTCTCTGTCCTCTGCTGGAACACAGAGTGGCGTTAAATTACATCTGCTTTTGCAGATTCCCTCGCTTCTTTAATCTGCTCAGTTTTTTTCTCTAAAAACACGAGTGTGACTCAAGGCAGGATGAGGGGGAGAAAGTGTGTCAGGCACTCTGAGAAGTGATGATTTGCAAAACGCTGGAAGGATGTAGAAGGGGTGAGTCGCAGGCCGGGAAGAAAGTACCAGGCATACAACAATGCCATTTCACTGTGGTAGAATTAAAATCCCCAAAATTTTTGGGATGATTTAGACATTTCAGCCAAGGTTTAAGAATGAGGACATGTCCGGGAAAATGGGTGACATCTGGTCACCCTAGTTCTGGTCTAGCTCTATCTTAGGTTTAGTCCAGTATTACTGCTTGATTAGTCCTGGTTTAGTACAAATGTAGTCCCTGTTTTACCCTTATTTAGTAGTCCTCATTTTAGGCCGTTGAATATGGTAGAAATATTTTCTGAGGTGCTACATGGTTTGAAAAGCTATAATCATCATCTTTCTTCATCCTTCATTTTTTTCTGTTGTGGTCAGACAGTGCACAAGACAATCAAGAAGAAGGTGCCTGTTGATGTGGCACTTTTAGATGAAGATGTGATGTATCCAGTCTCTAAAGAGGAGACACTGCTGCACTTCAGTCCAGAGATGAGGAGGGAGGGAGACCCTGAACAAGACAACTTCCTGCCTGAAGAGGACATTTGCACCGAGGAGAACGAGGAGATTAACTTCCTGGTTGTAACAATGAAGAAAACCAGTATCTCGGTGATCACAGGACGGAGCTGCGACACCAAAGAGCCATGCCGCGAGTGTCACAAGGCCAAATGTGAATACAACGACATTGTGCTGGTGACCGAGTCCAGTACAGTCACTCTAGGTAAATTCATGAGTTAATTAGTTAAGTATATGTTAATAATTAATAAGCATTACTTAACCATTAATAAATCTTACCGACCAAAATAATATGTTCATGTAGGCCTAAATCAATGCAAAATGACACTAAATATGCTTATTATGAGAATGCCCACTGACATCATGTCAGCTGTGAGGGAAATTTATTAGACAACCAGTGAACATTTTCTACTGCAGCTCTGATACTACTAGTACTACTACTACTACCACCACTTCTAATGATAATAATAATAATAAAATGCATTACATTTATCTTGTGCTATTTCAACAGCAATATCCAATGCTGGTGTAGTAGTATGGTGTTTGTGTTGGCCTCACAAACTCCCCTATATAAAGAGCGCTACTTTCCCATGTTCGCCCCCTCCACCTGACCTTTCACCCTGATGTCAGACTACATTCGGGAACTGGGCTGTGGCCTCAAGACATGAGACTGACTCGAGCCAGACTGTGATTAGGCGCATTGCCAGGGGTGCCGCCAGGTATTCTGGGCCCCCTGAAAAGATTTTACATTGGGCCCCCCCACCAACATTTTTACTAGACCAGGTTTAACATAGCCTATTAAAACACTCATTTACCTTTAAAAACGTCTTAGATGGACGTTTTACAGCAGGGCAACATTAAATAACATTCATACTTTGCTATGAGACCAATTAAATTGCTGCCTCTAAGAAAATGGAAAATATTTAAAGTGGTTGTAATTGACTTTAATCATAAAAGCAAAACAGTTAAAACATGACGTTTTTCTAGACACACTATAACAAAATTATATTTGTATTAAAAATTATAATTCTAAACTGTTCACACTAAGTACCACTTCAGACAACAGAAGTACCAAAAAGTGCCACTTTAAATGAGCATTACTAAAAAATGGGCTAAACTGAGTGTAAACATGGGCAAAACTAGGACTAAACCAGCTCTAAGCAAGGTCTGTGCCAAGTCTAAAACCAGGACTTAAAACAAGCCCAAACTAGGACTAAACCAGGAATAAATCTGATCTATAATAGTGATGGGTCGTTCATGAACGAGCCGGCTCTAAGAACCGATTGTTTGGAGTAAATCAGAAGAACCGCCTCCTGTCAGCTCTGCTAAAAATCCACGCAAGTTCAGTGGAATTTATTTTGATGGGCACAGCATGCAGCCAATCCCTTGTGAGAACAGACTAGGATCATATCATTATGTGAAAAAAGTAAGGTGGGCTATAGGAGACAATTTAGATTATACTGAAGACAGCAAAAATTAGTTCAGAATTTTGTATCTGTACTTTGTGCTTGCAAACTGCATAAAAATAAAGCTTTTATCAAAACCTGGATTAAAATGGTTCACCAACAGACAAACAATTGATAATTGCTAAATTAAGCCTAAATAAAATGCTTCAAATGATACTAAAAAAAGAGCCATTTGGGAGCCATTAGAACCGGCTCTTCTACAGGAGCCGTGTCAAAAGAACCGAATCTTTAAAAAGAGCCGGACTGCCCATCACTAATCTATAACCAGGACTAAAACAAAAATAAGCGAGGTCTAAAACAGGACTTAAGCCGCAGTCTAAACTACTGGATCAAACAATAGATATCAACCACAGCGGAGCAGCAGCAGGCCTTCATTTTTAAATCAAACGATGCCAGAACAAAAATTGCGCTTTGACACCGGAGTCCACAAGGCCAACACTGTTCCCGGAACGTACACACAACACAATGCTTAGGCACACACACATCCCAAAATACGAGGCAACTGCTCATTTATACTGAGTTTTAAATTATAATTTAACATATTTGTTAACATTATTATACATTATATCGTTTCACTTCAGTGTAATGTGTCAGTGTATGTTTGTTTGATTGCTCAGCTGATCCAGAAATCAGCTGCTACACATAATTACTGTGCTTTTGTAGACTCGCTCTGTCATAGACCGACTGTGGCCACCAGTCTGAAGCAAGAACACAGACTCATGCAGCTGTGGTCTGTAGAAACAAAGTCTAGACTAGGAAAGGGAGCACACAGCAGCAGTAAACTTTCAGCCTATGTTTCTCCTTTTGCTTTCGCTTCTTTTTAGTGACTGCAGTGGAGCGCGCAGTCTTCTCTGCGTAATGACGTTTCACGGCTCCAGGCTCTGTGAGCCTCAGCGCGTTAGCTCGAGCTTACAGATGCTTTTGAAGAAACAGAAAAGAACAAACTGCTGTGGATCTATGTCCCGTGCACACAGGGAATATAATGGAGGAATAAAAAGCGCACATCGAGGGTGCATGGCGTAAGGTTTCTCTGCGTAACTATGGCCATGTAACAGTGACACTGGGGTTTAACTGGCCCCGGGTCTCATCCTGTGACTCACGATCAGCGCGTCCATATGCATTTGAGTAAAAGAACAAACTGACGTGGCACTGACAGGTCCCGTGTGCTCTCGGGCACAGTGGGGAAATAATGCGGCACATCCAAAGCTCATCACGTAGGTCCCCTCCGCGTAACCAAAGTCAGGACAAACCTCAACAGATTTACTGTCTTCTGGGTGTTAGCAAACTCATCACTTTTGACTTAAAGAGCAGCAGTTAGCTGTTGCTCCACTCCCGTTTGTAAAAACACAGCCTACTCTGGCTCTGTGCAGCTCTGTGGATGCAGCGGGGATTGGGCGGGGTCGGGGGACATCTCAAGGTACGCACAGTGCGTACTGCTGTACACCTGCAGACACCACTGGTGTTAACAGTGGTGATATTTCAGTTTGACGTGAAGGTATTTTCCACCGGATTCCCTTTACACTCTACAGACACGAATTACAGCGCGGGGACAGTCTATGTTGAAGGCATTATTGTGAAGGGCTCAAGCGTGGCTTTTATGTTGAAAACATATTTCTGTGTAATTACACCTCCGACCTTCAACACAGTTTTAGGAGGTCAAAAGAGTCAAATGTAGTCAACACTTTGTTCTGAGTTGTGTCTGAGTTAGCGGATCCAAGCAAACAGTTGCCGGATGGACCCCGTCAAAATAAGGAAGTTTCCACATCCTGTTCCAGCAAGATCCGGCTCAAATTAAGCCCTGAGCAGCAGAAAAAAAAACTTAATAGAAAGTACACTATTTAACAAAAGGCTATGTGAAGCGGTAAAATAGGCTAAGTAAAAAACTAACTTATTCTGCTAGTCTGTTTAAGCTACTTACTGGCACAGCGTTAATACTTTCATATAATTTTTAAAGGCAAACAGCGAACCAAAGTCAGCAGCCTATAATTAGCCCAGAAACTCCACCCGTTTCACCGTTATTTCAAACAACTGTTAATACAGACCTTTTGGAAAAACTGGGTGACATACTGCTGCCCTTGCCTTTCCCTTTCTTCTCTTTCCCTTTTCGCCTTTCATTTTTTACAACCTGACTTATGTTGGAAATGGGACATGCTGACATTAGGCTTGTTCGAGATGAACTGCGCCTCGCCTGGATTGTGAACGAGAGTGCACAGCCGCAACAGGAGGTGTTATATCTTCATGCTTGATATGATATTATAGCATTGCTGTGGGTTACTCATATGCACATATAGCAAACAAACACACTGAGACAAGGCTATGGTCTGGGTCCGGTCTTTTACTGCGGGCTCACATGTCTCAAGACTCTACATATATCACAACCCCGAACCCTAGTGGACATAGTAGGTAATAACAACATTGGCAGTAACAGTCAAACACTGACTGCTCATTTTAATACACTACAGGAGGAGGGGAAATACACCTGTACTGAAGTCGGACAGTTTGTGGCTCAGATCACGCACCATCACGCCCAAAATCCACTTCTCGCGTGTGTTGGATGTGATTTTGCAAATAAATGCATTAAACTGATTTGTAAGAACTTTTCTGTCCCGTGCTTGACCACAGTCTGTGTGTTAATGAGGTGCTCTTTTGGAGCTCACAACATGAGGCACATTCAGCAGTGGTTCTTAGCATTTATGTCTAAGTTTACACATTATAAATGTTAAACAGCCTTCTACAACAGCAGATATTGTGCACAATCTTTTTAATAATATTCTACTTCACACTGAGGCAAAGTTTATCCAGGTCAAAACTGTAACTTTGGTCTGTATTATTATTTTTTTTAAAGAGGCAGGGGAGGAGGAGAGGAGGGCAGTGAAGTGTCTGCGCGTTACATCTTTGATCAGCACTAAAGTCAGATCCAATCACCTGTCCGTTCACCGCTGACAGGTGGGCGTTTTCCCATCATGCACTGAGCCGTGCAGCCTCCACAGTTGCTCCTGATGAACTGCGGCGGCTCAGGCGCTGGCCTCGTTTGGATCTCACGGTGACCGTCGCACTTGTGGCATCAGAGCAAGTTGGTATCAAGTCCGACACAAATCTAACCGGCGTGCACTGCGCACAGACCGACATCGATCGAAACTTCGCAGGTCTGGCTCATCTCGAACGCGCCTAATACAGAGCGTCAGCTGCGTCACATACAGAAGCAGCAACAGGCGCTTTCGAGATGAGCCAGACTTGCGCAGTTTCGACAGCAGCAGCAGCTGCATGCAGCCGACGCACGCGGAGAGGGATCAGCGCGCGGACAGGACGAGTGGCCGCTGCGCACATAAAGAGGAGCAGAGAAGGGAACGGATAAAAATAAAGTAGGAAACGTATTAGCGCTATTCGTTTAATGCATTTTCATTCCGTGTCCTTGCGTAAACCGGAGGTAAATGAAATTTATTTGTTTATTAGTGACTGTAAGGTGAGTAACTAATTGGATATTTTGTTAGTAACTGTAATATTATTACTGAGGGTTCAAAAGTAACGCTTTACCCGCTGCGTTACTGACAATTGTAATCTCGTTACTGTAACTCGTTACTCCCAACACTGATCAGGAGCAACTACAGAGGCTGCACGGCTCACTGCATGATGGGAAAACGCTCACCTGTCAACGGTGAACAGACAGGTGATTGGATTTGAGTTTAGTGCTGATCAGAAACGTAAGGCACCGACACTTTTCTATTCCCCTCTCCTCCTCCCCCACCTTTTTTTTTTTCATTGTTTTTTTTTTTTTTTTTTTTTTTTTTTTTTTTTTTTTTGTAAAATACAGACTTTACTGCAGCTCTTTGTGAAGTGGAGTATTATTAAAGAGGTTGTGCATAATATCTGCTGTTATAGGAGGCTATTTAACATTTATAATGTGTAAACTTTGACATAAAAGCTAAGAATCACAGCTGAATGTGCCTCATGCTGTGTGAGCGCCTCATTTACGCACAGACACTGGTCATGCCATAGACAGAAAAGTTCTTACAATTCAGTTTAATGCATTTATTTGCAAAATCATATCCAACACACGGGAGAGGTGGATTTCGGGCGTGATGGTGCGTGATCTGAGCCACAAACTGTCCGACTTCAATACAGGCGTATTTCCCCTCCTGTTGTGGCTGTGGACTCTAGTTCACAATCCAGGCGAGGCGCAGTTCATCTGGAACGAGCCTGCTCTTGTGGTTAGGCTCGTGAGTAGAGAGTTGGTCTTGTCCACTTAATCGTCTCATGTATAAGCTAATGGGCTATTGTTTTTAGCTTACTGGTGGCTTGGCTCTGGACTTCCCCATAGTGTCTTGATGAACACTATTCCCCGTACGTCTCTTCTGTCTAAATTAACTGCTTTCTTAATCATAGAACACAAAAGCTGGTCTATGCCAAGCTACTGTAGCTCAGATTGCTGGAGAAGTTACAGCTGGTTCTTAAAGAAAGATGTCTAAATACACAATGTGCATTACAGTGTGTTATTGGTCTGCATATTAGGCAGGTGGTCATAATGTTATTCTTAATGCATGTATAACCATCTGTGTCAATGCAGTTAATGTTAATTAAATATTTACACATGGGTTATTATTGCTTAATAGTGGTGATTTTATCATTATTTTAAGATGTTGCTGCCCCATAATCATTTACAGACAACCACAGTCTGGACCAAAAGAAGGTGAAGTTGATCTTAAAATGTTTTGAATGTTTTCATTTCAGTTTCCAGAGGAAGTGGCAGTTTCCGTCAACTGAAAGACAACGAGGCTTTGGTCGAACACACTGCCACCAGTAGGTTCATCGGGAGCCTGTGTTCTCAGAAGAGGGTCTATGTCTCACAAAGGCCAGGTTTGTCACATAATACCGCATCTTGCAAGCTTGCAGCTTGCAATTTAGGGTAACCTGCCAAAAGCCAGATTGCGATAAAGTTAGCAAAAACCTAACATTGTATCAATCTGAAATGGCTCTCATTGAAAACGTTTGTGAAGGGGTGGGACTTTCAGTAGAATACTTGGAGGTGATTGGATAAAGCGCCAGCTTCGTTGCTAACTGCTACGATAGTAAAACAACACAAAAGAGACGTTAGAAGATTGTTGCTGTTTTTGTCAATGTAGAGCAGCATACCTTACGTTTTTCTGCGTCGCCATGTTGATAATAAGTATCGCTAAAAGTGCTTGTTGTTGACTGCAAACCTCAAACCTGCCCACTCACAGCAGTACCACCACTGGCCCGGACCCAAATGGATCAGCAGGAGCCTAACAAGATGGATTTTGTGAGTTTGGGAACAAATTTCACGACAATCCAGCTTGCTGTGCAAAGTATCATTTTGGGATCACATTCAAAGAAAGAAAACAGTGTATCGACACAGAGAATAAAGTTGACATATATTGAGAAAAAATAATTAGTCAGAATAAGTATTTATCTTTTGAGAATAAAGCCATAGCGTGATAATTTTATAGTTGCAGAGAACAGAGAATCACTCGCCCATTGCTCCCACTGACACTCTGTGTCTTGGGAAGTGCAGTTAATGAGCAATCAACCCCCCAACCCCCTCAGTAAACGATTTCTGTATGTTAATTGCAAAAGTGGTTGATTTTTTATCAGCCACTTTTGCAATTAACATACAGAAATGGTTTACTGTATATTTTAAACTGTGACAACATCCACCCATTAATTCATCTTTTTCGGCTTATCTGTAGCCAGGTCGCGGGGGCAGCAGTCTAAGCAGGGACACCCAGACATCCCTCTCCCTGGACACTTCCTCCAGCTCCCCTGGAGGAACCCCAAGGCCAGCCTAGAGACATAGTCCCTCCAGCATGGTCTAGGTGTTCTGGGCATGTCCCAGAACACCTATCCAGGGAGGCATCCAGGAGGCTTCCAGAACATATGCCCAAGCCACATCAACTGACCCCTCTCGATGTGGAGAAAAAGCAAAGATGAAATCCTGTGGTTCCCAAATCGGACTCCTTCCAGCCCCTGGCAGGTCCTAGAAATTCTGTCCATAAAAATAATGAACAGAACTGGTGACAACATGCACTGCGAACAGGTCCGACTTACATCCGTCAATGCAGACCAAGCTTCTGCTCCAGTCATACAGGGACCAAACAGCCCTTAGCACAGGGCTGTTCGGTCCCTAAACTCCCAGAGCACCCCCCAAAGAATGGTGGACATGGTTGAATGCCTTCTCCAGACCCACAATGCACATGTGGACCGGTTGAGTGAAATCCCATGAACCCTCGAGCACCCGATAGAGAATGTAGAGCTGGTCCACTGTTCCGCATTGTTCTTCTTGAATCCGAGGTTCAACTATCGGCTGAATTCCCCTCTTCAGAATCCTCGAATAGACTTTCCTGGGGAGGCTGAGAAGTGTGATCCCCCTGTAGTTGGAACACTTGAAAAAAGGGACCACCACACTGGTCTGCCAGTCCAGAGGCATTGTCCTCAACCACCATGTGATGTTGCAGAGACGTGTCAACCAAGACAGCCCCACAACATCCTTGAGACTTGAGGAACTTAGGGGAGGACTCATCCACTCCCAGTGCTTTGCCACCGAGGAGCTTTTTGACCTTAGTGACTTTTGCTTGGGATTATGGGTGAGTCCACCTCTGTGTCCCCAGCCTCTGCTTCCTCAACAGACAGCTCCAAACAGCTGCATCTACAATAGAGGAAGAGAACAAAGTCCACTCGGGCTCAATGTCCCTAACCTCCCTCGGGATCTGGATGAAGCTCTCCTGGAGGTGGGAGTTGAAAACCCCTCTGACAGAGGGTTCAGCCAGACGTTCCCAACAGACCCTCACAACAGACCCTCACAATAAGTTTGGGCCTGCCGAGTCTGTCCAGCATCGTCCTCCGCCAGCGGATCTAACTCATCACCAGGTGGTGATCAGTTGACAGCTCAACCCCTCTCTTCACCCGAGTGTCCAAGACACACAGCCGAAGGTCAGTTGACGCAACAACATGGTAAATCATCGACCTCCGGCCCAGAGTGTTCTGGTGGCACGTGCAACAATGGACACCCCTGTGCTTGAGCATGTTGTTTGTCATGGCCAAACTGTGGCTAGCACAGAAGTCCAATAACAGAACACCGCTCAGGTTCAGATCGGGGAGGCCGTTCCTCCCACACGTCCTTCCAGGTATCACTGTCGCTGCCCATGTGAGCGTTGAAGTCCCCCTGTAGAATGACAGAGTCCCCAATTGGAGCACTTTCCAGCACCCCTCCCAGGGACTCAAAGAAGGCTGGGTACTCTACACTGCTGTTCGGCAGGAGATAACAGTGAGAGACCTGTCCCCAACCTGAAGGCACAGGGATGCGACCCTCTTGTTCATTGGGGAAAACTCCAACACATGGCGGCTGAGCTTGGGGGCTATAAAAGCAAGCCCACACCAGCCCAGGTTCCAGAGCCCAAGCTGTGCATGGTGATGAGCCCGACTTTCTCTAGGCAGTAAAGCTCAACCTCCTGTATCCCCCCAAGTCTTCAGAGCCAGTTTCCGAGATCAGGTCGACAAGGCACCCACCTTCGGCCACTGCCCGATCCTCTTTGCCCCGAGAGGACAGCCCCACGTCATTCCTTCAGGCTGGGGGAGATACCCAGCCACAGGAGCCCTAACCCCAGGCCTGGCTCCAGGGTGGGGCCCTAACTACACTGTACCGGGTGGTGTAACTGGCTTTGGTATTTGACTCATCATAAAGGGCTTTTTAACCACTCTTAGTCCGGTCCATCACCTAGGACCTGTTTGCCAGGGAGACCCAACCAGGGGCGTTAAACCCCCAACAACATAGCTCCTAGGATCATTTGGGCACTCAAACTCACTCGACCACAATAAGGTGGCGGATCAAGGAGGGGACACAGTCAAGTCAAAATAAAAGTACTGTAAGTTTGAGTATTTCTTAAAATGTGTAAATATTCAAATGCTTTATCTGTTTAGAGAAGATGACCATTTACTACTACAAGTCTGAGACACTCACCCAAGGGTTGCCAGTGGTGTTAAACTTCTCTGGATCCGACTGCTTCCTCAAGTGTTGTGAGGACGGAGAGAGAGTCCTGCTTGCAGTTGGGGTAAAAATAATTTTCTCAACACATTCATTGTGACGTGTCAGACATTTTTGCTTAAAAAATGTTAAAAAAAAAAAAAAAAAAGATATGATTATAACCACAAGGGGTCACAAGTCAGTGTTTCTTCTGCTGCTCACTTCTCTAATAAACTTGATAAACATTTACATAATGCGTTTGGACTCTTAAAAGTCCTATATTATGCTTTATTCAGGCTTTTTAAAATAGTCTTGCGCACCTTTGCATTAGCAGTTCACGTTTTATAACTTAAAATAATGTATATGTATGAAAAACATCTTCTTTGGGGAGCAGTTACTTTGACTTTGCAGAGAACGCTTGGATTAGGTGGCAATGGCAGGAAATGGCCAGAGCACAAAACATCTATCTAGCATGGCTATTAGCACATGACGCTAACAGATGGATGAATGATCTGACTGCTTCGTAGTGACAGCAATTAAGCGTTTAAATATTCAGAACAAGTCTGGTGTTGGTGTATGGGCTTTAGAAAAGCACAGGAGCACTTCCTGGTTTCATGTGTCTAGAGCTGTGAGGCTGAGCGTTTCCAGATGGTTGAAAGAAGAGGGGCTCAGCAAACAGGATTAGTCAAACATGTTAACGAAACAAAATACTACTCCTGGTTGGTTTTTGGGGTGCAAACAACATTATAACATGGTTAAAAAGCTAAAAAAAAAGTTGATTCACCATAACAGATGACCTTTAAGAAAGAGAATTATATCTCCTTTCCTTTTGGCTTTTCCTTTTCAAGGACGCTCAATCAAATCATGTCCCTCGAATAGCAATGATTTGCATTTTGTTTTTTTGTTTGTTTGTGTGTTTGTTTTTTTGGCCTAATTCCCTTCCTGACAAATACTTCTCCATGTATCCAGGCTTGGGACTGGTACAAAGAGTATACACTGGCTTGTGAACCATTGTGGCTGAATTGTAGCGACAATATTACATCACAAAATAAATAAAATTCAACCTTTTTAATATTGTAGACTTGTGAAAAAGAGAACCTGAAGAAGATTTCCATACGTGACCAGAGTGCTCTGGCATATGTTTTCTATATGAAAAGCCAGCGCACGAAGAACACCACCTTCGAGTCGGCGCTGCACACTGGCTGGTTTATTCAGATCAAAAACACAGAAAGTGTGGAGATGGTCAAAACAAAAGGACCTCAGGAGAACATTTTTTTCCAGATCTTTATACAGACATAATGAGAGTGATGCCAGTTACAAATAACTACAAATATTGGTCATCTACTACTAACAGCAAAGCTCAGGAGGGCTTTTAGATATAGACATTTTTGTCAAATTTTTCTCAGTTTTAACAAATGCAGATAAACATTAGCAATGCGTATGCTCAATGTTTAACTACATCAACAGATAAAACTTAAAACTAACTCACCACTATTGAGCTGTACTAAAGCATTAATAAATTTGTAATTTGATACTGAATTTACACTAGTTTTTATACCTTTACTTACTGATTTACATGTTTTCATTAATTAAGAATGAATAACAATGTTTATTACTCAATAGTGTTTATACATTTTGAAGTCCTGCTTTGTAAATAATAAACTAACTGATCACTAGTCCTTAGGTCCTACTTTTTTCCCAGGCTTTTTGAAATAGTTTAGGACATCTTTGCATTAATATTTTATGTTTCATAACTTAAAATAATGTATATGTATTGAAAATGTCTTCTTTTGTGGAGCTGTTACTTTCACTTTGTAGAGAGTCTGACGCCCCCGTCTGGCAGCAATGGGGAATGGGCAGTGGCTATCAGCAACGTGATGCTAACAGATAAATAATGAGCTTCGTAGTAATGGCAATTTAAGCGCTGAGGTGAAGCTCAGGTGATGGTGTATGGGCCTTAGAAACACACAGGAGCACTCATGTGTCTACGTAGAGCAGTGAGGCTGAGCGTTTTTAGTTTTGAGAAAGAGAAGGCCTCAGCATACAGGATTACTCAAACAAGCGTGAATGAAACAAAATACTACTCCTGGCGTGTTTTTAATGTGCAAACATTATAACATGGTTAAAAGCTCCAAAAAGCAGATTTAGCAGAATAGTTGACCTTTAAAGCTTTATAGTGTGAGCCACTCTAAAGTGTTAGCAGTAAATGAGGGATTGTGTTGGTCTAAAGCTGAGCTCTGAGTATACAGGTAAGTAATGAGCAAAGAACTTTGAACTTGATCTGGTTAGTGTTAATGGTCCATTTAGATAAAGGGGACCTGTTATACTAGTTAAACTTGTCTGAGCTTTTAACCATGCTATAATGTTGTTTCCTCTTCAAAAATATACCCAGGGTTTCATTCACATGTTTGAGTAATCCTGTGTTCTGAGCTGCTGCCCTTCTCTAGAGCTTCACGGCTGCATGGACACGTGAAACCAGGAAGTTTCTCCTGCACGTTTCTAAAGCCCATACTCCGTCACTTGACTCAATCTGATCATCTCAGCGCTTAAATTACTGCCACTCAGAGAAGTCAGCTCATTCATCTTTCTGTTAGGTCTATGGTGCTGATAGCCGTGCTGCAAATATGCTCTGTCTATCCCCCATAGTGCTGTAATATGAAAAATAGAAATTCATGTTGTGTTCACAGCTCTTGGATGTTTGTTTTTCTGAGATGAAAAGTTGTTTGTCATGTGGTCTCTATTGATCAACATAGATATTAGTAGTGTTAGTAGTTAGCATCTATTTATATACTTGTTCTTTTCTTAATGTAAGAGACAATGAACCCATTGCTGCTCTAATGAAACAATCAATTATCAAATTTGAAAAGCTGAGTTTTATACCATGCCGTCTGTTGAAGTGACACTTTTCAGATATTTAGTGAGGTTTCTTAATATAGCAAAATATAGCAGTCCTAAAAAGGTGTTAAATATTACTTTAAGCTATAAAACTTTGTGTATTTCTATAACAATAGCACACCATTTTAAGCAACATGGGGCCATAAACTGTTCATAAAGTCATATATTGACCTTCATAAAAAAAAAAAAATGAGTTTCCCTTTTTTCAGATTTTGATTATTTTATTTTCAGATTATATGTCACATATCCTGGAGTTCTTTGTTTCTGTATTTAAGATTATGCAGAGTTATTTTAGTATTTCAGTGTAAATTATTACATATGTCCCTGTCTTTAACCTGCACTGTCCTTTATTCCCATGATAAACTGTGATGACTGTGTTTGTTCTGCGCAGCTGTGGCCTGTCCACTGGAGGAATCGTGCAGGTGAAAGGTTTAGGACTGAGAAAAGCTAAGTTTGTACCTGTTCTACACAGAGTCAATGGGAATGTCTGATACTTTTGCAATAAAAAAAAATTGCTCCATATAATTTCAGTTTCTTGTAATGAAATATGAATAATTACAAGCTGGAGCACTAGGTCACACACAGCAAACATGTTCAGAATGTAGATTTTTGAGGTATCTGTGCTTTACTTAGGTATTTTTGGGGATCTCATCCACCCTTGGCGCCTTGCCACCTGGGATATCTGGATATATTGCATTATATACAATATCTCCACTTGTAATGCACAGGTTTGGTCTTTTTCCCTGTGAATGTTTTGTTAACAAAGTTCAGGTCTTAGGCCACAGACAATAGTGCCCAAATGAACCGTTAAAGATGTACAACCCAATGCTTTATTTGTAGAGAAAAACTAATTATCAGAGGTAGTAATGAGTTAAATTTACTTGAGTAACTTGAATAAAATGTACTTATATTGAACTCTGTCTGGGGTGGTCACCGCCTGTTCCTGTACCTCAAATAAGGCAACAAACCAGTTCCTGTCCCTTGACTGGGGCTGTGAAAGACTCCGCCCCCAGTTCCTGTTCCTCATCTGGGGCTGCCGAAGTCGCCACCGCCAGAGCCTCCTGACCTTCCTCTGAATCTTCCTCTGGGATCCAAGCCGCCACCAGATTGAGCTACTCGGCTAATACGAGAAAACATATCTTATAACCTAATACAGATATTTACTTGAAATAATGAGGGCTTTTCAATGATGAGAATTTAATAAATAATTATCATTAAGCAGACACAAATAAAACTATGTTGCCTTCACAATTAAAAAATTTACACAATTTTGTGAGCCAGATGGTGCTAATAATTTGTCTTCAGGTTTTTATTTTGAAGGAATACCCCTTAAAACAAGCATTTTCAGTCGTCAACTTATGAATTATAGTTTGTACACAGACCGTCCAGACCTTTTCAGTTATACAGTATGCCTACAGGTGAGTGCAGCCCCTCATAACCTGACTAAAGAAGAGGTGTGTTCCCAGCCATTGGTCTGAGAACTCAGGTGTTATCGGAGCTGTACTTTCACTTTGCAGTAAACACTTGGATTAGGTGCTTTTCTCTTTATTGAGCTTCGTCTTTTGAGCAGAACTCTGGAGTCATACAGAGCGGATAACATCAAACATAACGCAAAATCATTCAAATTGTGACACGAGCGTGAAATTTGGTACAGTAGTAGAGACTCAGATATCAATCAGTTTTGCCCGATTTGCCATCCAAAAATCCAAGATGGTGGCCACCATTTTTCAAGATGGCATACTAAGTTTTACCAGTCCTCAAAATCTTGGTGTTTTATATGTTCTAAAAGATGCTGAGTTCGGTTTTGACATTTAAAATGCACTAGGAGTGACCTGTTGTAGGATTTTTCAAGGTGATGACAGGTAGGTAGTTGCGTTTACATGATGTATGTCTATGGATTGCTGTAGGGCACTGATGTAATCTCTTCCATCATTTTCAGCAGAGTAATTGAGGGGCACCACCAGGACACACCAGGTGCCAACTGCTGCAGTGGAAGTCAGAAGAATGGAGTTCAGTGTCAGCTATGGAGGTCCTTCACTATTAAGAGTACACTTTCTTAGTTCCCCAGATGCTGCCTAAACCAGCTCTAAATTATAAAAAAAAATGTACCTGAGACACTGTAGTTTAGGCAGAATGGACAGGATTGGCCAAATGCAAGAGAGCCAGGTCATGGACAGTTATAGGTTAATCATCTGGATGGTGTACAGATCACACAGTGTCCATGACACTTGAGAAACAATTGGGTAGTGTAGGATAAAAGGCACAAATCTGTTTTCTTGCGTGACAAATCAGCCAAAACTGATCGATCTCCGAATCTCTACCACTGTACCAAAAGTCACGCTTGAAACACAATTTGAAAGATGTTTCCATTATCTGCTCCGCTATCAAGCCCCAGAGACAGATAACACAGGTGCGCCCTGGACATCCCCAATTTATTTCCCTCCAGAGCGCTGGAGGTCCTCACGAGTGCATTCATTTACTCAATCCTTTGAGCGATTGCTAACCTGCTGCGGGACGTAAGTGAAAGTAAAAGTGTGTCAGTGTGTGGTCATGGTAAAATACAGGCAGCACTGTCAGGTATCATTTGTTTCTGCCTTTGAGCGGCTTGGCTCTTCACTCACACATGAACCAAACTACTCTGCAAATCACAAAAGTCACAAAAGTGCCTCTAAATAACCAATACCATTAGAACCTGAATTATGAATTATTTGCTTCTATTTCTCTGAATATTATTATTTTATAAATACAAAGAATTTAAAATAATAACAGTGGGCGCCATTTGTTATTTATTAAAAATAAATATCTTCAGATGTATTCTTGTGCATAAAATAAAACAAAAGGAACATTTTACTAAAAAAGGAAACGTCTGGGGTCAGAGCCACAGGAGAGCTTCTTCCTGTGATATCAAGTTCAGCTCATCCCAAAATCTGAAAAAAGTAAAGTCCGTCCTCGTGTTCTCCTCAAGTCCATTCTCCGAGTCTGCACCCACAAGTCTGCACCTCTGAGTACACAAGTCCTGGTGGCCGGGTCTCCCCCCACGGGACCCGGCCAGGCCAAGCCCGAAAAGGCTACGTGGGACCCATAGGCCCACCACCCGCAGGAAGCGGGTGGTGGGCTTATTGTATTCACCATCTTGGAAAACTGAGACACACTAAATTAGATTATTGGTCTAATTAGGAATTTCAACAGTGCTGCGATAAATATAAATGACTACACAGAAATCATTTGCCACAGAATAAAGTACATTTAAAATGATTTAGGAATTTTTTTTGTGCTTCAGAAAAAAGGTAAAATATGTTTGAGCCTTTCAAAATAACTTATTGTCACCCCCATGCATTAAAAATTGTATTTGTTATAAGAAAATATTTGTTATTTGTTGCTAAGAAAATAGTAATTATCTCTGTTTGAGACCATAACCCTCAAAGACAGGCAATGAAAATATAAAGTTAAAAAAAGTCTACCATATGGAGGGCATAAGTGTAAAAATGCAGATGAAAAGTGTTTGAGAAGAAAGTCTTTGCTTGTGAACACACTTTTGTTATATTTTGTTGCTTTACTTTTGAAATTAAATTGGGAAAAAGAGACTGGAAACCATTGTTTAAGCTGATGTTGTGTGAGCTTGTGGTACGACTGTGTTAATGTTGTTGTGTGTACCACATTTGTCATTGAAAACCTCTGCTCCAGCTCTCCTATAAAAGCCTGTATGTTGCCGTCCAATACGGTTGGCGTCATTACCAACATCTAACTCTATTTCGTTTCATTATTTATTCATATAAAGAGTCCTTAAACCCAACATGAAGGTAAACTCATAAGCTCCAAATTTCTCTTTGATGCCATATTTGCATTTAGAGGATTTATATTTGTTTAGGCAGAAAGGCAGCTAGACCGTTGTTGCTGGTGAGTTGGATGACAGGAGCAAAGTCGGTTAGTTCAGCTTTAACAAAGTTGTGTAAAAATGTGTCCATAGTTTAAGATTTGAACCCTTCCCATGCAATGAACAGAACCAAAAGTATGTGGGTGACACTGGTGGCTGGGGCTGTTAGTGAAGTGGTTAGTGCCCAGTACTGCAGCATTAGTGGGGCCCAGGAAGCAGTCGCACATGTCTGAGTCTTCAAATGGAAAGTACAAGAAAAGTGTTGTATGATAAAAGAGTTTGAGCATGATTGAAAGGAGCAGGGGTCTCCAGCCTGCAGCTCGTGAGCGACCACTGTCCAAGGAGCTCCCCAGTCGCTTTCTGAATCCTGCATCAGCTTCTTCAGTCAAATGTGATTAATCACATGAAAAACCAACTCCAGAGGAGGAATGTAACTAAGTAAAATGACTCATTTACTTTACTTACAGTACAATTTTAATGTATCTTTACTTTACATAAGTAAATTTTATTTCGGGTACTTTTACTTTTACATTTTAAAGCAAATATATGTACTTTTTACTCCACTATTTTTTAATTGGTTTAAAGTACAAAGTATTTTGAGTTTGGTTTAAAATGATGTGTTTTTGCCAGTACATAAGTATAAAAGATGCAGTAAAGTAGAAAAATCTCACCTACAGAGTCAGTATCTTCTACTGCAGTGGATAACTTTTAGTGTTCAGCACAGGGTTTTGCAAAACTTCTCACATATTACACAATCATTCATTCTGTGTGAATACTTTTACTTTTTTACTCACAAGTACATTTGAAAGTAAGTACTTTTATACTTTTACTGAGGTCAGTTTTCACGTGATACTTTTACTTTTAATTGAGTAAATTTTTGCTTCTTTATCTGTACTTTTAAGTAAAAAAATAGATATAAAATATATTTTTAAAAATATATTATATATAGATTATAAATAAACATTTATCAGGCCCTTCAGCTTTTTTGATGTTTGTAGCTTTGAAAGTTTTTCTGACCTCAACAACAAATGAGTACTTTTTCCACCACTGCATGGATCTATGCAGTGACAAAGGCTAAAATCTACTATTTTATGAAAAACTATTATTTTCATTTTGTTTTGTTCATTTGTTGTTGGATAAGATTATGAATGAATCAGAGGGACACCTCATGTGAGAAGTTTCAGCGATAAAGTCAGAGAGGTCAGGCAGAGATGTTTGGACATGAACAGAGAAGGGAATATATCAATAAAATGATGTTTAGAGCGAACTGGCAGAGCGAGAGCAAGGAGATTTATGAATGTAGTGAAAGAGGTCATAAAGTTAGCTGGTGTGAGAGAAGGATGCAGAGGACTGGCAGATGATTTGTGATGACCCCTGGAAACAGAAGATGCAGAAAATATTGTATAGACTTAAATGTGTGTGTTGGAGAATGGTCTCATGTTTTGTCTCCTCACGGTCCTCTGTCCTCAGGCTGGACATCAGTGTTGGCTGCTTGTGTGTGTGTGTGTGTGTGTGTGTGTGTGTGTGAACCTGGCAGGAACAGTGGTGCACCTTATCAGAGTAAATAGGTTTCTGCTCAGGCTCTGTCCTGCTCTGGTTCAGTCTGTATTATTATTACACATATTGTGACTGGGGCAGTGTTTGGGACAGTGCATTTTCGAGATCCTTGGTTCCTGGCTGTTTTTTGTGGGTTATTTATTTTACTGTCATGATGATAAGTTTGGGCCACTGGTCACCAAAAACCTAATTATTATGGTTTACCATCACTAGGGTTGTAGGAATTAGTTTGCACACTGATTATTATGATAACTTTAGCATTATACTTTATTTCTTTCTAGTCTATCAGTCTGTTAAAACACTGCATTTATCTATTGCTTTTAATTATCTTGACAGTTACACACAATTTGTAGGGGGCCAAAAAAAAAAGGAAACAAGCATAATACAGATGTTTAATGTATTTTATTAACTCCTATAGGCCTATATAATTTTTACTGACTGTGTTAAATAAAAAAAATACTTACTTAATACTTAATACTTAAAAATACTATTTTTATTGTACCATTGCTTCACATCCTCTCTCTTTGATGTCCAGACCTGGCGAGGCCTTTTTCTTTTTTGTACAGTCATGCTGGTCCCAGGGCCTTATACCCGGGTGGCGTTGGTTTTGTTAATTCAGATTTATTTATTTAAAACACCCTCCCACCACATTTTCAACATCATACTTATTTTAGTTTTTATGAAATGTTTTAAGACGTGTATCATGTTGTGGAGTAGTTCTTGGTACTGTTAAAGTGCTGTGCTGGGTCCCGGGCCGTTTGTAGGAGCGTTGATGGGTCTGATCAGGGCACTCGGGGGGTCACTGGGAACAGCCTGGGCAGCAGTAGAAGGTTACAGTCTGGCAGGGCGGCTGTAACAGGGCGGGGGTAACAGTGGGGGCAGTAGTGCGAGCTTGGGAAGCTACATGTTGTTCTGGTGTGATGATTTATCCAAGTGTAAATGTTTAACCCTCAGACCCTCCTTTAAGCAAAATCACACTCTTCTTCGTATGGATCACAGGGTCACATTTAAAAATATAAAAAACGTTTGATTTTTGGTCACTAACCCCTGTCCTCACCATACATAACAATATATATTTTTAACCCTCTAAACCCCACTGATTTTGATACATTTTTACTTTTTGTGCCATTACAAAAAAGGGCTCTTCCTCTTAAAGCCGTAACAGAGCTGGTCTACAGTCATTGTTATCTGATGGGAATTATAAGGAATTATTTCCCACAATGCAATGAGAAAATGGTGGATCTGGTGGTGATTTCTTTGTGTATTTTTAGCTTCTACCTGACAGAGTTACAGAGGAATTAACATGATTTAACATTTGTGTATTGCAGAGGCAGCAGAGTGAAAATAAGTGATTTTAATGTAAGTCAATGGGACCAAAAAGAGCTTTAAGAGGAAGAATGTGAGTTTTTTGGCCAGACATTTGATTTTTTTTTCCATTTGTGAAACTGAAATTGTAAAATTCATTTATTAATGAACATCTTTGTCAAATATCTTCACCCTAACTAAAGAAATGTCAAAATGAGAACAAAAAATACATTTGAAAGGCCCTAAAAGGAGCCAGGGGGCTGAGGGTTAAGCCCAAAAACTGAAGTATTTATGCATTGTGTTATCCCATTTATGGTTAGTGCTTGTCTAAGGCAAAATGGAGCAAGTGTTTTAAGCAAGCTTTCCAAATTTCACATTGGCAGACATAATGACAGTTACAGAGGCAGACACCTGCCAAGAAGCCAGATGAAGGCTACATATTCTTTCATGAAGAATTTATTCACAATTATCAAGGAAAGTAAAGAAAGCTTGAATGCTACCAACAATTAGCATCTGCTAACTACCGATGACTAGAGTGACCACCTGTCCCACTTTTGGTTGTACTGCACAGCCATTTAGACCTCTGTCCCTCTTTTTTATTGGAGCTGAATGGATCTTAGAAATAGTGAGATTCAAGTTAAAAACAGCAAGGTCAGGTCGGTGTTCCTGATGTTTAAATCTAGGATAAATATTTGTGGGCGTCCCATCTTGATAAGTTGAATACAGTATATGACTGGTGTGTTGCTGCCCCTGTGTCTCAGGACAGGCCTCTCCTGAAACTGAGCTGGTGGTGCTGGATTGTTTTGAGAAAATGCAGACTGAGAACTTTGATGTTTGTCTCAGTAAAAACATTACTGTGCAAAATGTGTGTTTTTGAGACAAAAAAAAGCACACTGTATGTTTTATAGGTTTTATACTCAATAAGTTGGTAACATCAATTTATAGAGTTGTCCCACCTTGTCCCACCAAATCAAATACCTTTTCCTATTTTTAACTTCACCCTCCCAATGACAGCAGATAAACAGAGTAGTGTTCAGTTCTGTTAGACTGAAAATGACTGAAATAAATTCTCACACAGCATAGAGCTGTAGTTTATATATTTACTCCAGATTTTGACTCACAGTGAGATCGATGGTGATGTTTTGTAAAGAAAAACATGCTCACTTGTGTAAATAGAGAGAACCTATTTTAATAATAATAAGTAATAAAGTGTATCTTTTGTCTCAGCATGTGTACAGTGTGAAATGTAATCCAGAGGCCGGTAATTGTCAGAACAAAACATTTTTTTTATTTTGGGCTCAGCTATTTTACATCACTTGCACCCACTACTGCAAGTATCACTTTGTCCAGTAAGGTTGAAAATGTTGAAAAGTTAATACTGTTTTTTACATATGTAATCAATTTAACTTTTTTTTTTTAGGATGTTTATTAATGCTTTTCTTTTGTGCTCAGCCTGCCCAGGAAACCGTTGTTGTTAATGAGCTAATGATAAAGAAAAAAAAGTCTTGTCAGTACCACTAAATATTCTGAATATTAACAATTAAAGAGCCAATACTGAATAACAACAATGCTTTTATTGTTGGTACAATAAAATAAATTTGTTTCTTTTCCACCAAAACACACTACATATTAATTTTATGTGTCAGTGTGTACTTTAGTTTGGTAATTCCTGATTTATACACAAAAAAACTATACGCTATAAAAATATTTGGTATTGCATTACAAAAAATTAAGAGGGTCTAGGTTTTTAGGGCTGTTTTGGGCACAGCTGAGGCACACTTGGAGACAGACAAACATTCACTCTTATTTATTAACTATGAGTCATTTGGATAAATACATTTACCTATACAAAGATGTCTTTACAAGCAGGGAGAAAGCTACCAATTTTACAAGGAATGAATGAAAATATGAAGGCATTTACTGTACATAAACTTTACTTTGGGGTTTAGTATAATGAGACATTCAGCAGTCGTATGATATTTCTTCTCCACTTCACAGTTTGACCGTCTACAGAGTTTAGAAACCAGTCTGTTCGTTCTCACTGTTGTCAAAAGCTTTATTGGAGTGTCCATCAAGGCTCGCCTCATATGGGTTCTCCACGACTGCCTCCTTAGACTTCCTACAAAAGAGAAAGTAAAAAAAAACAAATAAATAAAAAATAGCCAACTTAGAGCGTTAATGCACTAAACACTAAATAAAAAAAACTGATAGGTTGTCAAAATCATTTGCAAATCTCAAATAATAATAATAATAATAATGTATGTTTTCTCACAGTAGAACATAAACAACACATCAGGAGCTGAACCTGAGATATTTTACCATTTTATAAAAATAATAGCACATTTTCTATTTGATAACAGCAACACATCTCAAAAAAAGTTGGGACGGTGCAACAAAAGGCTGGATGTCTAGGTACATAAACATCCAATACATCTAAATCTCTAATATCTTTTTATTCTTAGACATCTTACTAAAATGTTACCAGTTAACGTAATTAGTTGCAAAATACTACTCCAGATGTTTTTTTATAGTTCTTTTCCAGCCTTTTCTTGCCCCTGTCTATTTTTCTTTTAGATGTGTTGCTGCCATCAAATAAAAATGAGCTATTATTTGTCAGAAGATTGTAAAATATCTTACTTTGCGGGGGCTATAGTATGCTCCACTCACCGCTACAACAGCAGTGTATGTTTTACAAGTTTTAAAAGCATTACCTGAATAAAATCAATTGTTTCTAATAATTACTTTACTTGAGCCATAAAAAAAAAGAGCCCAGTAGAGTGCAGCTCTGTTATGCTATTTTAAGTGTATCTAAACTTTTTTACTTGTTTAAACTTTTGAAAATGAAAAATGTCATTGTGAGGAATCAGGGAAACAGAGCTGTACACCGTTTTTAGATAAATGAATGAGAGCAGACTGGATGTAGAGGGCTTGCTGATTGGTCAGTGCTTCCTGGAGTGGCCGGGGGTTCATGGAACCAAGCGTTTTGAGGCCTCAGAAACTCAGCGCCAAAGAATACAGAGAATACAAAACACAGCTCCAGGTATGTTTTTGATGAGAGAACAACATTATGAATACTGAAATGTTGTTTGTGTCCCATTGCGAATAATGTTTTTTGCTTGTTTGTTTTTATTTTACATTTTACACAGCATGCCGACTTTTTTTTTTTTTTTTTTAAATGAAGCTGTAACATTGCATTGAGGGGGATACAAATTTCCATAATAAATACTTACTTCTTGCGTTCCTTGATGCCAGAGAAGACCAGGTAGCCTCCAGTTAGCACTACAAGTCCCATGACCACCCCGAACACGACGAGCCACACCTCCACGGGCTGCTCTACGGGAGGGGACAGCGTCGCCGGGACACCCACGAACTCCAGTGTGTTGTCCGTCAGCTGGAAGGCATCGTTAATCCTTCCACGGGACAATCTAGGGCACAATAAAACAGGTTTGTTATGTCATACATGCATCTTTCACTACATCCATAAACCTCCTCAGCTCTAACTAGTGATGGGAATCTCGACATAATACAGTGAGCCAGATTATTTGTATCTGCTCACCAAAAAGAACTGGCTCTTCTGACTCCCCAGTGGCTCTTCATTTTCCCACCTATAACTTTTATATTTCAGCCAGATTTAGTTTTGACTAATGAGTTGCATTGTGCCCTCATGCAGAACTCAAATACATGGATTTTGATAAAGTATTTAAAAGCGCTGATGCTTTTTTTTATAATTTATTTTGAGCATGAGAGAAAAAAAAAAAAAGAAATTAAAAAAATGTATATAATAAAATGAGACAAATGAAAAATATATGCATGATCTACATCTTATACATCCATAAAAAAAAAGTACATTTACATATAATTGTACAGTGTTATGTTCGAAAGGGAGTGGGAGGAGGCTCAGCTTATTACTTTCTACCCCTGAAGTCCTTTACCAGATGACTTCCTTTTTATCACAGTATAATTATAATATAAGCTTAAAAATACCCATACATATATTTCTTTACTTATCTGTGTAATCATATAATTAATGGTTACTATCAATATTAAGTTTATAGTTATAGTTAATAGTTATTTTTACAGTAGTTAATCATTAGTTCATAGTTGAATAGTTCTAAATTACAATATTAAAATGGTTATAAAATTAACAATAATGTTAATTATATTCATAATAATGTTGCTAACCCTTATCATAATTATTAATGTTAATATAAAACAATAATAGTAAATCTTACAGTGCACATTATTAGATTAAATAATGTACATTTGAAACTACCTGGTGAACCACTCTACTACACATGGGATATAAAAACACCTATAATTAAGAATAAAAATAAAAACACTGTTTTAAACACTTATTGTAAAAATGTAAGCATGGTATCGACACTGGCTGCTCTTTTTGTTGTGTGCAACCTGAAACAGTACCCCACCTTTTCTGGCACTGTGATACCACAAAAAAATTATGGAAAGAAAAATGTATTGTGGAAATGTTACATATGAACTAAAGTTATTTTATACTCATGTTATTTTTGGCTATGCTTTATTCAAGAAAAAAGAAGACGGAAAGGCATATGTCATAAATCTTTTTCTCCTAATGGCAAAGTTCCATATACATACAGTAAATGTAAGTTTGTAGGCCTCTCTTTTTAGTTTTTTTAAAAATAGAAAATATGTCTATTGCTCTACTGAATAACATGAAAGCACTGAAAATTATACCTGCATGTGAATAATTTGGAGTTAATGTGATTTATGTTCAGCTGTTTGTATTATTTTCTTATCTATTGTATTTAGTTCATTTGTTATTCTACTATTTGTTGTTTTATTTTTCTTTATTTTTGTCACAGCATTAGTAACCCTGACTTTTTCATTTTGAACAGCATCCTTATAATTGCTATGTGTCTGGAAATCTATGGTTATCTTCATTGTATATTTGTTTTCTCTAATAACAACAACATAAAAAACTACAGTAACGAGAACTACCACTAGAGGGCATTGCAGTGGCCCCCAGTGTAAAACCGCTCTCTAAAACAATCTGCTTTCTCATACAAACCATAAAGCAGTCCTATATTCACATGGAGCTTTTTCCATGTACAAATTTGCCCCAGGACGAACTGGAGGTTTTAAATATAGATATTAAAATGAGCTGCACAAATGAGTATAGCACTTTTCAATATTAACAAAGGTTGTGTGGATGTGAATGAGCTGTAGGACTGCTGCTGTTATGTTATTCTGTTGTTTTGTGTCCTGCCTAGGGTTAGGGTTAACCCTAACCCTTTTCCTTCCATGGAAATCAACTTTAAACCTTTCACAAGCGTCCAGTACAAGCATCTTTGTTCTTTTGAGCCTTGTGCCTTTTATGCATTGCTCTGATAAATAATGAATAATAACAATGGGATCCAGAACTAGCATAAAAACAAAATCATATTACCAGGGCTGTACACAGAATTTTAGAAATATAGAGGTCTATTCTGTTTGGTTGTGTAGTCCTGGTTTAGTCCTGGTTTAGATTTGGTTTAGTTCTAGTTTAGTCCTGGTTTAGTCCTGGTATAGTCCTGGTTTAGACCTGGTTTAGTCCTAGTTTAGATTTGGTTTAGTTCTAGTTTAGTCCTGGTTTAGTCCTGGTTTAGTCCTGGTTTAGACCTGGTTTAGTCCTAGTTTAGACTTGGTTTAGTCCTGGTTTAGATTTGGTTTAGTCCTGCTTTAGTCCTGATTTAGTCCTGGTTTAGTCTTGATTTAGATTTGGTTTAGTTCTAGTTTAGTCCTGGTTTAGTCCTGGTTTAGTCCTGGTTTAGACCTGGTTTAGTCCTAGTTTAGACTTGGTTTAGTCCTGGTTTAGATTTGGTTTAGTCCTGCTTTAGTCCTGATTTAGTCCTGGTTTAGTCTTGATTTAGACTTGGTTTAGTCCTGGTTTAGTCCTGGTTAAGCCTTGGTTTAGTCCTGCTTTAGTCCTGGTTTAGTCCTGGTTTAGATTTGGTTTAGTTCTAGTTTAGTCCTGGTTTAGTCCTGGTTTAGTCCTGGTTTAGACCTGGTTTAGTCCTAGTTTAGACTTGGTTTAGTCCTGGTTTAGATTTGGTTTAGTCCTGCTTTAGTCCTGATTTAGTCCTGGTTTAGTCTTGATTTAGACTTGGTTTAGTCCTGGTTTAGACTTGGTTTAGTCCTGCTTTAGTCCTGATTTAGGCCTGGTTTAGTCTTGGTTTAGACTTGGTTTAGTCCTGCTTTAGTCCTGGTTTAGTCCTGGTTTAGACTTGGTTTAGTCCTGCTTTAGTCCTGATTTAGGCCTGGTTTAGTCTTGGTTTAGTCCTGCTTTAGTCCTGATTTAGGCCTGGTTTAGTCTTGGTTTAGACTTGGTTTAGGCCTGGTTTAGTCTTGGTTTAGACTTGGTTTAGTCCTGGTTTAGACTTGGTTTAGTCCTGCTTTAGTCCTGATTTAGGCCTGGTTTAGTCTTGGTTTAGACTTGGTTTAGTCCTGCTTTAGTCCTGGTTTAGATTTGATTTAGTCCTGGTTTAGATTTGGTTCAGTCCTGGTTTAGATTTGATTTAGTCCTGGTTTAGTCCTGGTTTAGACTTGGTTTAGTCCTGGTTTAGTCCTGGTTTAGATTAGATTTAGTCCTGGTTTAGATTTGGTTTAGTCCTGCTTTAGTCCTGGTTTAGATTTGGTTTAGTCCTGGTTTAGATTTGGTTTAGTCCTGGTTTAGTTCTGGTTTAGTTCTGGTTTAGTCCTGGTTTAGACTTGGTTTAGTCCTGCTTTAGTCCTGGTTTAGATTTGGTTTAGTCCTGGTTTAGACTTGCTTAAGTCCTGATGTAATTTAGTTTAGTCCTGGTTTAGTCCTTTTTTTAACTCAATACATTGAACTTTCAGTAAACATCAGAGAAATACTGAGGCCATGCATATTTCTAAAGTCTGTACCTGATGGCTGCCTCTACGTCTTCTTTGGGGAAGAATTCATTGGTCCCGGTTGGTTTTTTGACCACGATATAGAAGGAGATCCTGGGAGTTTCTTCGTAGGTGAGGACATTCTGAGCTCTGCACGGATCAATAAAAGAAAAATGTTATTAAAAAGGAAGCCCCCTAAAAGAGTGCTGTAGTATAAAAGTGTGAAAATACTGACGTGAGTGTGAGAGTCAGGTTCTTGTTCTGCTGGTAGTACTGCATCATGGCGTACGCAATGTTGGCCTTGAAGAGGAACATCTCGTTGTCGTTCCAGGGATACTGCGACAGAGAGAGGGCATTTTATTCAAACAGGTTCAACATCTGGTACTGCAGGGATAACATTTTAAGATACAGTATGAAATGTAGTAAGGCAAACTTTTCACACCAAGTACCACCTCCCAAAAACTAAATCAGGACCATCCCATGTTTAAACCAAATGATAAATCAGTGATGAACCCGTTTGCCTCCTCGTGTGCAGGGACTTGCAGGCCCTTCCTGACACAACCCAGGGGTCCTGCGGCTATCAGCAAGTCTAACTTAATGCTTTTTAATGACAATAAACTGGGCCTACACCAGTACTATAAGAGGTCCACATGCAAAGTGAAGCCTCAACTAGAGCACGACGAAAACTGGAATAAAACAGCACAAAATCAGGACTAAACCAGTGTGTAGTTAATTTTTATTTCATCTTAAAAAATCCCAAAGACTCCTGAGTACCCAGTCATACCCGGACTACTGTATTTGAGAAACAGTGTAATATAGGATTTAAAATGAACTTACAGCATTCTCGCCCATTGCAGCTCTTAAACTGATCCTCACTTTTATGCCATTTACTGAATCTGTAAAAAAAAATCATATATAGTATTACAATATTAGTTTAAATGGTTTACATAATGCAGTAACCCACTGACATACACAGGAGCAGTGAGCGCTGGCTGAATCTTTTTTGTAGTCTTTGCAGAGGTAGAAAGCAACTAGATACTTTTACTCAAGTAATTTCTGGAAGGATATGTACTTTCTGAGTACATTTTCTAAAACGTACTTTTACTTACAGTAGTACATTTTTAAAGGGAAAACTGTAACTTGCTAAGTAAATGTGCATTTTTTAAAATTTCTAATTGAGTAAAGGTATTTCTGTGACATTGGGAATAATAGTCAGAAGTAAGTGGTAGTGGTGATTGATATAATTTAGTGATAGTACCAGTAGTCATCAGGCCCGTAACAGGGGGGAGGAGGCAAAGGGGTCTGTTGTCCCGGGCCTTAGGGTCAGAGGGGTCCAGAAATGGTTCCTCTTCTTATATTATCTATTATAATGGGGCCCATGTGAAGCCTTCTTGCCCCGGTCCCCAGAAAACCTGTTGAAGGGCCTGGTAGTCATTGTCATAACAGTAGTCGGAGTCAATGTAGTAGTAGTAGTGGTGGTATTAGGGAGTAAGTACTTTTGTTTCTACTTGAGTAATCATATTTGTAGTAACAGTACTTTTACTTTAGTGAAGCTTTGGAGCTATGTGAGTGTTAGGTTTGGTGCAAGCCTTAGTCAACAGTTTATTCCTCCTCAGGACTCACAGGGGTCGATGGAGGGGTCCCAGCCCACAATTCTGCTGTGCATCTGGTTTTGTTTTCTGAGCCACAGGTAAAGTTTTTGGAAATAGTCCAACAGCGGCTGTGAATCCATGCGGACGTGCCCTGAGATGGTGTTTAAGGCCCTGGTCCACGACTGGGACCGTCCCAGCTCCAGCATGTTCCTACAACAACACAGTGTTTAGCAAGACAGAAAGTTCCTTCCTTCTCTTGCTCCTTCCTCTGTTCCTTCTGATGTGCTTCCCCCAAGGGGTGAACAGTTATTTTCATTTGCAAATAACAGGGTTTCTGCACGGCTCAACAAATTGAATTTAAAACTTTTTTAGAGCTTTTAAAAGACATTGTTGAAGAATATTAAGACCTATTTCATGCACTAAAAGCTGAGTCATAAACGTGGCTGTGTCGTTTATTTGTGACGATTGACGACAGTGAGTACTGCAAAGCATTTTGTTCTGGGTAAGACAAAATCTGAGCTCTCGTATCGGCGATGTTAATACACCTTTATATATTTTACTGCTTATATTTTTGTTACTGATAGTAAGATATATTGATACACAGAGATAGTTTTAGTTCTGTGATGGTTAAATAAAAATATGTACTTCATATAAAATTAGCCAAAACTCAATTATAAACTACAGACATAAGCTAAAACATTATTGGATTAATGAAAAAAATAACACAACAAAATGTTTTTCCTCAAAATTGTTAAGCATTCCTTGCTTCCTTGCTTCCTTTATTCCTTCCCTCCTTTCTTCATTAATGAAGTACCTCTGATTGCTTTGATGACTTCCTAACCTTCCTAACGATGTAATCCTCAGCCCTGGTAAGAGCTATCCCAATTCTTTCTTGGACATAAGAAAAAACTACAGTGCTTACTGTCAGAGCTCCTTTGGCCAAAGGATCCCTGGAATTTCCTTCCTATATTTCTTCATTCATGTTGTGTTTTATTCATTGCTTCATTCAGTCAGAGTAGTGCATGTGCCTATGTTAAGGGCTCTACTTATGTCATATTGGACCTCAGGTATAAAGTAACTCAATACTTTGAAGTAAGTAATGTACTTAAAGAAAATACTTTCTGAGGACCTTCATACTTTTATTTTTGACAAACAATTAAGATATTGCTTGAGTACAGATTTTGAGTGCTTTGTTCACCTTTGTATTAGGGTTTGTACAGTCATGGAAAACCTGAAAAAAGTCATGAATTTTTAAATGCTTTGGAATTTTATATTTTGGTGTAAAGTTTTTGAAAAGTTTTGGAAATTTAAACTGTCTGAGTAACATTGGGCCACTATTAGTTAAACCTGCGCCAGCTAGAATACAGTAAATATAAGTGTTCAGTAGAAACGCTGTCTTCTTGGCCTCTTTTTGTTCTCACTGCAGGAAAAAGTGACCTATATCTATTTTTTGTCAGAATATTTGAACTGAATTATTTTTTTGCAGGTCTTTTGGTTTTGGTAATGCTTTAGAACAGCATAGATGATTAGTTTATATCTAATATAGCATAATTCTCTTTTAATCACCTGGGTTTAGGCTATATGTCAGTAAAATTTGTGGAATAATATATTTCTGGGGGAAGAAGCAGGTTTTTTTTCTTCAACTGACTAATTTCCAAATTTAACAAATGAAATTGCAGCAAAAGTATGTTTCTAATGTACCACCTGGAACATTTTGAATACTATTTAAACACATGTACTGTAAGTCATTTTTCAGATCTTGGAAATTTTGTAAAAAGTTTTGGAAAAGTCATGGAAAATTCTTGGTAAAAAAAGTGTATGAACCCTGATTAGAGTATCCAGTATTTATGAGTATAAAACACTTCATCAAATGTTAAAAATCAAAGTAACTGTGTTGTTTTGGTGTGTACCTGAGTTTTTCGCCTGCCGCAGTGGAGTTGGTGATATCACAGGAGGACAGGTCGCCCGTGTGTCCCGCTGCGTCACACAGCGCTTTCTGAAACTGGAACTGGTAAATCGTCCTGGTGAAGTATCTGGAATAACAAGTACACAGCTGTCGGGGATAGTTTTGGATAGTTTTATTAGAGGTATCAGGAGACAAATACTGCGACACAGTTTTGGATATGGGACAGTGTTGCTTCTGGACGATGACTTCTGGATGTTGAATTGTAAACATATAGTCAAAAATCAAATGTCCAGTGTTACCTGATGAAAGAGTAGTCTCCGGACACGTGGAACAGAGCGGGAGGGTCACAGTAGGTCTCGTCCCGTGGCACTGGCTCCACCACTCCCACCAAATCTCTCCTGTCCAGCACAAAACACCGTCAACACTGGCTCTAAACAGTACTAAAACATTACACTGATTCATTGATATAATGTCTTCTGCAGAAACAAAATATCCCATCATTTAATGTGTAAAATGACTTGAATTCAGATTATTATTCTTAATTTGAGCAGTTTTCAGTAGATTTTTTTTTACTTATTTCAGACAAAATTATGTGTCCATGGTGTAAGTGGAATGTTCTTACAGATAATTTCCCATGCTTTTGCTGAATTCAAGTCATTTTAACTAAAGTAGAGTTTGATTTTTTGCCGTGTACAGCTGTAGTTCCGCCCTCTACAGAGATGAACTGAAGGGCATGTGATTAGTTCAGCAGTGAATATTTCAATGTGAATGCTCCATCAGATCTTTAAAATGTTTACTGTGAACTGAACATTGATTTTACAAAATATATCACAAATCTAATTGCAGCCTCAATGTCTCCCAGAAAAATCGCAGTTAGATATTCATTCAAAACCCATTCAGTACAAATGGATAGTTTCCATCTGCAGTGGGATACATACCTGTGGGGCAACTTAGTATTTTATAATTCCTCCATTTGAACTTTTTTTTTGTAGTGGTAAGTCTATATTTGTTTTGTTTTTTTTTTGTTTGTTTTTTGGTATACTTAATTCTCTCGCTGGGTGACTCACATTTTATTTTATTGACTGTTTTTTTTCTCTCTCTTTCATTTGTTTTTTTCTTATTTCACATATCTTATATGCATCTTTGATTGTGCTGCTTTGTATTGCATAAAAAATCTATTCTACAAAATTCAAGTTCTAATCCAAAAAAAATATATTTTCAGACGTAGTACAAATTTACCACAAATACTCCATCTACTTAGGACAGTACCTTATCAAGAAACACTCAGAACACAGACCAAGGCCCTGGCTCTGTCTCGCAATGGTGACTATATTTATAAGAATCTAGTTCAGGGATAAATGCTCTGTATACTGAGCCATGAAAACTATTTAACAGACACTTGCAGGCTGGTTTAGGTCAAGATTTTAGTAGTGTTTGTATTCCTGATTTCATCCTGCTCTAGTTGGGGCTGTGTTTGTTTGGTTAGATTCAGTTTAGTCCTGGATTAAGTCCTGGTTTAGTCCATAAATACAAATAAATTGGGGTGCAAAGCTAGATCTGGTCTAGCTAACACACTAAGAAAGGAAGTGAGGTGTTCTCTCTTCTGATTGGATAAAATGGGCGGTAAGTTGGTGCATATTTTTGAAGTTTCCGTCCTTACTTCATCTCCCACCAGCGCTTCATCCACTGGTCTTTGGAGATGTTTCCGGCGAACACCTGCCACCTCCACTCCTCGAGCTGGTACGTGAACGGCAGCGTGGCCACGATGGTCAGGGCCTGCTTCAGGAGGAAGTTAATCTCTGTCTCTGTTTCAGCAAAAAGTAACAGGAGTCAGCAACATTTAAGTCACATATGTTATTATCAGGGTTTGACATTAGTACTAGCCAACTGCCCAAATGTTGGTAGATTTTCATTTTGGCTGGTAGCAGTTTTAGTCTCACTAGCCACTTTAGCCGATTGGATTTATGCATGTATCATAACTTTAGAGGTCCTTAAGTGCTTTTGCTACATTTGAGTGAGCACTTAATTTAGTACAGAGTAACTCATCATGATCTGAGAAAAAACAACAATAAAACATGTATTATAAGATAGACCTCACGCAAAAACTTCAAATTTATTCTATAGTATTTACCAACTGTATGTACTGTAAGTGGTATTTAGTGTATAATGCTTACTGCTAATATGACTACACCACTTCTAATACTGGTACTACTACTACTACTACTACTACTACTACTACTACTACGGCCTTGCACTTTCTTATTTGTGAGATTTTGAGCTCTCACCAACCCAGCAGAGCTCCATGATCTGCTGGGCAACATCTGCCAGAGGTCACACAGTCCCGGTGCAGACAGTGGGGTGATCGTTTTGGCACTTTATTCTCTTTATTTTAATGCTGTAATGTGCTTTTTTGACCTATTTCTATCATGTTTATTGATTTTTATTTTGTTTTAATGTTGTGCAGCACTTTGGTCAACACTGTTTGTTGTAAGGTGCTATAGCAGGGTTCCTGCAGGTATCAGCAAGTCTAATTTATTGCTTTTTAATGCCATACTTAATGACGTTTTTAAAATTTTTGATACCACAAACATACAATTGTGGCAGCTTAAACAGTCTAATTTTTTTCCTTAAGTATTGTAAATTACAGTCCATAATAATGTTGAAAGTCAAACATCTGATGTTTAGGTAATTTAGTCCCACTGGAAGCAAACTCACTCTGCTCATGTAGGCTACAAAAATGGTGAATTAAAAACCTTAAAAAGTCTTAATTTTGTCAAGATGCAGAGTTCTAGGTCTTAAATCTGTTTAAACAGGTCTTAAATATGTCGCGTATTTTTAATGTAACTATCTGCGCTCACAGCTTATTCTAAAAAGCCCACTTAAATTCTCAAAGGCGTGTTGCTGATACGAGAGCTATAATTTTTTCTTACAAAGAACAAAATAATTTGTGGCATTCACTGTCGTCACAATTAAACGATGCAACCATGTTTCTGACTCAGCTTTTTGTGCACTGCAGGCTCAAAGAAATGGGGCTTTATTTACTTCAACAATGGTCTTAAAAAGGTCTAAAAAAGACTTAAATTCAACTTGTTGAGCCATGCAGAAACCCTGAATATAATGCATAAATATATTTATATTCATGAATAAAACTAATTATGTCAAATATTCAAACTTATTTTAAATTTTTAATGCCTGTTGGAATCAAATTTAAAGCTTCTTAATGCCCTGCGGGAACCCTGTATAGATATAAAGATTGATTGATTGATACTATTGCTCTTACTGCTACATACTGTTATTATTACTACAACTACCATTGCTTCTCTTACTACTCATCTTTCCTTCAAGGTCAAATGTACGCAGAAAGTACGTATTCCTGTCAATGTACTTAAGAAAATTGTTTAATTAGCAGTGTCTCCTGTATTTTCCACCTCTGTGCCTTTGCCAGCATTAATCACATGAAGTTAGAGCTGAGTGCATAACCACTGTTAACCACATGAGGGCAGTATATAGCATACCACCAACTACAGTGAAGGCTCAAAGACAGTATCACAGTGGTAGTGTGGTAGTAGCAGTAGTAGTAGTAGTAACTTTTTTTTTACCTTTTCCTTTACCTAAATATTATTGTGCTTTAACAGTTACAGATTTTGAGTTGTTGATATCCAAAATAGTTATTGCGTATCTAATGTTGTGGTGATATTGTGCAGATTTTGTACCATTGTCGTATTTGAAGTCATGTGGCAGCAGGCCCAGATTCTGCAGGTGGGACGGAGTGGCCGCAGACAGGGACATGATCTCTCCCACTGCCTCGTGAAAGCCCTCATTGGCCCCGTCCCGCAGCAGGTAGGACAGGTTACGGTAGGCCATCTGGTACTGGTTGTGGCCCATCTCGTGGTGCACTGTCAGGAAGTCGTCCATGGTGATTTTGGTGCACATTTTGATCCTGAAAACATTACAGGACAGTGCAATGTAATATTTTTGACATTTCATTAGTCTTGCCACATTAATATGTCCCAGACAAGCTGTATACCTCTTATAAATGTATATTTTTGCACTGTTTGGTATTTGCAGTCATCTCTGTATGATTTGTATTTTTTTTTTAGAAAATTCTATTATAGTTGATTTTATTCCATATTTATCTCATTGTATGGCATTATATTGTTGAATTTTGTACACATCAATTGCCAAGACAAATTCCTTGTAATGTGAAAACCTCTCCACTTACATGGTAATAAATTTGCAATAAAATGTTCAATGTATAATCTCATTTTACAACAGCAGAGCTATGGAGTGAACAGTGAACGCCCACCTTGCTATTCAGGAAGTAAATTTCCTATTCTTTTTTCCCTTAGACTTTTCCAAAAATCTCGATATGAAGAGTTTAAAAGCTCAACGGAAGCTAATCTGCTCTGGTGTAACTCATGACAAAAAATATCTAAAAACGGCAAAGCTACAAATATATTCTGACAAATTTTTCAAGTTTAAGATATATTTTAAAATCAAAATTAATAGTTTTATGATCAGGAGTTGCCCCATAGCTATAGCCTCAGTCAAGCTTTTACACTCTTTTGGGGAAAACAAATGGGAAATTCACTTCCAGCACCAGAGAAGAGAGCTGTTGAGCTCCATACTTTTGTTTATTTAACAAGTAAACCACAGCAAAAAACTTGTCCTTTGCATCAAAATTTAGTTTCGACCCTAGTTTAAACTTGCAACTCTGAGTTTAAAGTTAACCCAGTGTATCTCCAACTTGTTAAACATCCCGATTATTTACTTTTTTGCACTGTTTTTAGATGAGTTGAGCTCATTTTTTGCATGATAAAGAAAAGTTATTCATCTTTATCTGACATGCAATAAAGCAACTTTATACAGATTAATATTTGACGACATGATGACTTTACTGTCGTTAATATCAGGAAACACTGACTCATGTTGTGCGTACCCAAATCCATGAGCTCACAGATAAGATGTCTGATAAATTTGTTTTAAAACTCATTACAGTGCATTTATTATTGCAGTATCAGCATCTAAGGCTTTATTATCTAGAAATTTAATGCACTGTTTAGCTTTCGCCAATCACCAACTCCATCCATACAAAGAGGGTGTGTCTGCTTATACTTATGTGTGTGAAAATATACAAGGTGTCCATGAAGTCGCTTTACAATTTAAAAAATATTTTACAAAGGCCATTGATGAGATATCTTAATCAGATTTGTTCCATGTACTCAGTGGTTATCAAAGTTTTATTCACATAGGTACTGCTGCAGACAGTTACAGCTCCAACTTCAACAGTGCACAAAGTCCTACACAAGAACTTGCTGTTGTTCGCTTACAAAGTGCAGCTCTTACAGCCTGCACTCGAGCCAAATGATAAACCAAGACCAAAAGAGTTTACAATTAACAAACTGGCACAACACCAAGATCGTCCAAAGGTAAATGTGAGCTGTGGGATCACCACTGATGAGGCTCTGCTATAGAGAACACGGCAAGAAATCCAGTACTGTCTTGATGTGCTTCATGCAACTAATGTTTCTCATATAGAGGTGGATTAAATGAGGCAAAAAACTTCAATATCTACTCCTCATTTTGTAATATTTCCACATATTTGTCTGTTCATTTGCTTTTGTAATTTTTTTTTTTTAATTGTAAAGAGACTTTATGCACACCCTGTATTAGTATTTTGCAGAGGGGAACTGGTTCACTTTTGTTTTTGCAGGATATTTTTGCTTTTTGCTGTTTTTTCATCAACTAATGCTTTTAGTTTAAGTTGCATTTGATGTAATTTGGTGGCACAGTGTTTAGCACTCTTGTCTCACAGCAACAAGGTCCCAGGTTTGATTCCCAGGCCAGACAGGGGCCTTTCTCGGTGGCGTTCGCATCTTCTCCCTGTATCTGCTCCGGTTTCCCATTACACTTCCCCTAACCCAAGTGCATTCTGGTCCTGTAGCTCTGCTTACGGCTACAGATATACCCTTAGATGCCCATTGCTTTACTAAACCTGGTTCACAGGTAAAACAAATAGATAACATGTTCAAAAATCAAAACCGCTAACCAACAGCAATACTACAGATAAATACATAAGCAAATGCATTTTAATTATTATAATACAGTGGTTTGTGGTTAGTGTGGTATGTTTTGCTCATCTGAAGCCCAATTTTGTCTCAGGATCACACTGATTGCTAAAAAAAAGGGTTTTTAAATGCATGTGCCATAATGGTAGTGGTAAAATAATTTAAGTTAAACTGAATCACAACAAAATGATCAAGGATAAAACTGGGCCCCTCAGTCAAACCATTTGAGATCCATTGACACTAATTACAAATATAAATGTAAGATACAGAGCAGTATTTCTTATAAAACTGAATCATTTTGGTTAGTTGTTACCTGAAGTCCTTTCTGTTGCCCATGTCCCAGGCCGTGGGGTGACACACCACTCTGCGCCCGTCCTCAGGCTTCAAGAACATCGAGTCAGTCCAGAAATTGTCAAACATCTTGTACAGACCGACCGACATGAAGAACTTCTCTGCCTCTTTGAAGAACCGCATCTCGGTCCATCCCTAAAATTCATTGTGTCATTTAGTTTTCATTAATACTCAAATCCAATAAGATGTTATGGGGATATTACATTAAAAAAGTGAGTTTGTACCTGTTCCACCATAGTTTTGCTGACGTCGATGTCTGGTTTATTGGGGTAAGGGGTGGACTGGGGGTAAAGGTTTGTCCAGAATCTGCCCCACATGTCGCCTGACGCAACACAAAGCTCATTGTCAAAGTCAGGATTATTTATAAAGCAGATTTAAAATATTCATCCCTGCCAAATTACTTCCCAGGTTTAGTGTATGCCTTAAATTCAGTTACCCTAAAACAATAAATCAAACTCTCCAGGAGGCATCAGGCGAAAAATTGAAAGTAATGGCTTGTCAAAAGAAGACGTTTCCCATACATGTACATTATTTTAAGATATAAAACCTGAAATACTAATGCAAAGGTGTCCAGAACTGTTTCAGAAAGCCTGAAAAAGCACAATATAGGACCTTTAACCCTTGTGCACCAATATAAAAAAATACAGTTTGAAAAGGACACTTGTATTAATTTGCACACAAATAACATTGTTACTGTTAAGTAACAAAAGTGTCGTTGTCAACAAAACGTCATAAAAAAAGTATACATTCATATTTTTTCAACTTTTTTGCATAAATCTTTTCATCAACTTGTGCCCCAACCATAAATACCAAATATTTAATTATTTTGATAATTTTAACCCTTTTTATGCCAGTAGCATCTACATTTTTGTGTAAAAAATTAAGAAATATTTTTAATATTGTCCATGCAATGTGATTTTCTTTAGGTAGAGGGGATGCGTTGGGGGGTGGGGGGGGGGGGGGGGGGGGGGTGTACTCCTCATGCTGTTAACTCTTTTTTGGAGTACTTTGTACTTGTATATTATTAGCTCTGATCAGCTGTAGTATAACATTCGGGGCACTGTACCGAGCAGATGGGCGGGCAGAGGTCCCTGTGGGTCGATGTGTCCAGGATAGACATCCATAAGTCTGGCTCTGACATAAGCATGAAGCTCCTTGTACAAAGGTAGGATCTGTAACAATAATTATATTTTACTGAACTTTAATTACATTCATGTTTTTAGTCCTGTATGCATAAAAAGAAAAACAATCTGGTGGCAGTGACCTCTTTGTATATCACACGGACGTCCTGCATTAGCTGCTCTCTGGTGTAAGCGTAGGGGCTCTCCTCCTCAACGGTCTCATAGTTGTATCTCCAGTACGCTCCGTAGTCTTCAAAACCTGCATCAGAAAAATCAGGCATTTATACTTCTGCAAAATACATGGTTAGCTTTCCTTCTTTACATTAGGAACACCAAGAATCTAAAATAGATGACTAGATCTGACTTTTTAGGTCTAACACAACCCATAATACTGTATCTTATCTAAAAGCTGGTTCATTACCTCTTTGTATGTTAATCCTCTTACACTATATTTAATCAAAGCATGTTGTAGAAATGTGTTTTTTTATAACTCTCTGGACTTGAAACAAACATATTCTAACATTGCGAAACTTAATTTAGCAAATGAACCAATGTGACATGCTTAGCAAAAAGCTGGGAACAATCTTCACTTTACAATTACTTATAAGTAGTATATTTTGAGCATATAATGAATAAAATGATATGTGCACATACACAATGTTCACAAGTATAAGAGAAACAAGAAATAAAATGAACAGACAAAGGGCTACCTAACAAAAAAATCTTCATAATATTCGATATGCAGTCAAAGCTTCGCAGTGGATTAATTATGGCAAATGTATTTACTAATTGCTTGAAACTGTTTACAAAGTCTGTCTGTATCTGTCTATAATGCACATCGACAAGGTTAACAGTATAATAATAACAGAATTTTTCAAAGACACTTTAGTCCTGACCACAAAATACTGTAAACCATAAATAAATCATAAGTAAACCTTAAATGGATTACCGTTGCCTTTGGCTGCCTCGTTCTTCAGGTCCACGTAGTCCTCATACAGAGGTCTCATCCTCTTGCCCACCTGCTGCCTCCAGCCTTCCCACACATGCAGTCGCTCGTAGTAGTCTTTACTGTTGGCCATGACGTGCTCCAGGCCTGGAAACAGAGAGCAAAAAACAAACTTAAAGGCTTAATTATCACCACATACTGTACATTTTTGGCATTACTTTTTAATACTAATTTAATAAAAGCGTGATAGGTGTTAATACTCCATCATTATCAACAGCTTATACTGTTGAGCAGTAATGCTGCATTAACCAGCTTACGAAAAAGCAAAAACTGGAGTTTCCACACTTTATCTTCACAATACACAATATAGGCTGAATACAATATATGTGCTGTTACTTTTAATTTATACACTTGTATTTTAGCTACAATACTACAGCCTTCAATCTGTCAGAAACAACTATGAAATGAGCATTAGTATCCAAATATTGACTACAGATTGTAACCCATACTGTGAAAAAGTAAATGTGGTGCACTACAAAGAAAGACTTTGTGGCAGCAGGTAGAGACACTGGCATTGCATACTGTCATTGTGTCCTTGGGCAAGACATTACACCCACCTTGCCTGTATGAATGTGACAGTGTGACTGTGTTTGTGGTTGGCAACTGCAGCCTACAGAAACCTACAGCTTCATGGGTTTGAGCCTGGACTGTGACAATTTGCTGAATGTCTCCCCTTGATGTCCTATTGCAGTGATTCTCAACTGGGGGGTTAGGACCCAAAGGTGGGTCACGGAACCATTTTCAGTGGGTGAAAAGATGAATAAAAAAGTTAGGTTACTGTTACTGCTTTGAGGGGAATTAGTGCTGCTGAATTCGCCTCAAAGCACAAAGTTTTTTAGTGTTTACCTCTTAAAAGGTCAACAGTATAAAAATAACTGAATCCTTTTGAATTGAACTTTTTTATTTTATGTATTTTGGCTTTAAATTGAACTGTAAAAGGGAATAGTGCCCTCTCTAGCATCACTTGTTTCTTAAATCTGTTCTTTTTGTTTTGGTGTACTGTGATATTCTGACATTGCTCTGTCTCAGGTTCAAAACAGTTGATTAGTTGAAATATCTCTTTTATTTGGGTCACGGCTTGTCATTTTAGGGTGATGGTGGGTCCTAAAGCTAGAACAGTTGAGAACCACTGTCCTATTGTACTCTCTGTCTGTCATATCAATAAAGCCTAAAATAGCCCCAAAAAATCATGCTGCAGAGTGACATTGGTAAATATCAAATATAAATCAAACATATTTTCTACACAGATGATTCCTATTACAAAATGCTTTTAGTATATTAAACTGTTCTCTTTTTTTTTCTTAACAAAACCCTCTGATACTTTCTGTTCAAGTCCCTTTCTGGCTCCAGTACGAGTGTTAAATCTGAAGAGCGTTGTGTGCCCTTGTCCGACAGCGGCTGCTCTGAGTGATTATGGTAAGAGTGTACCTGGCTCCAGCGTCTGGCAGTTAAAAGGGTCGTCCTGCAGACACACGGTGGCTGTGCTGTAGATGGTACTCATCTCACTCATGACCTTACCGAGCTGCAAACGTCCGGACACAACACAACAAGAATATTAACAACGCCCAGAGACACACTGCCGGAAAACAGGGTAACACTTTAGAAGAACTCACCACACATTTAGGCAGCAATAAAGCCTTAATACATATGAAATTAACAAGGTTTTAATTATTAGTTTCAGACTACAGACTTTACTGGTGCATACAATACTGTGTAAAAGTATTTAAAGTACAGGTTTTTAAGAAAGAAAAAATCTAAAACAATGCACTCGAAAAGCGTAGACCTCTGCAATGGAACTGGTCCTATCTCACTATAGTGCCCAGACCTGGACTCAAACTCAAAGATATTTAATTTTTAAATGTATTAATGGTCTTGCTCCAGAGAATGTAAGTAACATGATGCAAAAATATCAAACCTGAGGCATCACCACAAGGGACGCTGCCAGTGGGACTACATTTGGCCAGAGATCATTCACAGTAAAAGGCCCACTGATCTGGAACACCATACCAGCCAAATTAAAAGCCCTCCCAGATCTAAAACAGTTTACTTAAGTAAAACAATTGCTTAAATCCTATCAAATTGGAAACAGGGGCGTCAGCCTGGAGGGAAAAGGGGGGGGTTAAGGGTACAGTTTACCCCCACCCTTAAAAAGCCTAGGATATGATGGTTTACACAAGGGGCCCAGAAATTTGTGCTACACCCCTGTTTGGAAATTGGATTGGATTTCTGCATGATTTGGTCATAAAATGTGATCTGACCTTCATCTAAGTTACAACAATAGACAAACACAGTCTGCTTAAACTAATGCTGCAAAACAAATTGCATGTTTTCATGTGTTTATTGAATATTTATTTAAACATTCACAGTACAGAGTGGAAAAAATAAGTGTACCTCTAGACTAGTGACCTCTTCAAGAGCTAACTAGAGTCAGGTGTCACACAAAAGAGCTCTCAGAAGACCTACAAGTAAGAATTGTTGACTTGCAAAAAGCTGGAAAGAGTTACAAAAATATCTCTAAGAGCATTGATGTTCATGAGTCCATGGTACGAGCGACTGTCTATAAATGGAGAAGGTTCAGCACTGCTGCTATTCTTCCTAGGAGTGGTTGTCCTGTAAAGATGACTGCAAGAGCACAGCGTAGAATGCTCAGTGAGGTGAAGAAGAATCCTAGAGTGTCAGCTAAAGACTTACAGAAATTTCTGGCACAAGCTATCATCTTTGTTGACAAATCTACAATAGGTAAAACATTGAACAAGAATGGACTTCATGGGAGGACACCACAGAGGAAGCCACAGCTGTCCAAAAAATATTGCTGCATATTTAAAGTCTGCAAAAGAGCTCCTAGATGTTCCACAGCAATACTGGCAAAATATTCTGTGGACAGATGAAACCAAAGTTGAGTTGTTTGGAAAGAACACACAACGCTATGTGTGGAGAAAAAACCCCCACAGCAAACCAACATCAAAACCTCATCCCCACTGTGAAGTATGGTGGAGGGGGCATCATGGTTTGGGGCTGCTTTGCTGCTTCAGGGTCTGGACCGATTGCAATCATCAACAGAAAAATGAATTCCCAAGTTTATCCAAACCTTTTGCAGGAAAACTTAAGACCATCTGTCCACCAACTGAAGCTCAGCAGAGGATGGGTGATGCAACAGGACACTGACCCAAAATATAGAAGCAAATCAACAACAGAATGGCTTCAACAGAAGAAAATACTTCTTCTGGAGTGGCCCAGTCAGAGCTTGACCTCGATTTCGATTGAGATGCTGTGGCATGACCTCAGAAGAGCGATTCACACCAGACAGCTCCAGAATATTGCTGAACTTAAACAGTTTTGTAAAGAGGAATGGTCCAAAATTCCTCCTGAGCGCTGTGCAGGTCTGATCTTCACTACAGACAACGTTTGGTTGAGGTTATTGCTGCCAATGGAGGGTCCATACATACTTTTTCCACACTGTACTGTAAATGTTTAAATAAATATTCAATAAACACATGAAAACATTTTTTTGCAGCATTAGTTTAAGCAGACTGTGTTTGTCCATTGTTGTGACTTAGATGAAGACCATATCACATTTTATGACCAAATCATGCAGAAATCTAAGTAATTCCAAAGGCTTCACATACTTTTTCTTTCAACTGTATGTCCTGTATGTTGTAGTCTGATTGTTTGTTATTGTCTGTTTTGTCTCAGGGTCATGGACTGCAAATTAGCTGTTAGCTAGATGGCCTATGGACATGGCATTGATTGCATCTGAAACTGTAACAATGTTTGTTTGTTTTTTTTTTTTTTGTTTTTTTTGTCCTGTCCCTTTTAAATAAATAAAATCTTCTAGTTCAGGGATAAATGCTCTTTCCTTTGAGCCAAAAAACCCTTAAATCTTCAAGTGACAAAGAATCTATTCTAACTAATCACTTGTTCGTTTAGTGAGGTAAGTTAATATCTTTGGTCTGTATTTCAAAATGGGACAGTATGCTAGAATCTACGCCAGCTGGATCTAGACGAAAAATAACAGTTTTGTCCTTGGCCCATTACTGACCTTTCCTGAAAATTTCATAACAGAAATAAAGTTCTGTATTTATTAAAGCACTCATAGTTAACAGCATTCTTTTAGACCTCACTAAAACTTTCGAACAGTGTATAACTTTGCTTTGATTTACATGAGCTTATTTAATAGCTTACTTTTTTAAGAAGTTAATTTGTCAATAATCCTTTAATGCTTAACTATTGCTTTATAGTGTGAGATCTTCTAAAGAGTTAAATAGAGCCGTGACCTTACATGAGCCTGTTTGTCCGGTGACAGGATCCCGGAGCCTTTGTCCTGGAGCGAGATGAGCTGCAGTTTGATTTCTCTGTCTTTAATTAGGTCGATGTCAAACTTCTCAGACTCCTTCGACATCTTAGCATAGAAGTCGCCCCAAATGGCACCTTGTTCTGACTAAAAAGAAACATTAAAAAAAGAAGGAAAAAAATTATTATCATCAAGTCAATTTACTAAGAAGTGTGGGATGTATTGTGGAAATTTGGTGGTTCCCCAAACACAGGAGCATGACATGAAATTGGTTGAAAAGTCAATTTATTTTTATTGTTTAATTAAAAACACATATACAAATTCAGTAGACAGAATAAAATATTTATTTTAATTGTGTTAATCATAAAAATGTTGTAATATTCAAATAAAAAAATATTCAGATATTTATGAGATACTGAATTTTGCTTTCCATCAATGGTAAACCATAAAATCACAAATACTGAATACTACTACTTCTACTACTACTATTGAATCTATAACAATTGTGTTTTACTTTTTTAGAACTGCTGATATAAATATTCTAATTCACTGGTTCTCAAACTGTGGTACGCATCCCTCCATTGGTACACGGGGTTCTTCTGGTGATACTGAGGAGTCTCATGCAGTTCTGATTAACTTTAATTTAGTGCTGGTTTTGGCCATATATATATTATATTATATTATTATATTATATATATTATATTGCATTTAGACCACTGCTTAGTCCTGGTTTAGGCACAATCTAGTCCTTGATTTGTCCTGATTTATTCCTGGTTTAGACCTGGGTTAAATTTGGTTTAATCCTGGTTTAGTACTAGTTTAGACCTAGCTTAAATTTGGTTTAGTTCTAGTTAAGCCTTGGTTTAGTTCTGGTTTAGTCCTAGTTTAGCCTTGGTTTAGTTCTGGTTTAGTCCTAGTTTAACCTTGGTTTAGTTCTGGTTTAATCCTAGTTTAGCCTTGGTTTAGTCCTGGTTTAATCCTAGTTTAGCCTTGGTTTAGTTCTGGTTTAATCCTAGTTTAGCCTTGGTTTAGTTCTGGTTTACTCCTAGTTTAGCCTTGGTTTAGTTCTGGTTTAATCCTAGTTTAGCCTTGGTTTAGTCCTGGTTTAATCCTAGTTTAGCCTTGGTTTAGTTCTGGTTTAGTCCTAGTTTAGCCTTGGTTTAGTTCTGGTTTAGTCCTAGTTTAGCCTTGGTTTAGTTCTGGTTTAGTCCTAGTTTAGCCTTGGTTTAGTTCTGGTTTAAGTCCTAGTTTAGCCTTGGTTTAGTTCTGGTTTAGTCCTAGTTTAGCCTTGGTTTAGTTCTGGTTTAGTCCTAGTTTAGCCTTGGTTTAGTTCTGGTTTAGTCCTAGTTTAGCCTTGGTTTAGTTCTGGTTTAGTCCTAGTTTAGCCTTGGTTTAGTTCTGGTTTAATCCTAGTTTAGCCTTGGTTTAGTTCTGGTTTAGTCCTAGTTTAGCCTTGGTTTAGTTCTGGTTTAATCCTAGTTTAGCCTTGGTTTAGTCCTGGTTTAGTCCTAGTTTAGCCTTGGTTTAGTTCTGGTTTAGTCCTAGTTTAGCCTTGGTTTAGTTCTGGTTTAGTCCTAGTTTAGCCTTGGTTTAGTTCTGGTTTAATCCTAGTTTAGCCTTGGTTTAGTCCTGGTTTAATCCTAGTTTAGCCTTGGTTTAGTTCTGGTTTAGTCCTAGTTTAGCCTTGGTTTAGTTCTGGTTTAGTCCTAGTTTAGCCTTGGTTTAGTTCTGGTTTAATCCTAGTTTAGCCTTGGTTTAGTTCTGGTTTAGTCCTAGTTTAGCCTTGGTTTAGTTCTGGTTTAGTCCTAGTTTAGCCTTGGTTTAGTTCTGGTTTAGTCCTAGTTTAGCCTTGGTTTAGTTCTGGTTTAGTCCTAGTTTAGCCTTGGTTTAGTTCTGGTTTAATCCTAGTTTAGCCTTGGTTTAGTTCTGGTTTAGTCCTAGTTTAGCCTTGGTTTAGTTCTGGTTTAATCCTAGTTTAGCCTTGGTTTAGTCCTGGTTTAGTCCTAGTTTAGCCTTGGTTTAGTTCTGGTTTAGTCCTAGTTTAGCCTTGGTTTAGTTCTGGTTTAGTCCTAGTTTAGCCTTGGTTTAGTTCTGGTTTAATCCTAGTTTAGCCTTGGTTTAGTTCTGGTTTAGTCCTAGTTTAGCCTTGGTTTAGTTCTGGTTTAGTCCTAGTTTAGCCTTGGTTTAGTTCTGGTTTAATCCTAGTTTAGCCTTGGTTTAGTTCTGGTTTAGTCCTAGTTTAGCCTTGGTTTAGTTCTGGTTTAATCCTAGTTTAGTCTTGGTTTAGTCCTGGTTTAATCCTAGTTTAGCCTTGGTTTAGTTCTGGTTTAGTCCTAGTTTAGCCTTGGTTTAGTTCTGGTTTAGTCCTAGTTTAGCCTTGGTTTAGTTCTGGTTTAATCCTAGTTTAGCCTTGGTTTAGTTCTGGTTTAGTCCTAGTTTAGCCTTGGTTTAGTTCTGGTTTAGCCTTGGTTTAGTTCTGGTTTAATCCTAGTTTAGTCTTGGTTTAGTCCTGGTTTAATCCTAGTTTAGCCTTGGTTTAGTTCTGGTTTAGTCCTAGTTTAGTCCTGATTCAGACCATTTTTACTCCATTAAAAATTGTACTTGGAAAGCCCTATACAGTATTTTCAGGGATGGTACTCAGAGTGAAACGTTTGAGAATCACAGTTCTAATTTATATTTTGTACACTGCTTCAGTCTTGGTCCCCAACCCACTTTTTGGGAAACACTGGCGGTTTTCTCTGAGACAAGCTATCTCATAAAACAACTGATAATATAACAGTGTGAGTATTTTGAACATGTAACCAGTAAAAGGGTTTAGGACTGAGAACTGACCCCTGAGTAACTCCACATAATTAAAACAAGGCCATTAAGACAATATCATAAAACTTTAGGATAACAGTGGGTGATGTAAAAATCTGTAATTGTCAGCATGGTAATATACTTTTACGAATGAAGTGACACTTTGTAACTTTTTTAACCAGAAAAATAGAAGTATATCCTGTATTAAAATTTTTGTTACAAGTTATCCCAACATGTACTTCCAGCAGCGTACCTACAAACCCAGTTACAAAAAAGTTAGTAAACTCAAAAAGAAAAAAACAAAAAAGCAAAATACAATACTTAATAAGTGTATTCACTCTTGATCATCAACACCATAGATGTTATTATGTCTGTTGCCCTTGTTGCAACTTTTTTGAGATGTGTTGCTGCCACCAAAGTAAAAATAAGCTATTATTTTTTCATGAAAGTATCTCAGGTTCAGCACTTGATACTGTATGTTGTTTAAGCTCTATTGTGAAAAAAGTATGGTTTTATGGGATTTGAAAAAACGTTGCATTTTGATTTTATTCTGATTTTACTCTGATTTTATTCAGAATTTACAGATTGTCCCAATCTTTTCTGATACTGGGTTTGTAATGTTAAAGCATAGGGTGTTTGAAGTCTTACCACTTTGTCTGAGTTTTCTTGCGTGATGTCGGTGTTGTACGCCCATGATGCCAGCGAGTAATTGTACATAAGTTCTGATGCTTGCTCGTCGAATCTTATCAGAAAATCCCTGGCAAGGTTCTCCAAATCTGTCTGAGCAGAAATAATGGTGGACAAAGCCACCACCATTAGAAGTGTCGGAGCATGCATTTTAGCTGCAACAGGTCCATCCACGAACTGACAGAGAAAGATACAGTGTACAGTCTCAATAACCTTCAACGCTGCCTTGGCCTTTGGACAGTCATAACCGAGGGTGTATCTGAGTTTTCATTTACAGATAAGAGATACAAAGAAACAAAGAGTAGCAACAGCTGTCTGCTCTAAACAGAGAGGGGAGTCAGTGAGAACCTAGTTATAATCATAAACATGGCTCTAAAGACTCAATGTAAAAGTATACAGAACATAACAGACTCATTATTGTCATATAAGAAACAAACAAGTGCAGTCGCTAATACAAGGTTTAAAAGTCACCTGGATTTGCTCTTTAGAGTTGAAGACGTTTTGCTTTTAATCCAAGAGCCTGACTTGGTCTTCAGTTAAAAAAAACAAAAAACAAAAAAACAAGTCCAGATTACTTATTAAACCCTTTATGTGTGGTTCACTTAGCTTGGATAACTGAGAGTCTTCACAGTCCAGTGCAGTGTTAGTGACAGGAAGAAAGTCATGAGAGAAAAGAGACAAAGGTAGAAAATTCAGAGAGAGGTAGGTTGAAGTGCCACAAACAGACCCAAATTGGGACTAAAATCCAGACTGTACTAAAAGTACAAGCATCCCACTAACTTACTGGATTCTTGTTAAATAAATCCCTCTTGTCAGACTCAGACTTATTGGTTTGAGTCCGAACCACTGGTGGTCTGATCAGAAGTGGGGCAGTGGTATTGTATGTGGGCTGTGTTAGGTTTCAACATCAACATGGCAACGCCAAAAAATGCTAAACATATGATACATTTAGAAAAAAAGCAAAAGTCCATACATTTTTATTTTATTGTTTTACTGTGATAGCATTTATTTATTTATTTTTTTAACATTATACGAGTCGTTGCTTGTAAATTAAAATGAATCATGGTAGATGGTCACTGATATTTCATCCAATCACCTCCAGATATTCTACTAAAAGTGCCTCCCCTTTCCAAGCATTTTCAACAGGTTTCCTGGTAGTTCATCAGCCATTGTGTTTGATTTCAGTACATTTTCCAGAGGTGGAATAAATGGACACAGAATTAAAAGCACCTGAACAGGAGATGCACTATCTGTTGCAGTTCCAATTGTTTCAGAAATTCTAGTGGAAAGCTGTGAAACAATTCTGAAACTTTTTCCATTTTGCCAGTAGCACCTTAACTCATATGTTGTTTTTTCTGTAATTTGTAAAACAAACTTGACCCATTAATAGTTGGAGAAACAGGAAGCAGTAGAATCATTTAGACTCTGTTGGAGTTATCAGCAAACTGCAAGTCACGCATTGTAAAACACTGAACTCTGATAACCAATCAGTGGAGGGCAAGGTTTAGTGTTTATATTTATTACAAGAATAGGATTATCTAATAGTTGTTTTACTTAAAAGAACTACTGTGAATGATTAATATGTTAATAAATCATTGATGTGTTACTTGTGGTAAAACTGAATAAAGAAAGAAGACACAGGCAGCCGTAACAATTAGACAGGTGAAGTAGTTAGAGTCTGTCAGAAGCAGAGGTGAACATTTTTTCTTGTGTTTTCTTTTTTTAATCATTGCAGTACACAATGTGGGAAAACAAGGTCTTAATACATAGGCTTCATTATCAAGAATCAAAAAGTAACAATATTTAACTCAGAGTGGCAGATCGGTACACTGACAGTAAGTTGATAAAATAATCCAGGCAGGTAGCTATGTTGTTATCTTTGTTTACAGCAGCATAAGTTGATATGATGTCAGCGCAGGCTCTCTGTCATCCAGCTGACCACAAAGGGTTAAAAATAAGGCATCTTTCTAACTTGGTCCAGACACCTTTAAAAAAAGTGAACCTAAAGACACCGGAAACCTTATTTTATCCCATTTCCACAACTCTGCAGAAAATATGGTATGCTTTTATTGTCCCTGGAAATTTGTCCTCTGCATTTGAGCCATCCTGTAATGCCACTGGGGCAACCTGTTGGGCCAGGATCCAGGAGTTTCAGGTTGATGGGGCAGTATCTGGAGGGAAACCCACCCAGACACCTAGAGAACATGTAAACTCCACACAGAAAGTTGGTCCAGAAATCGAATCTGGGACCTTCTTGCTGTGAGACAAGCGCGCTGCTGTGAATGTGTGTGTATTTTGCAACTTTACTGAGGAGCAGAAGAAATAAGTGAAGATTTACAAGAGTTTAACTGTTCTGTCCAGACAAGAGCATCTCCCAAACTGTAGTAGCTCTTGTGCCTCAGGTTAGCATGGGACAGTGAAGAGGTAGCGGTGGGGTCTACTGGATTATGACCATTACTGTAATACGGGGCCGTGGTTGTTCTTGGCAGCTGTGAGTGAGGCCCCTGATAGGTCCCTGTCAGTCTGCGGAGCTCGAGATTCGCTGCCGCAGCAAGTTCGCCTCAGTCCGGTCTGTACAGCGTCTATATAGAGCCTGAGCCCGGGGGCTATGGGCTAATCACTGTGACTGAGGCAGACAACAGTCGGGCTTAGCATGGCCAGAACTCACAATCAGCAAAATCCTACTCCCTGGGTGCTCAGTACAGGTGGACTTTAGATACTTCAGGTTTACAGTGTGTGGGAAATAGGACAACTGTGTCCAGGAAATGAACCATTATTGTAAATTTATATCACTGGTGCAGTAGCAATGAGTTACATTTACTCTGTTAGATTTACTTTGGTAACTACTTCTAAGAGTAATTTTATGACAACATATTTCTACATATTTGTACTTCTACTTGAGTAATTCATATTTTAATATATATTGTTACATACTCTTACTTGAATACAGTTGTTGGCTATTGCACCTAGATCTTTGTGTTACCTATACCTAATTATTTGGATGACTACTTTTTACCTTTACTTGAGTAATACTATTTAAGTAATATTTAAGTACTTGCTTGAGCTATCCACCTCTGATCAGTTTACACAAGAGTAGCTAAATGGCAAAGGTGGGAGAGGTACTTAAACTCTAAAGTAAAGGTAACATAAAAAATAAGAATAGGTTACAGTATTTAATAACAATAATCAATATTATCAATATTAATACAACAAAAGTAAAAAATGTTGAATGTAAACTTTATTAAGTAGAAAGTAAGGTTACTGCTGCTACTGTTTTGTGCTAAAGAAAGCCTTCCTCCCTGTCTTTCTATGGTTTCTCTCTGGTTTCTGTGTTGGTGACTCTAAAACATCTGCAGCCTATAGTTTTAGAGCCTCTTGCGGCTCTTTAGCCCTGCTCTTGTGGCTTTTTGGGCATCTGACATCTGGTTATGTAAAGTCAATAAAGGAATAAGACAACCATAAAACCACCTACATCTGCATTATTTTGTCAATTTAGGATAAAACTCTTCCTCTTTTACAGTAAATGCTATGGACTTAACTGTTAAACTGTAATAATAAACTGTTTTAGCCTTAGTGGTCCATACAGCTGCATGTACGGACTGATTAGAAGTGCCCCATAGCACCCTTTGTTAGTTTGCAGTTTTAGGCTAAGTGACTTTTGTGTATTAAAACTGGGTCCAGCTCTTTACAGATTCATATTTTGTATTTTTGGGAACAAGATTGCAGACCCCTGCTCTGGTGAATGAATGTGAGAGTGAATAGTTGTCTGTCTGTGCATGTCTCTGTGTCAGCTTTGCACTAACTAGCCACTGTCCAGGGTGTACCCCGCCTAAAGCCCATAGTCTTGATCTTGATTATTTATACAGCATTTTGAAGCGTAAATGATGTTGATGTCTGTGTTTTTATTAATGTTTATCTGTTGCTTGTCGTTCCCGCCGCGCACAGATCCACGTCTCCAGGTTTTCCTCCGCTCGTCTCCTCAGCCTCCTCTGAGTCTGAGCGCGGTTCAGGCCGAAGACCCAGCATCGTCAAGTCCCAGAGGAAACAGCGCAGCAGCACCGGAAATCACACAGCCGGCTACAAAATAAAAGCTCGAGGTGGGGGAGCGACTTCTGCTGAGATTATCGTTCATTATTGAATTTCACCATGTGCTCAAAATTAACCCAGCTGCTAAATTCAAAGAACCACGTGGAAGGTTTTAATCTCATGCTGCTTTACATTTATTGTTGAGAGTAGTCGCTCTCTCTGTAGTCTCTGAGTCAGCCCCAGGGCAGTTATACAGAAGTAGCTCACCACCACCGAGTGTGACTGAGGAGTGAATGAGTGATGAAATAATATAAATCTAATCCATTATTATTATTAAATGAAGATGTCACTCTTGGATAAATAGCAAAATACAGAGCTCCACATCTCCAGAGCCACAGCAGTTTCTGTTGGACCAGGACGCATTTCTGCAATATTAATATAATATAACAACAGGCCTATTAGGGCAGCCTTCACCCTGAGAGACCGCATGACATGCCACTAGACTTTAGCCTACTCTGTAAATGTATGGCTTAAATGAATAAGTCCATTGCCCAAAAAGAAGAACGCCAGGATTTATGTCTGGGCTCATTTAACAGTAATTTAGTTCAACTTTACAGACTAAAAAAACTCTGCTGAGATGCAACCAAATATGAAATTATTTGAGCGGGAGTGTTATGAGTTATTGTGAGTTGCGAAGCTCTTATTTTGACGGGCCTGACCAGTGCTTCCGGCCTGTTCTGGCTGGTTTAACGTCGCGCGGAGACGAGCCTGGATCGCAGACTGAACACGCATCCTCACGCCACTGACCTGGGCTTCGCCGTGTCCTGCATGTGTGTGCATGAGTGCGCGTGTGTGTGAGAGGGAGTGTGAATGAAAACCCACAAATAGATCAAAACGAGACAAAACATTACAGATCATTAGAATAAGCAGCGGCTTTGGCAGCGTCGGGATGGAGGATCTCAAGGAGAAGATGGGAACTTTGGATTGACGCCCGTGGACGAGAGCATCAGCGCGTTTTCTGGTGGATTTACGCATTTGGATGTTGTCTCTTTTGCCCTTTGCAGTTTTCTTAGGCGTTGTGACTTCACACCCGGTTTATCTTTGGACAAAATGCCTTTCGCCAAGCGGATTGTGGAGCCGCAGCTTCTGTGCAGGCACCAAATCCCCAACGACGAAGGCGTGCTTTTCGAGGACCTGTGTGCCATCAGTAACGTGGTCCTATCGCGGACCTTGCGACAGTTGTCCGACTTGGCCCGACACGCCTGCTCTTTATTCCAAGAGCTGGAGAACGACATCGTCAGCACCAACCAAAGGGTCTGGGTGCTCCAGAACAAAATAGGCCAAATACAGCAGACTGCCAGTGCCCTAGACCCCAAAAAGGAGGCAGTGCGTAAGTAGGACCTTGACTAATATGAACCCAATACATCCCTCTGTACCAGTACACTTGTCATGTGTGTCCACCGCCGTCATTCATAGTCTACATGTGTTCCCCGTGTGGCGACGCTATGTCAAAAATCCCCCCGTCCCCTCTTCAAGTGTACGTCCAAATCTGCCCGCATATTATTCCTCCTAACGCGAAACGGCTCTCAACTGGGTCCAGACTCGGATGTTGAGCGTCGAAATGGAGCGATGGGGAGATGGGGAGATGGGGGTGGTTGGTTGGGGATCGGCGCGTGTGCTCGTGTGCGTGTGTGTACGGGGAGAGCAGCGGTGGAGGGGCGTGTGTTGCCGCTGCATTAGCTCAGCATCGCCAGTCTGGTTTTTACTGCGGGTAGCGTTCACCTGACAATACGTTTTAACCCATTAAAAAAAAAAAAAAAAAAAAAAAATCTATATACCTTTCTATATCATTACATTGAGAGGGAATTGTCTCGGTTGTTTTGAATAGAGGCTTGGGATGGCTGTGTTTCGGTGCGTGTTGGGGTTTGCACTTGCACTTCTTCCGTGCGCCAAAACCCACCCTTTCCACATGCAGAAGCGCCAACACAGCATCAATAATGAATCCAGATGTCCGTGTTGCAGTCTCTCTACGTTCACATCGCTGCTCATAATGTTGGCTCCATGAGAAAAATACTGAAAGGCTGAGCGGCACCGGCGCCTTCTACGTATTATTTATGTCCTCTGCAGTATCCCCACTAAGGCTTTTAACTCACGCATTTCACCTGATTTGCGTTAGCACTGCTGAGGTATTCACAGAGAGAGGGACCATCTCAGACCATTTTAGCTTAGGCCTTGAGCGTAATTTTAGTCCAATATTAACACATGGACACAGTTATCTGATATATTCAACTAAACGTGTCAAATACATCCTTGGACAACCTTTAAGCACATGCTGTTGAAATATGTGTTTGGCAAATTTAGGACTAACTTAGAAGCAAATCTAGCACTTACCATGTAGGCTATAAAACCAAGACTGGTTCAAAGATTTAAAGTGAGATTAAACCAGGGCTAATCTAGAGTTAAAGACAGTAACCAAATTTGGGCAAAAGCAGAGACTAACCCAAGATAAAAAAAAAACAAAAAAGAAAACAAGCAATTATGGGGAGTAAAACTCACATGCACCCAAGTTAATGCTGGACTATAACATGACTGGGTTATATTAGAAAAAAAAAAAAAAAAAAACACACTGAGCAAAACTGAACATTCACCCAAACCAGGACCAAACCATGACTTAAACTCATTTCCATTGTCATTGTGTACCTCTCTGCCAAGAAAATGTAATGTTGGACTCATCTAAACCAAAAACTAAGATTAGACAAGTCTCACCTGAATCAGAAATAAACTTGTAGCTAAAAATCATTCAATATTAGACTAAACTATTAAATCACATTCAGTGGTAAACTCGAGAAGAATCAAATTTACTTCAGAAATCCAGTTTGAACCAGGACTAAACAGGTCTAAGGACAGATGTAGTATTTAATGTGATTAAAGGTACAAATGTACATTTTCTTTTCTAAATACATTTTATTTTACCATTATATTCTATAGTTTACTTATGAAGGACTAGCAGCTTTCAGCTAATCACAGCTCAGACTGTGAAAGGTGGCTTGAAATCATGAATGAGGTTTGTAGGCAGGGCCATTTTTTGCACATTGAGAAATTGCACATCATATACAAAAACTAGGACTATATTCACAAGTAAAGCTTTTAAAGAGTTTGTTAAGACTTTTCATTTTGTCAGTGTTTAAATAATACACTACTACTTTACGTTACTTTAATAACATGACTTAAGTTACTTTAATAACGCTGAGTCTGAAGCTAAAATAACACACAACAGGAGCATCTCACCATCAACTTAACATCAACACAATTTGGAAACAACTGGACTCTTTAGCCCTTTGTCCTTACAGTGGGGATCTTAAGACCTGTCCTGTTTTGGAAGCTTGATCCCGTCAGGAGCGCCTTGTCTTTGTTACATAAAGCAGCCTTAAAGACCATTTTATACTTGCAATTTCTATAACACACTATTCCATTAATCGGAACATAACATAAAAACTGGCCTCAAAGGATGTTAAAAAGGGCATCATTCCATAGGTTTTCTTTAGAAGATGTTTGTCTCTACAGGAAAAGGAGTTTGAAGATGATATATTGCATTTCACTGATGAGAGGACGACTGAAAACTTGTTTTGTTTATATTTTTATTATTTACACATTTGTAAATAAAATATGAATATAAAAATAAATTTTCTTAAGAGCGTCTTTAAAATAATCATACAATTACTTAGCTGGGGTGCACAATGGCATAGTGGTTTGCACTTCTGTCTCTCAGCAAGGAGGTTGTGGGTTTGATCCTCTGGCCAGCCAACAACAATCTCTCCATGTGATTGAAGTGGTGACTCTTACTGCGCACGGTGAACAAATGTGAGAGTAACTATGGCCCATAGTTGCTGGGATAGGCTCCAACCACCCCTGACCCATAACAGGAATAAGCACAAGAAGAGATTTTGAACTACTGACATTTTAACAATATGTGACAATTTGTTCATCTATATACCACAAAATTTAACACATTGCTCCTCATGTGAACTGTTGGCGACTACCTGTCTATTTTCTACAGTGCACCCCCCTTAAAGCCCATAGTTGGTGGGATATGCTCTGGCCACACGCACTCCCCTCACACATGGAAGAATGAATGAATGTTGGTCTATTGTTATGCTTGTGGGTTATTAGGTACTGTTTCAAATTCTGGATCAACTAATTGTTCACAGATCTGTTTTTTTTTTACAGTTATGCACAAGTGAAAAAGTCTCTATTGAACTAATTCACTTCAAAATGAATTCATTAGCTGTAGAATTACATAGAGTGGTGGAAAGTAGTTTTATCAAGAAAAAGTACTTTCTTAAGGATTCCTCAAAATATTTTTACTCAAGTTAAATTTTAAATTCTCAATACAAATGAAAGTATTTTTTTTATCTCAGTGGCAAAGTGGGTTGACTTGCAATCGGAATGGGACAAGAAGATTTGGCAAAAACCTTTAAATATAGTTTATATACTAGTTTGTGTAAGTATAATTTGGTAAAGTTGTTTGTTTTGAGTGCTTCTTCCACCTCTGATTACATCCTGTACACACAACTCTGTTTAATTGTATTTTAGTTGGCCCAAACACATTCCAAAACACAGAACCTGACCCATATAACAGCGCGTATCCCGGCTCTGAATGGCACACTGTCCCTTCATTAATGAACTGGAGATTCCTACTTTATCGTCCTGCTGCTATTTTAGAGGCAGACAGTGGCTGTATTTAGAAACACTGAGTGCTGGGCTAAAAAGGCCCTTGTGGTATTTTAATGGGGCATACCACAAAGTGCCGTGTGTGGGTTAGCGGTCAATGCACAGTGATAGAGGCTTATACGGCTATTTGCTGACATTAAACTTTTGGCTTGGGTATAAAAACTATTGACCAATGCTACACCTGCATTTGACTTTTTTACCTGTGGACTGAAACATGTATATCCACTGTTTACCGATATAATTAATAATGCGATGAAATAAGTCAGAGAGACAGCTCATGTGAGATGTTTTGGAAATAAAGTCAGAGAGGCCATGGTAGAAGGATGCTGAGGTGCCAGACAAAAGGCCTAGAGGAGGAACAAAGAGGTGAAAGAAGAGGATGCAGAGGATAAGGTTAGATGGAGGCTGATGATTTGGTGTGGTGTCCCCCTGAAAGGAAACTTCACAAGTGCACTGTTTGAAATATTGTTAGGAGTATCATTATGAGATAACAGATAACACTTTTAAATCTACAGAAGCAACCTGCCTGCATTCATTTAATTAAATAGAAAAAGTGACCAATAATTATGCACACTTCATTGTCCTTTACACTGCTACTGTTTATCTTTTTTGTGCTGTTTGTTGCTGTACAGTAGCCAGCTTGACGAGCCACTTTCCAACTATGATTTTTTTGCTGCCATTGATTCAGTGGTGACATGTGTCAGGATCTCTTTTGCCAACTGTAGCTGTGTGTGTCTTCAAATCCTTCATAATAAAGCCTAGATTAGGACTTATTTTTAATTGATATGTTTTAATACAATAAGCAAATGATGTGATGGTTTTCCATATTTAAAAAAAAAAAGCATAATAAAGTTGTACACTGCATTTTTAAGGCCTAAAGGTGCTTAGTATTTCACCTATAGGGATGTCCAGAAGTGGAATGTAATGAGATACTTTTACAAATATAATTTACTCGTGTACATTTTTGAGGAAAACGTAGTTTCTGTACATTTCATTAAGAAGTACTTATAATTTAGTATATTTTGAAGGAAAAAAATTACTTTCCTTTGCATTAGAGGGTTACAGGTTTGATACAGCGGTGAGGAGTTTAGCTGTAGTAGTTACTTCTATTATTTTTTCTTGTGTAATTAGGAAAGAGGCAAAACATTTTCAGATTTACTTTCTACTTAATAAAAACTTCACAATCAAAATATTTACACATTTTTTGTTGACTACTGTTACCTCGACTTGAGTAATAATACTGTTTTTTGAAGTGATTGGACTCATTTTCAGTATTTCTTCACCCTCTGGCTATATATAAAAAAAATATTATAAACATTTCCTAGTCTTTCAGCACTTTTTTTACGCCGTCTACTGTACATTTCCAAAGTTTGAAGATGCTCCTTAGTGTCGATAGTTTTAGCCCACAGAGACCGAGCACACGTTGGAAGTACTTTTCCCAGACAGGCAGGCAGACTAACCGTATGTGGGACTTCAACACCAGAGAGTCTGCCTCCTCTGCAGACGAGGGCTAGCTCTTGGACGCTCACCAAAGTTATAGCTATTTTTACTCGGGTTTTCAAAAAGGCCTATTACGACGTTGTGTGTGTATGTTGTGCTCCCGGACTCAGTGGAAGTGGATACCTCGCTGTGTGCAAACAGTACAGTTATTTGATTTGGGTGACGGCATTGCTCACTTCCTGGGGGAGTGTGTCGGAGACTGAGGCGGTCAATATGCCGGAGTGTGGGACTGCTCAGATGGCACCGGGACTCTCTGCATCTGCCACTTTGGGCCCGAACAAAGTGATGTCTTAGCGAGTGGACTGTGATTTGTTGCCCACAATCAATTGAAAATTTTGTTTCCAATTGCATAACCATTGACTATACAGAACTTCAAGACTGGGATTTGATTTATGTTTCTGACATGAGGCCAAGGCAAGTTACAGTGATGTGGTGACAAGGGACTAGGACGAGGTAAAGACCTTTTGACCTATGCAACTTAAGGCTACATACAAGACCCCCTGTCCTGACCTGTGGGGTCTTAACCTCACCTCCTATGGACTTCCTGGACCCCTACCTCACCCCCACTCCCCTGTCCGGATGAGGCCCACCTGCTGCATCCTTACAGACCTGAACTATGATCCTATAGATGAGCTAATGGACTTTATTTAACAGTCGTAGACACATATTGCCTGTCTGTCCTGGGAAAGGATCTCTCCTCCAATATGGGCTCCACAAGGTTTCTTCTTTTTTCCCACAGCTGGGTTTTTTAGGAGTTTTTCCTTACTGAGAAGGACGGTCAAAGGACAGGGATGTCCTGGGTCTGTTTAGTTTAGTGTAGTGTTGTTTGTGTTGATAGTGTGTTATGCCTGATTGTGTGTTTATGTTTGATTAACTGTTTGTGAAGCCCTTTGAGGCGACTGTTGTTCTGATACTGGGCTATATAAATAAAACTGAATTAAAATAAACTGAACAAGAAGAATAATACTAAATATTACAGCAATTCAGCACAGTGGGTCACAAGCCAGTGCACTCTTTGTGCCGGCCCCAAGCCCACACAATTGGAAGGGCATCTGGCGTCAAAAGCTCATGCCAAATCAATATGTAGCACTGAGACTTTCATGGCAGCAGCAGCACCATCAGTATGGGTCTGATATACTATATGTGTAACAAAAAACATTCCATACATACCGTAATTTTAAAGGAGCATGCTGGATTTTTTCAAAAATCTAGCTGCAGGGGGTTACAAGCCAGTGTACACCATTTGTGCCAGTTCCAAGCTCAGATAAATGGAAAAGATTGTGCAAAAAAAGTAAGGGTAATGTAAAACCTATGCCAAATTAATTAGCAAATCACTGTATACCTGGGGGCAGATAATTTCCTGGGATGAACATAAAGACAAGACGTTTTTTCTTCATAAAAAATTAAACTATTCCTCACATTAATTTATGTAATTTCTCTACTGTCCTCCTTTGTTACATTGCATAGATAATGTTAATTGCGTCTCAGCTCAAAATAATGAAGAAAACAATATGTTAGCTTGGAGTTAATTTAAAAACTAAAATGAACTGAGATTTGACTTTAACTAATTATAAAAAGGATGCTGCCCTGTACTAAACTTTTTCCTAGAAACCATACTTATCAGTGGCTTGGACATAAAAGTATAGGTGAGTTGGTTTATCTCAGTGATATAATGAATTTATGTTAGAGTGAATAGTTTATGTGCAAGGCAATAAACTGGTCATTCTTTCACCTGCTGATCACCAGCTTCCAAGTGTGCAGTAATTCGGATATCGATTTGGCATAGGTTTTATTTTATGCTGGATCCTGATGCAACGGTGTCCTTTTATCCAGGCTTGGGGCTGGCACGCAGAGTACACTGGCCTGTGGCTGGATTAGACCCTTACAAATAAGATAAGCGGTAGAAAATAGATGAATGAGTAGACTATTTTTCTATCCATATATATTTACTTTTTATGTACTCTAAATGTGTACAGTAAGCAGGGTTCACACACTTTTTTGCCTTGACTTTTCCATGGCTTTTCCTTTTGACTAAATTTCCTAAATTTTCCTAAACTAAAGTGTTTAAATAGTATTCAAAATGTCCAGTGTGGTACATTAGAAACATACTTTTGCTCCAGTTGTTCTTCATTTGTTAAATTTGGAAATTAATCAGTTGCAGGGGAAAAAAAAAAAGTATTGGCTTCTTCCCCAATTATTCCACTAATTTTACTGACTTATATACACCGGTGATTAAAAGTTATATATGCTATAGTAGATATAAACTAATAATCTATGCTGTTTTAAAGCATTACCAAAGCCAAAAAGCCAAAGCCCAGCAAAATTTAGTTCAAATATTCTGACAAAAAATAGATATTGTTTACTTTTTCCTGCAGTGAGAACAAGAAGAGGCCAAGAAGGCAGCAATTCCATGACTTTTCCAGGTTTTCCATGACTGTAAAAACCCTGAATAAGCCACTCGAAAAGCCTCTCATTGAAGTTTTGATATAAGACATTTGCACAGGCCTTGGATTTTTCCCACATTATCCAACTGACCGTTACATTTATCAGAGGTAAATTGGGCTGTAAAATGTGCTAACAGCATGGACTACACAGAAGTGACAGGACTGAAGAGGATTTGAAGTGAGAAAATCCAGCTGCATATTTTTGGCAACGCTGGCACAACGCTGGTTTTCGTGGTTCGCCAGTGAAATTTGACTTTGCATGTGAATGTGAGCGAGTTTGGCCTGTGGCAGCGGGGGGGTGCTCTGTCTCACTAGTCTGCATAGTAACAGCACAGAGAGCCACGTGTGCCGCTACCTTTTCAGCTGAGTCAATCCCTCTGCCGCTGTCTGTGCTGCTGCTGCTGCTGCTGCGTAGACCACAGACCACGTGACCATAGCGGGACCAAGACCAGAATAAAACCAGGGGACTAAGACCTGGATGTACAAGCAAAATCCCAAACTAGAAAGCAGCTAACAAGGAGGATAGGGAGTGGTCATTAGTCATTGTGTGGGTTGTCTGTAGGTGCACAGCTTTTCTCCCATCGTCCAAAGAGATAAATGTCTAAGGAGAATTAGTGACTCTAAATCAGAATGTGAATGGTTGTCTGTCTTTTTTTCTTGGATTTGATTTGGTTAACCATTTAATAGCATACTTTAAAATTAATCTTATGTGAGAAAAAGTCATCTATTATGCTAAATAAACTTTGAGCTTGAGTTTGAGTAATCATGTTTGCCATGAGCTGAAATTGCTGGCTCTAACCTCTCTACATAGAAACCCAAAAGCCCACACAGCATCACTGGACTGATTCTGATCATTATAACACTTAAATTGCCGTAATTTAGTGCCAATTTTATTTCTTATTTCTTTAGTTCTGCTTATGTTGGGGCTACTCCTGATTTCGTCCTAGTTTAGACCTTGTTTAGTCCTGGATTAATCCTGGTTTTGTCCTGGTTTAGACATGGTTTAGTTCTGGTTTAGACCTGGTTTAACCCTGATTTAGTTGTATTTAGACCTGGTTTAGTCCTTGTTTGGTCCTGGTTTAAACCTGATTTAGTCCTAGTTTAGACCTGGTTTAATCCTGGTTTAGTCCTAGTTTAGACCTAGTTTAATCGTGGTTTAGTCCTAGTTTAGACCTTGCTTACTTCTGGGTTAGACCTGGTTTATTTCTGGTTTCGACCTGGATTAGTCCTGGATTAGTTCTGATTTAATCCTGATTTAGACCTGGTTTAATCCTGGTTTAGCCCTGGATTTGTCAAGGCTTAGATATGGTTTAGTTCTGGTTTAATCCTTTAGTCTTGGTTTAGACCTGGATTAGTCCAATCCTGGTTTAGACCTGGTTTAATCCTGGTTTAGTCTTGGTTTAGACCTAGATTTGTCCTGGTTTAGTTCTGGTTTAATAATCCTGGTTTAGTCCTGGTTTTGTCAAGGCTTAGATATGGTTTAGTTCTGGTTTAATCCTGGTTTAGTCTTGGTTTAGACCTGGATTTGTCCTGGTTTAGTTCTGGTTTAATCCTGGTTTAGACCTGGTTTAATGCTGGTTTAGTCCTGGTTTTGTCAAGGCTTAGATATGGTTTGGTTCTGGTTTAGACCTGGATTGGTCCTGGTTTAGACTTGGTTTTGTCCTAGTTTAATCCTGGATTAGTTCTGGTTTAGACCTGATTTAGACTCACTGTAGCCCATTAAAGATGTTACATTGAAAGCAAACTATTTTTTGAGGTGAAAGCTTTGAGAACCACTGTGCTTGGTCTTAGTTTGGATTAGAGTTAGGTTTTACACCGGGCAGGATGGCAAGATGAAAACCGGGTAATGTTGCTTAAAATTACACACACAAAACAAATCTTTATGTTAACTTAAATATTAGCATAATCCACTGTTTGCTATAAAATAATTTGCACCTTTTGGAGAAAACATAACATTAATTGCAGATTTATTTGGTCAGTCTTTAGTGTTTACACCTCACACTGTTTAACTACCCAGCCCTTATATTCACTCTTTCTTTTCTAAGACAGTACTGTATTGTTATTGTGTGTTGTTCGCCTCCGTGTCCGCCCTGTCCTCGCTCACTGCCCCCACTGGCCTACTTTCCCATCAGCTGCAGTGCGAGGGAGACTTCTGCCTCTCGACAGCTTATTTAATGTTTAATGCACTTTGATTTCCACCAGACACTCGCGAGGAGCCGAGCAGGAGAGAGGCGGTAATGCAGTCATTGTGTGAGACACTGCGAGATAAGACAATATCAATACCAGTTAGGATGGAGATAGAAGGAGATGAGGAAAGCCGCGGAGATTAACCAGCTTTGCAAAGAAACTTGTGTACTAACAATATATTTTGGAAAATGTTGGAAATGACTTTTGTTTCATTGCAAGCCATCTTGAACACTGAAGGTGAATTGGGTAACTCACTGGCTTAGCTACGCCGATCAGGCATAACATTATGACCAGTCTGAGTGCTTAATTTGTAAATCAAACGATGCCAGAGCAAAAATTGCGCTTTGACACTGGAGCCCACAAGGCCAACACTGATACCGGAACATACACACAACACAATGCATAGGCGCACACACACATGCCAAAATACCAAGCAATTGCTCATTTATACTCAATTTTAATTATATTTTAACATATTTGTTAACATTATTATACATTATAGCCAGGAAATCCTTTACCATATTTAGTTGTTTAATACATCCCACACCACAGCCATGTCCTGGACTCCTCCTCTTCCCTGCATCGCTCTTTTCTCCATGTGTCCAGGGCAGTCCTGTCTTTACTCCGTGCGTCCGGGGCTGTTCTGTGTCCTTTGGTCACCCATGACCTCACATAAGGGACCGGACTGAAGCTGCAAACCAGGTTTATCTGAGAAATGTGATGTCTTTTTGAGCGCTGCAGTCTGTGTCTGTGACTTACCCATCAAGCATTTCTCTCTTTATCAGAATGTCCATAAATAATGATAATCCAATTTAGATTAAAGACCTGGATTCAATAAGTGTACAACGGATTTAGTTGTTTTAGTATATTTTAGTGTTTATTAATTGATTGCCTGTTAGTTTAGCAGCCGTGGAGGGTGAGGAGCTTTTATTGTGAAGGGTTCAAGCGGAAATGCAGCTCTTAACTTAGTGTGCACTGTGTATTTATTTCCATCAATATCACCAATAACTTGTTCAGCAATTTGAGCGACGATAGCTCATCTTTTGGACCGCACCACACAGGCTTCAGCCCCTCGTGCGTCACCTGTCATTGGTTCACCACTGTTCCTTCCTTGGACCACTTTTGATACTGACCAACTTTGTGATGTTGAAAATCATGATAACGATATAAATTGACATGTAAGTTCGATTATATTTAAGCAATAGTCAAAAACTGGGTGAAAATAAAAACTTAAAGACTAAACCAGGAATAAAACAAGGCCACACCAGGTCTAAACCAGCACTAAAAAAAACTAAACCAGGTCTAAACCAGGACTAAAACAAGGCTACTCCAGAACTAAAATAAGGCTACATCAAGTCTGAACCAGGACTAAATGAGGACTAAAACAAGGCTTAACCAGGTCTGAACTAGGACTTAACCAGGACTACACTAGGACTAAAACAAGTCTAAACTGGGACCTAACAGGACTCAAACAAAGGTTTAAACAAGGACTAAACCAGCACTAAAACCGGGCCTAACCAGGCTAAACCAGGACTACCCCAGGACTAAAACACAGCTAAACCAGATCTAAACCAGGACTAAAGCATGATTAAAACAAGGCTTTGCCAAGTGTGAAGTAGGACTTAACCAAAATTATGCTAGAACTAAAACAAGTCTAAACTGAGACTAAAACAAATATACTCAAGCTCTAAACAAGGACTAAACCAGCACTAAAACCAGGCCCAGGCTTAACCAGGTCAAAACTTAAACCAGGACAAAGACAAGGCTAACAAGGTCTAAATGAGAACTACAACAGGACTGAATCAGCACTATACCAGGTCTAAACCAGGGCTAAACCAGGGCTAAACCAGGGCTAAATTGAGGAATCAAGACTAAATCAGGTGTTTTTATTTTTTATTTTATTTTATTTTTTTGGTCCACAACACAGATTTATTGATGGACAATAATAAGACAGTGATTTTGCCAGGGGAAATCTGTCAGATATAGAGACACTTTCTGTTTCTTGCAGTACGGACATTACAATATCTTGGCCTTCTGTGTCACAGTGCACCCCAAAACAACAGGTTAATTTTTCATAATTACCTGCAGATTCTTCTCTTCTCTTCATTACTTTACAGACTGTTCATTAAATTCACTGTCTCACATTTTTAGAAACATGTACTGCTTATAAAAAGAGTAACTTAAATTAACTTTCTTCTGTTTGCGTTTCACCCACTCATTAGTGTTTCCCTCTTCAGAAGAAAACCCCACGCAGCGTTGGTTTGTTTGTAGTTCACAGGAAGCTACTGGCACCGAGACGCCATGTTACATCCTTCAGATCAAAAAGACAACCGTGCGGGAGCAGAGAGGAATCATGGGAAATAATAAGACTATGTATGATGAGATACAGAAAGCCCCCCCACCCCATACTTTTTTTTTTTTTTTTACCTCAGATAATGCAAGAAAATAAAGAGATGCATGCCCCTAGTGCGGTGGTTCCCAAAGTGTTGTTGTATTTGAAGCATTTGTACTATTATTTGTAGTTGTATTTATAGTTTTTCTGTACTATTATTTGTAGCAGTTGTAGTAGTGTTTGTAGTATTTTTGTATTATTTTTGTAGTATTATTTGTAGTATTTTGGTAGTATTATGTGTAGTTGTGTTCATAGTATTTTTGCAGTATTGTAATATTTCTTTTTAGTATTTTTTAAGTATTTTCCTGGTTGTATTTGAAGCAGTGGAGTCTTCATAACTTTAATGTTTTTATAGAAATCTTTGGGAAAACATGACACAGACTTTTGAATATAGTAAAGTTTTATTGTTGGGGGTCTGCGTGGATTTGTCTGATTTTTAAGGGGGACGCAACACTTTTGACTATGGGAAAGGCTGCCCCTAGTGGATGCATGTTTGTGTCAGCCCTGCAGTTGTCCAGTTGCTCCGCCAAAGGCCTATAGTTGCTGAAATAGGCTCCAGTCCCAGTGACAACTAACGGGAATAAGCAAAAGAAGATGAATAAATGAATAATATGGTATTAACTGGATGTGATGATGAATTAGATTTAGTGATAAATGTTTATAGACCCTTACACAAGTGACAAGGAAACAAACTCAGAACTTTTAATAAATAATTTAAGTACTGTGGCGGGTTTTAAGTTTGGTGACAGCAACAAGCAGGGCCGGTCCTGTGCATCTGGGGGCCCTAAGCAGGATAGGTTTGGGGACCAAACCTCTGAGTTGAATTTTACTATATAACTCATTACTTTAAAACTGAAAGAAATGAGAACAACTATTTTTTCATGTGGGAGAAATGCATTGAGACATTTTTGACTTGCAAACTCTGCAAGGGGGTCCCACGGTGATTATAACACAGACAGACCACCATCAAAAATGACAATGACAATAGACCGCAACAGAGTCCGCCCCCTCTGGTGCCGGAAGTACATTTTTTTCCCAAAGACTTTTCCTAAAATGTGTATATTAGAGTTTAAAAGCTCAGCAGAGGCTAATCAGCTCTGTGGTAACTCATGATGATAACACGATTAATTTCTATCAAAAAGATAAATAAAAATTTGAAAATTCAGCAGAATGTGTTTGCAACTTTGCATTTTGACAAGTTTTAGATACGTGTTTATAGGGAAATTAATTGTTTTATGGCCATGAGTTACCACGAAGCTGATTAGCCTCCCTCGAAACATTGAACTTTTAATATACGGATTTTTCAAAAAGTCAATGGAAAAAAATTAATGGGAATTTTACTTCTGGAACCGGGCGTGGCTTGTTACTGTTAACAACCAAGTATTCATTAAATAGAGTGACAAATTAATCAAATCAGCAAATGATGGATAAGCCTTGGGGCCCTCTAATGTCTGGGGGGCCCTGTGCAGCTGCTTAGTTTGTCTGTAGAAAAGCCTCTTAGTGATACTTGTAAACCGCATGGTGACGCCGAAAAATGTAATGTGTGCTGCTATACATTTATGTTTTTATTACATAGTTTTATTGTTGTACATCGTTTGTTTTTTGGTTATGTCATATGAGTCTTTGCCACTTGACTCTCCCTGTAGGAAAATTGGCTCTTTGCATTTAACCCATCCTTCAATGCCTTCTCCAGATCTAGAGCCAGGATCCTGGTCAGGAGTACCTATTGTGCATGTTTTAGGTTGATGGGGGAAACTGGAGCACCCGGGGGAAACCCACCCCGACACAGGGAGAACATGCAACCTTCTCACAGAAAAGCCTCATCTGTAGAACTACTGCCAGCCATTGGGTGCACTAAGCAGAATAACTGCTTGTGGTCAAGTCTAATTTTAAAATAACCATAGAAAACAACAAATATGTGAACTAATTTCAAATTTAAGACCAGAATATGTCATCTGTGTGTTTGTTTGAATGTGGCTCTAAAAGCAATGGACTAAACCAGAACTAAAACAAGGCTACATCAAGTCTATTTGTATTAATTGAAATTGATAATATATAGACTGTAAGCACACAATTTTGGCATCAAACTCCCATAAAAACAGCTACATTTTATAAATCAGAAGCCCAGTGTATATATCTGAAATATTTAATTTGCTTCATAACTTTGGGGCCCGTTCCTGTCCTGGGGGTCATCTGCCTCGTCCAGGAATCAAACCTGGGACCATCTTACTGCAAGAGGATACTGCTAACCACTTTGCCACTGTGCTGCTAAGATTGTCTAAAATAAAACCATGGTAGAAAGTCAATGGCTGGGGCTTCACCCAAAATCTCTGCTCCATCTTCTGCCACGTTATGTAAAGTTGTAACTCCAGCAGACATCAGGCGGCTTTGATAGAAACTGGGACTGGGATTAAGTGAGGAGAAGCCTGTGTGGTGTGTTTGTATCTGTGGGGTAGAGGGTAGGCTCTGGTGTAGGCTGCTCTGATACAATCCACACTGACACATACACGACTAATTAGTGCGGCCTCGGCTCCGGCTGTCCTCACCTCTCACCAGCCGCCGGGAAATTGGATTAATTTATCTGTTATCTGTAATGCACTGATTCACCCCAGGAATACAACCAGCAACCAGCGTCTGTAATGAGACCACCACTTACTTTGCGAAAAAGGCATGTTGGGCCAAATGTACTATTATTATTCTATTTATAGACTTATTTTGCGCTCTTTCTCTCAGCAGCACACACGCCCAAGCAGATTGTTCAGAGTGGAGCCGGTTCCTAGTCCAATTAGCCCGGCTCTTCTTTGCGGTGGCTAAGGTTCTTACAGGACAATCTGTTTCTTAGGGAGTCCTTAAGAGCAGCTCAGTCCTTTAAAAGAGCAACAGAAAACCTCTCCATCTGTCTCCATTTTACACATATAGGTTACTAACTCTGAGCTATACCATCTCCGGCCACTATAATCTCTATCTGGCTCAATAATCTCCGCTGTATATATTCTCCGGCACGTACGCACAACATTATTGATATAATTGGCTTCCCTTCTTATTTTCCTCGTCGTCTAATACCAGGACACAACATCTGACAGTGATTGTAGCTTGAGTATTAGCAGCTATAAGCCCAGGCAAAGAGTGGACCATAGATTTTTAACCCTTGTGCCTCAATGTTGTTAATGTTAAGTGACAAAAGCGTTCCTGTCACAAAGAACCATAAAAAAATGTATACATTCATATTTTTGTTCTACTTTTTTTTGCATACATCTTTTAATCAGCTTGTGCCCTGATCATAAATACCAAAAATGTAATTATTTTCAGAATTTTAACTCTTGTTGTGCCAGTGTATGTGATAATATTGTCAAAGCAAAGAGGATTTTTTAGGGAGTATTATTACAGCCTTGGGATACTTTTTTCATGTGCTTTGTAGAATTGTTTTGTCACTACAAAAAAAAAAAAATCCTAAATTCATCTAAATCAGTGTTGTTGGTGATCTTTGATAAACCCAAGTAAAATAAAATAATAAATAAATAAAATCCACTTTGCATTAAGAATATTGAAAATAGTTTTTGTGTCTGATTTTTACAAAAAAAAAAGAGAGATGGTATTACATGTACTGGCACAACAAGGGTTAAAATTCTGCAAAAAAGGCACAAAAATATGAATGTATACTTTTTTATGATGTTTTGTTGGTGAGGACATTTTTGTCACTAAACAGAAGCAATGTAACAAATTTAATGTAAAGAGAGTAAAAATGTGGTAATATTAGATTTGTGTTTAGAATACCAAGATTAGTGATAAAATACACACTTGAGCCAAATTTCACAGAAAAGGTCAGAATCACTGTATCACTGAATCATGTATAATAATGTTAACAAATATGTTAAAATATAATTTAAAACTCAGTATAAATGAGCAGTTGCTTGGTATTTTGGGAGGTGTGTGTGCCTAAGCATTGTGTTGTGTGTATGTTCCGGTATCAGTGTTGGCCTTGTGGACTCCGGTGTCAAAGCGGAATTTTTGTTCTGGCATCATTTGATTTACAAATTAAGCCCTGCTTGTAAGTCCCGGTCTAGTCTTTTTTTTTTTTCTTTTTTTTTTTCAAAATCATCAAGACTGCTGGAACTGCAATTATGCATATATTATGCAGGAATATAATTATGCAATTATATTCCTCAGCAAATCATCTGCTTCCTAGTGTGCAGTGATTCGAATTTTGATTTTACGCCAGATGCCCTTCCTTTTAATCTAGGCTTGGGACTGAAACAAAGAGTAGTACACTGGCCTCTGTGACCCCTTGTGGCTGACAAACTACTGTATATTTTTTAGCAGTGAAGGAGAAGATTGTACTTTTGTCTACATTAATTAAAGTATCAGACAGATTTAGCTCCTGTTCCAGTAATTATCACCGCAGTCGAATAATTACAATGAACTAAAAATGACACTGAACCAGTTGTGTGAGAAATGAACAGGGGAATCCTCTGCAGTGCATCACACAGCTCTCCTCTGAGGCCCAGTCCCTCCAGAAGACGGTGATACCAGATTAATGTCTCCACAACAAACTGACACCACCGTCCACCATCACTGTGTATCAGTGTCTAATCTGTTAATCTCACACTTTAAAAAACCTCCGATCACAAAAGGATTCTCTGCAAACTGACAACATGGGTGGGTTTTATTTACACTGAATTTGTATTTGAGTAGAACAATAAGCCCAATGGTTTCAGTCTGTGCATATTAATATTTATCCTCTTTATAGAAACATTTCAGATCAATGCATTCACCACAGTATGTGTCCTTGTGAGTCACACAGTATTTTATAAATATAATGCATGATTTCAGCCATCTCAGATCAAAAAGATACCTAATCATGGGAATAATCAGCTCTATCTGTGTCTCATGATCAAATATGAGCTGTGACAGATATCAGGCAGTGTCAGATATTTCATTCATCACATTCATCATCTGCCTCCTGCTGCCAGTGCTGGACAAAGTACTCAACTTTGTTACTTGAGTAAAAGTATACATCCTCCAGGTCAAATATACTACAGTACAAGTAAAAGTTGCTAAGTCCAATTTTTACTTGTGGTACTGGAGTATGTGCTTTCAAAAATACCCATCAGAGTACTTTAAAAACAAAAACAAAAAAACAATCCAATGTATTTCAAATGAGTGCAGTCCAGAATTTTGGGTAAAATGTCTGCTACTTTCAAGTCACATATTTGCAGCTCAAAAATACGAATAAAATACCTTTTACATCATTTTAGTGAGAAAATGTGGGGCTCGACTTAAAAAAACAATAACAGATAAGATTGTTCTACAGCAAAAATGATCCATATGTATTATAAATAAGGCTGGGTTTTATGATCATACTAATCAATTATTTTTAAATTGGTTTATGATAAAATCGTGCAAATAATGTTGAAAGCAAAAGCTAAATCACTTCCAGATTGTGTCCAGAGGTTCTTTTTAGTTCCTGAGAGCAAATATGAGATGTAACATGTAGTAAATGATTATCTTTGGGGAGTAAGTCAGTTGTCTTTCAGTTTTAAGACAATTTCTCTGCAAAAGTTACTTTTGCTTTTTAAAAAATGTGGTGAAGTAAAAAGTATTATATGTATCTTTTAGATGTAGTGGAGTAAAAGTAGTACATTTTCCCCTAAAAAGGCCATACCACCTTGTGGATGCCCGACCCCGTCAGACCTCGGAAGCTAAGCAGGGTAGGGCCTGGTCAGTACCTGGATGGGAGACCGCTGGGGAACATCAGGAAGCCGGTGTGAATGTGAGTGGGGATTATGGATGGAAATTAGCTCTGAGCTATAATCTGGTGTATTTATGGCACTAGCTGCTGTTCATTAATACACGCTGTCCCATATAATAAAAAAAAAAAAACTACTCAAGTAAAGTACATAGCTAGCTTCCGGATCACCGGTGCTACGATGACATAAACACACTGCGTCCAGTACCCGAAATTTCTGGCTGACTTCGATCATAGCCACAATTTAACATTTGTACCCTTGCACAGTGTGAACAAGTAGGGATAAATAAACATTTTCACGCTTTTCACATCATGCAGTGGGACTTCCATAAATCTTATAAGGCCAAACAAAAATCTAACTTTTAAGAGAAAGTTAGATATTGGTCTCTGGTAGTGGAAACATCAAAAGAGTAAACGACTTGTGTTGAAAACCAGACCAAAACTATCCCAGGGCCCATGAAAGGCCCATGACCCACTGAAAACGGTTCTGCGACCCACTTTTGGATCCCGACCCACCAGTGCAGAACCAGTGCAATAGAAAAAAACAGAACCGACGATGGTGTCACCTGTCTTCACAACATGCTTTATATTTATGTGGCATGAAAAAATATTTCAAACCTGAATTCAAAGTAACATGTAACACAAACCAATTCACACTAAAACAATATTGCCTAATGTTCTGAACTTTCCTTACACAAAGTCATGACCGACACTTGGACGTCCCAAAGAGACCAGGCTGACTCTTTCTGATACTAAGTTAATGCATTATACATATGTGCCTCCCTGCAGCTGCTCATTACAGTACAATTACAGTGAAAACAGGTCATTTTAATGAAGCGGAGCCCCACCTCACTGACTGCTGTGTAATCCAGACTGGGGGCTTTGATCCTCAGGTCCACACACAGAGCTAGCCCCAGTTTGCTGTAGTTCACTCACAGTTTGTGTACATGTTAAAACTTCACATTAATATGTATGAGGACAAGAGCACTCATTATTTATCACACAACAACTTCATTGCCTACAAGTTCACTCCTGTATTTTGCTATGAAAAAGAGATACATACCAAAAAAATCTCAGGTGATATTTCTGACAAAAATGCCTTTAATTGAGGAAATGTACTATAGTTTTCATTTAGATTTTTTCTGGTAATTTTTATTAGATGAGAATGTGCAGTGTCCCATTGTGCAAGAATTGGCCAATCACACACAAAATGGGTCTGCTTCAACTGAGAAAAGAGACATTCCTGTACCATTGATCTACATCAGTGGTTCTCAACTGGTCTGGCCTCGGGACCCCCATCACTTTATAATGACAAGCCTTAACCCTAAAAAAGAGCAATTTCAAGTGATCAAATGTTAAAATGAACGAATACATTGTGCAGTTTGAACCTGAGATAGTATAATATCAGAATATCACAGTACGCCAACACAAAAAACAACATAATTAAAATAGAAACCAAGCAAGTGGCAATGCCAGAGAGTGAACTATTTCCTTCTACATTCACTTAGCTGCATTTTAATTTAGAACCTCGACTTTTCAGGTCAGTGGCTTCAACCTTAGAAACAGTGATAATACAGAAATGGATTTTTGAGCTTCGGATGATTTTCCTCTATACACCTTATGTTCCATATTAACACCTTTTTTTTTATTATTTTTATTAAACTGTATTTAATTTTATTTTTTTCCCTGGCAAATGCCTGTGACCCACTGAAAACAGTTCTGCATTCCACTTTTGGGTCCTAACCCATCAGTTGAGAATCATTGACCTAAAGGACCACAGTAGTCGACAGTGAATCAATGTCAGTGGTAAAATGGCATTTCCGGCTGTGGCTCTGTCAGCTTTCACAGAAAAACAGCACAAAAAAGAAAAATAAAAGTAGACCACACCTCCACAGTATTTCACACAAGCTAAATGGAAGATTAGTCTAAAATTGTACTCAGAGCTAAATGTTTAAAGCACGCTCTATCTTTGGTTGTTTGTAATGTATTTATGATTTGCAGTAGGGATGTAACGATTCTTCATAAATCAGCTAAAAATCGATGCATAAGAGAGAAATTTTGAAAAAAATGAATCCCGATATCTCTTTAAAACAGTGCGCAGGCCACCAAAGTTTAATGGTTTGTAATCTGGCTCACATATTTGGCGCTAAACATCATTACCTGACCATTTTACAGAAGAAAAACATTAAATTTATATCAAGTTTTAGTTTACAGGACTCGTAAAATCATTAGCCCGAAGTGCCGGTAACGTGAAAAAACTGCACAAGAGCAAGAATTACTCGGAGCAGCTCGGAAGGCTCCCTCACCTCTGTCACTCATAGACGGGGGAGCGTGCACAGCGCCCTCATTCACAAGGGAACAACAACAACAACAAGTCCAGGGAGGATGACAGGAGACACCTCTGAAGGTATTATTTAGGCTGCACAAACCTGTTTGCTCCATTTGCCATCGTACAGCAGTTGTTGTTAGCAGCGAGCTAAAGCAAAGCTAAGTGGCTAACAACAGCCTCAAGTTTATCTGAAGTTTCAGTGGGCCCTCCCCCAGAGCGTTTCCATGGAGATCAGACTCTTTACTGAGGATGTGTCTTTCCTCACTGATATTTTTTATAAGACTTGACTTATATTAGGCCCATTATATATTACTGAGGTGTGGATTTATAATAAGCTGCTTCTCTATGTATTGCTTGCTACTGTAGTGCATCTGTTTTCGGAGGATAGTAGAAAGAGGTTAATAAAGGTAGCTAACAAATTATTTTTTATATATTTTTGTTATTTTGTCATTGTTTTAATATCTACTTTTATTCAATTTCTGTTAATACGAAATGTACAACAATTTAAGTTTGATAAGAAGACACATATAGGCTATGTAAAAAAATCCTTTTTGTCATAATTATACTGCAACTAAGTCTGCAAATAAAAATCGTAATCGCGAACATAAAATCGTGAATCAAATTGAATCCTGACTTATGTGCATTGTTACATCTGTAATTTGCAGTGGTCATTTTTTATGCATGTTGTTGTGGTTGACAGATGGAGGAACAGATTTGACATCAGTATTTTCAGTAACGTAACTTATATTCTTATACACTGACATTTGTTGACTGCATTTTCTGCAATAAGCAAGGCTTCTAAAACTTCAAAAACTGTGCCTCTGTGTGTTGAATATAAGCAGAGTAGCCAAAAATTTTACTCAAGTAAGAGTTTTGTTACCTCAAAATATTACTCAAGTAGAAGTATAAAGTAGTCATCGGAATAATTACTCAAGTAAAAGTAAAAAAGTATTTGTCAAAAACTACTCAGGTACTGGGTAACTGTTTATGTATGCTCATTTATTTTTCAGTATTGCTGTAATCTTTATTTTGCAAAGATCACAAATTTCTAAATCTCACCTTTTCACAACATAAAGCTTTAAAACAATATGTAGGAGTATTCTTGTAAAAGTAAAAAGTATGTTGTGATAAAACTACTCTTAGAAATACAATTTATTCAAGTTACTCAAGTACAAAACTCACTACTACCCATCTCTGCTGAGAGTATAAGATATACAGTATACCTGCATTTTCTTGTCATATGACTGCTTTTTGATTCTCATTCAAACAATCCCACAGCAATGTCCAGCACGATCTCCTCAGTGTGGTCACAGCAGCATCGTGTGGCTGTTCTGAGAAAGTCTACAGAAAGTTAATCAGTCAAGAAAGTACAATACTCAAAAGACACGGCACTGCTTTACACTGCCATTACATACATTTTGCACAGGATTATTTTTAGAAGTGTGGTCTTTCCCAAAGCTGCAGTGCACACATGAAGCCCTGGAGACAGCGGAGTAAACCCTGAGACCAGATTTAGGCTGTAAATACCTGCTCTGAGTGCTGTGTAAACGGCTTGATGGGATTGGTCCGGCGCTGATCTCATTATGTTGTGTCCTTTTGGAAGAGAAGCAGGATTGACTCGAGAGCTCATTAATGTAATATTAAACGTCTCATGTCCTATTTGCTCCAACAGTAGATTCTTAAAGCTACACTGTCTAAGATTATATACACTGAACAGTAGTCTGGACAAAAAGTTACTTTTACTGTTACTTTTACTTTTAGATTGTGTAAAGGAGTGACAGTGTCACAGGCAGTAATGGTAGCATGGGTAGTAGTAGTAATATTAATAGTGAGAGGAGTAGCAGTAGTGGTGATGCTGGAAGCAGAAGTAGTTATAGTTATTGTTATTAGTTAGTTATTGTATATATATATATATATATATATATATATATATATATATATATATATATACAACAAGCAGCATTTACCGTATTTTCCGCACTATAAGGCGCACCTAAAAGCCTTTAATTTTCTCAAAAACCGACAGTGTGCCTTATATATGGATCAATTATGGCTACCATATTCAGGGGGCGTTGCCGAAGTGATAGCGGTAAAAAAACGGTAAAGGGGAATTCCAGTCCCAGCTGTTCATGTGTGCCATAGGCGTGTTTATGGATCCTGCCGCAAAAGAACAAGGAGGCGCGGCCTTTGCTCCATCTAGTAGAAGAGTTGTGACATTGAGGGGACAGAAAATTGAGCGCTCGAACGCTGTTCATGTAGCTTTGAACTGTGACAAATGGAGTTGGAAATACATTGTTTTCAACGAGGGCGGCACAAATAAGAGCTACCGGTACGTACGGTACCGTATTGTGAATGCACTAACTTGTTTTGGGAGTGAACGGACATGTAAGAACGCTGGTTTGTATTCCATTAATAAAGTTTGACTGACTGACTTATCTGACTGTTTTATTGACATTCCCTTTAGCCATCTAGTGGATGCATAACGCAACCCCAGCCACTACAGTCGCTTCGATTCTATCCGCCTTATAATGCGGTGCGCCCTAAATATGAAAACAGTTTTAAAATAGGCCATTCATTGAAGGTGCGCCTTATAATCCGATGCGCCTTATAGTGCGGAAAATACGATAATAAAGGAGAGGTACTAGCAGTAAATCACAGTAGTAGTAACATTAATGGTATTAGCAGTAATTATTAGCTGTGTCCCAATTCAACGGCTGCAGCCTTCGAAAGTCGCGGTCCACGGAGGCTACTCCTTCTTGTGGCCTTTGTGGATCGCAAAGGCCGAGCCGAAATGGGACGGTCTGGTCCACGGAGCGTACGTCAACAGCTGCTCCTCCTCTCACGTTTGTGTATTATTACACTCATTTACACGACACACACTCCTGAGTTAAACTGTGTGTGTGTGTGTGTGTAAGTTACGGTCAGTCACAGAGAGAGACTGTATTGTTCTTTTCCCCCAATACACCAGTTTTGAAGTATATTTTACTATTTTGGCACACACATACAGGACCCCCGTGTATTTGACTCTAACCCACAATGTCTGTGACATTCTTACAGGGGGTTGAATAAGTGCCATTTGTAGCCAACAAATCTGGGTGTTTTGTATCAAACTTTGAGAACCATAGCTCAAAGATTCTGTGAGTTACACGTGCTGAAGCAAAAAGTGTTACAACCATCCCTGGTCTCCTCTAATTCAAGAGCAACCTTTTTAGCTGATCAGCTGTACAAACAGGGCTTTAGTGGTACATCTCTCTGTTTATAGTTGTATTTTTTAGTGTTTTGTCTAAAGTCACATTTTGTGGTGAAAACCATCAGAGTGCTGCCCTCCTGAGGTCAAACAGTGGGTACTTCTGCTCAGTAGTTCCAGACAGACAAGTGTGACATAGTATTTTACATTGTTACCTCACCTGTGCCGCGTGTTTCCTCCCACAGCCCCACGATCCCCAAGTCCTCGCCATCTCTCTCCCCTGCGTGCCCGTCCCAGTCCCATAGTTGTCAGGTGTGGGCATTTCCCTAAAAATGCCACACAGCCCCACATTTACCATTCAGTCCCCTCTGCCCCTCCCTCCCCTCTCACAGCAAGAGCGGAGTCAAGAACACCAGACTGAAAAAAAAAAAAAAAAAATGAAAACGTACGATTTGTCACCTCCAAAATAAAAGTGTTAAGGCATTTATGGGACTAAACTGACAGTCTGACAGAAAGCTAAATAAATTAATTCGCACAAGGGTTTTACTCTCCACACATCCACACGACTCTTTTTAACAGTGATTATGAGGTTTCACTTAGTCTGATAGTAGACAACAACAACAAGTACACAAATGTAGCCACGTTTTTTTTCCCAAGGACGGATATGGATGGTTTTTTCTTCTTTTCTGGGCCTTGGCAACCCTGCTGTGGAGGACGTCCATGACGGTGTTCTGAGGGTCAGGGTTAGGGTAAGTCACAGGTCCAGTCCTCGCTCCTCCCTCAGTTCTCCTCCTCTGTCTCTGCCCCCTTCTTTCAGTAGTTTTCTATCTCTGGCAGTGGGCAGAGTAAGGCCTGGGCCAGGGTTGAGTTTCTCTTTAAGTACGTATTTTGAGTACTACTTCCTTCCACCTCTGGACTTTTCCAATGACCAGTTCCTACAGAGTAATGCAGTACCACCTCTCACATGTGTTGGTGCTGCAACAACAATTAGGAGTCATGTTGCTTGTGCATGGGTCAAGTTCAAAATTACAGATGGGATATTATTACTATATTATTACATTTAGCATTTTACTTAGTACAGAATTTAGAGAGTGATACTGCCCGAATCCTATATTTGTTGCTGTTTTACATTATAATTTAATAGCTTTTAGTAACTAACTTTTCACAAAAATGTCTGTGAGTTGCGACATACCATGACTAGTATAACATTAATAGAAAACCACCCAAACTCTGAAATATTATACGCTATTTAATAATGGATTATGAAGATGACATGTATGTAGTTTTCAAATAATGGTATATTTTTAATGAACAAGGCAATCAAGTCAAGGCACACGGTATTTTGAAAGATTTATTTAGCAAACACAGTTCTGCTACCACTACCACTACTTCTGCTAGTACTGCTGCTGCTGCTACTACTTCTGGTATATACTGGTCCCTAATTTGACAGAACCCCTAACACAAAATCAAAATCTGGATTTTTTAAAATTTCAGCTCAAAAACATACAATTCTCTCATAGTTCAGTGAGAAGGTTGGTATGTTGTAAAATTGTATAAAGTGCACATCATTGTGATTAAATAAAAAAACAAAAAACAAAAACCTATTTAGACCACAGCTATGGGACCTAAATATATATTAATGATAGCAATCCTACATATTAGTTATGGGAAGACGATTTTTACATGGGGTCGTGCAAAAACTATACCTTATTTGTGCTTTAGTCAACATTATATTTGAATTAAATTTTAAATGAATGACTGCAACTGCAGACAGAAGAACAAGAACAATTTAACCTAGATGACTACCTACAGTGTGTTACATAACTAATGCTATATATAAAATGGCAGATGGTGAAAAGCCCTGAGCTGATTCTGGCCCTGGAGAGAGCGAGTCGATGTGTTCATGCCTCATGGCTCATAATTAGGAGTGAGCAAAAAGGGTTGGACAGAAATAGTGGTGTTTCCATAAAAATGCAAAAGAACCTCACAATGTATGCTGCTTTCAATGTCGCTGTGTGTTGCTGTAAATGCCATTCATTCAGTTTAGTTTGTCTTGTGAAAGCTTTCACGTCACCATATAGCCTGTCAATGTGGTTGGTCATTTTTCATCATGATAACTTTCAGTCAGTCAGTCAGTCAGTCAGTCAGTTAGTTCATATACAGTTTGATAATATGACAAAATGACAAAATCATACTGACCGAAAAGGTTTAAGCAGAAGTAATACATACAACATACTTATGATGCCAACCTATTTACAAAACAAAAAAATAGATCTTTTCCAAGACAGCAATATATTTACAAGAAGATTAAAAAATAATATTTCAAATTATCTATGTAAATATAAGAATTTGACAATGAAAAAGTGGAGAAGAAATAAAAAATAGACAACAAGCAACAAACCTAGAGTGTTGCACCAAAGGAGCAAATACACAAAGACTCATTCCAGAGCTGCATAATTCTCATAAATCATAGATTTATACTTTCCTTTAAATGATACAATTGTACTTGATCTTTTGATTCTATCATCTAGTGCATTCCCGATAGTTACACCTCTAGCAGTGACACAGAAACATTTTTTATTTGTTCTAGTTTTAATTTTCTGAAATGTACATATTCTTCTGAGATTATACTGACTTTCTTTTTCTACAAATAACTTCTGTATGTAAGGAGGGAGTGTATGTTTGTAAGCTTTATACATCACTATGGCTGTATTCAGGTCAACAAGATCAAAAACTTTCAATGTTTTTAGTTTTAAAAAAATAGGATTTGTTGATGCATAATAATCAGATTTATTAACAACTCTAACAGCTTTCTTTTGAAGTAAATAAATAGGTTTGTTTTATAAGTGTTTCCCCATATTTCTAGGCAATAATTTAGGTATGGAAGAAACAGAGTGTTGTATAGGAGATGCAAAGATTTTATGTTTAATAGAAAAACCTACATTTTATTTTGTTTTGTCTAAATGGGTAGAAGAGATGTATCTGTGGCTTTGTAGTACAGGTCAGCTGACTTCTGATTTCTCTGTACCACTGGCGGCTGATGCAATATGGTGTACACACAAATCTTTAAGATTTTTTTTCCAGTTTCCTACCTTATGAACCTCTCTCCATACCAAAATAACCTCTAACTAAAAATAGTCCAATTAAAAAGAAAACATGTCTAATATCACCCAGGTACAAGTTATTTATACTGCAGTGACAATATGGGGCTGAATACATTAGAGTGTAGCCTTTGTTCTGAGAACTCCTGGGATGGGATAAAAAAATAAAAAAAAAAACTGTGTGTGCAATAAAGATGGTTGGATAGTTTAGTAAAAAGAAATTACTTGTTGATGAGATACATACAAAAGTTTGCCAGGCAATAGAGCACTTAGTATATTTTTTAAATGTTATCTTCATGAATAAACAAAACTTGAATGAATGAATTCCCACTGTCCACCTAACAAGTAACCTGAGGTGGAGGAGGTAGGAGGAGTTTGACAGTAAAGTTTATTTATTTTAAGGGAATATACAATATTATTGTTTTACTCATATTTTTAAACCAATGTTGGTCACCTGTAGAGCAGCATTACACTTTTTATAACCTTTAAAAACATTATCTGACTGAAAGAAACGTTTTTAATAAGTACTACTGGTGCCATAAAGAAACAGGTAAAGAGGCCAGCAGAGGGCAGGACAGTGCAGACTGTTGCGGTCTGGTGAACATAATATAAAGAATTAAAGAATAAAAGGAACATGGAGCATGATTTTTACTAAAAAGCAAATTAGTTGTGAGGAATCAGTGGAAACAGAGCTGTTCATCATTTTTTTAGATGAATGAATGAGAGCAGACTGGATGTAGAGGACTTGTGATTGGTCAGTGCTTTCTAGAGTGGGTGGGGGTTTGTGGAACTGAGTCCTCTGAGGTCTCAGAAATTCTGTGCCAGAGAATACAGGATTGCAGGTGTGAATGAAGCAAAACACAACTCCAGGGATGTTTTTGATGAGAGAACAGCATTATAACATCGTAGAAAGCTGAGAAAATTCGATTTTGCATAATATAGTCCCTTTAAGTACAAAGTATTTTGGGGAAAAACATGCAATCATTGTAAAATTATTATTACAGCTACTTATACAACTGCTGCAGTGTTTCTCTGAACTACTACTACTGCTCTTGAAGAAACATTTTGTTGTTTCTTAGAAATGTACTTGCGATTGTGATGTGCGTTTAAGAAAATGTACTTACAAAATTAACTGTGTTCAAAATGAATGACCTCTGCTAATTATTACCTCTGTTTATATGCCAGTGTTGAGTGACAACAACATTTTGTAAATATAGTATGTAGTGGTTTACTGTACTTAGTAAAATCAGTTTTCAGGGCACATCACTGACCTGGTTAAACCACAGGCAGAGCAGCCCGGCTGTTTACTAATATTAATGGTAATATTAGTAACCCATGTGCTGTGGTTTCAGTGGTGTGGGACAGTGCAGCTCCTACAATGAAGACTTATCTTAGGCCCCAATTTATTAAACATAAAAACAACTGTGAACATGAGAGAACATGATTTGAATATTTCAAACCTTTTGCTTCAGGAAAAGCACCGTATTTGTCTTTCTGTCTATGTAGCTTTGAATTGTGAATGTTCTGCATTATATGGGTGTGCAATACAGCAGTTTTGTTTTTTTACCAGTACCAATACAATACCTAGTCAGTATTGCCATACATCTGTACATATACAAGCAGTGTATGCTTTTAGGGACTAGAAGTGTGTCATGTATGTTAAATCTGAACACGTTATCTGACCACTAAATGAGTTTGTTATTGTTGCTTTTCACAGTTAAATGCATGTTCAAACCCAGAAGTGATTTTAAGCAAAGTTAGGAAAATAAAAAATGTATTTTATCAACAAATCTAATGCCTTCTTCCCATACTATTGATATTTGGATCGATCTGCCCACCCCTACTGTATTATATAGTTTCTGTTACTCTTCTGTAAAAAAAATACCTTGAATACAATATCTTTCGCACATTGATGGTAGAGCTACAAACATGTATCATATACCGTCACATTCTCTATATATGGTCTTTCCTATTGGCTTTTGCCATCTGATGCCACCACACCTAATCATTTGCCTTTTCCCATTGTTTTGCATATTTGCTTTAGCATAGGTTTTACACCAGAATCCCTTCGTCAAACCTCTTCATTTATTCGGGCTTGGGGCTGGCACAAAGAGTACACTGGTTTTTGACCCTCTGTTGCTGGATTATCAAGTGCTCTCTTCTGTATTGACCATATAGAAACATCAGACCATAGTAAAGCAAACCAAACTGAAGGCATATGTAAAATCATCTTTGAAACTAGCGTATAATCAAATTTTGATCACAACCTTACATAACCTAACCATTTTCTTAGCATTGGTCCATCTGTAGATACATTGTTTTTTGTTTTGAAGCTGCGCTGTATGGCCCAGTGCAGATTTATTAAGCTGTAGTGAATTATTAAGCGTGGTGAATTATGATTGTAGCGGGTGAGGAAGAGTGGTCTGGACAAAAATAGGTCAACCCCTCTCTCTCTCTCTCTCTCTCTGAAGAACTGCTGCTGTCTCTGAGGAGGAGCCGCGTGCCTCTGTTGTAATTGTATACGAGCATCACCACGCACAAAGCTAATTTAACTTAAAACAAAAATGATTGTACACTTTGAGTGATTGAGAAGCATGATAAAGGGGTAAAGGCAATTGCAGAGATGCCTATTTTTCTATTTTTTTTTATATATTTAGGGTTGTTTCGTTCCTTTGTTCTGTATCACAACCTCAAATCACAATATTACCGTCCAACATCAATGCATTAGAAAATGGTAGAAGAGAGAATTTATTTAAGTCAACATATTGATATAGTAAATGCATAATGACATATTTCAAGCATTTATTTATTTCAATGGTGATGATTATGCAACATTAGATATATTCTAATTTGATGAGATACTGTGTTTTGTGATGACAGTTGCTAAACTTAACTGGAGATAAAAAGTAGGATGTGTGGTGGTTGATGAATTAAATTTGAGCATCAGTGTTGCCAGATCTGACTGACAGTTGCCAGCCAAAAACAGACCTTAAAACATGCTCAACACAATAAAAACCAGCCCAAATCACAACCACTCTTTGGCTTCCCGCAAAGAGTGCAATCAGATGACCAGATTAAGAAACGTATATTGCGTAGTCTTTAGTTTATATGCTAGGTTAAGATGAAGGGAAATTTCTTCTCTGCATTTGACCCATCTACCACAATGCCAGTGGAGCATTCTGTCAGGAGCAGAGGGCGACCGCTGTGCAGCACCCAGGAGGTCAGGAGCACCCAGAGAAAACCCGTCCAGACACAGGCAGAACATGCAAAGACCACACAGAAACGCCCCACAAGGCCTGAGAATCAAACCCGGGAGCTTCTTGCTGTAAGACGACATAACCGCACTGGACAAAACCTCTAGGGTGGAGGCTTACTTATATATAACTGAACTATAGAAGAGCTAATTTTCATCCCCTCTGACCCTGAGGCCCGGTACAAATGTACTGGTTGCCCTCCCCCTGTCGACTCCCCTGAATGCTACATTAAATAAAATGGCTATGTATCAATACACTCGCTTATATTTTCAAATCAGGCTCTGACATTACATACATATCTGGGATTAGGGGGTAGTAGTCAGTTGCCAAAATCATCTTGATTATTCACAATTTGCAATATTTGTAACTAATTTGATTCTTCAATTTAAAATGTATTGTGGTCTGTTTATTTTATGGCACCATGCTTTAGCACGCAGCTGTTCTGTTTGCAAACACTAAAAGGGTCAATGCTGTTGCTGGGGGCTTAAGAATGGCACCGGTATGGGGAAAAAAATGACTAGTGAATTTTTATGTGATTCAAAACATTAGTTAGAAAGTATTGTGTGTGTACAATTATTTTTACATATTCAATAAAAATCATTACTTTCTTAGATTTACAGAATAAGATATAGGGAGGTTCAAGGGACATACCCCTCAGTACAGTGTCTAGACCTGGTTCTGAGTCAGTCTTGATCATTACTGTCTTATGTTTTGGGCTTTGGCTGGTCCTGGTCTTCCCCAGACTATCCCGACTGCAAACCATCTCTCTTTAGACCTCATTAGTCTTCATGCTCATACATCCAAAATAATTTTTTCAAAGTTTAAAAGCCGAGTGCAATTTAAAATCACATTTTACTTTATGATTTCAAAAGTTTGTCATGTGAACTTTATACTGTGGGTTACTGTATTGTTATTCTGTGGGTTACAGAGAAGCATCACACTAAGCATTACATTAAATATGACTTGGCCAAAATCTCATTGGACTAAGACTGCTTCAATTTTGTGATGTGCACTCAGTGTTGTAAAATCACAAGTCCAAGTTGCTCCAGAGTCCTAAGTGTTCAGGTAACTAAAGACTGGGCCGAGTCAAGTCTGAGTTGAGCACTTGAAGTGGGGGTCAAAGTCTGATTTACTAAGTTGAGTTCTCTTGAGTTTGTGTGAGACCAAGTCAAGTCTGGTTCATTTACAAAAGTGTCAGTCAGTCAGTCAAGTCCAGGGCAAGTCCAAATGAAGTGAAGTCAAGTCCAAGTCAAGTGATAAATTAGTTGTCGGCAGAACTGGACAGTAAATGGTTACTTTTGTTTTATTCTAACAACAATAGTCAGTTGTTCTCTGCATTTGATAGTGCAGCTCCCAGGGAACCCTTCTCCAGATTTGATCCAGGACCCTGGTCAGGAGTACCTAGCTGGAGGATAAGCCTATTGTGTATGTTTTTGGTTGATGGGTGAAACCGGAGCACCCAGAGAAAACCACCCAGACACAGAACATGCCAATGCCACACAAAAAAATCCCTACTGCCTGGGCCGGGAATTTAACATACTTTTACTTTTTCTCAAGAAAAGAAAAAACTTTTAGGTAACAATTACATATTTCTATTAATAGTAAACCTTATATTAAAATTAAAATGATGTAAAATTACATTACATTGGTGGCAAAGTTGTTAGTGATTGTGGTCGAAGTGCAAGTTGCCGTACATAGTTGTGCTGTTACCACTACAGTAATGGTTAAAATAGTGGCAGTACAGATTGACTTCTTACACATTCCTTCCTTTTTTGAAACCAATGTAGAAACAGTCATCAAGACCAGAGGCCAAGTGACACAGACAGTGAAACCAAAGGAAATCCCTCCTCAAAGCTGCTCAAACTCATCATAAAATATTAGTAAAATCCTAGAGTGAACCACCAGCTTATACTTATGTAAAACTCTGTAGCGCTGCATGTATTAAATCCATTATTCTCGAAATCCTGTCAGACTGTCAAATGCCTGTCTATATATAACCTTCTCCTATAGCTGCTGTTCACATAATAATCCTCCTTGTGCTAAACTCTGCGACAAAAAGTTCACCCAGAGTTCAGGACCAGGATCAGGAGATTTTGGGAGGTTCACTCGAGGATCTGAATTTCAGATCAATATTTTATCATCAGTTGATCCAGTGGAGAAAAGAGAAGAAGGCATCACAGAGTCTAATGAGCTGTCATAAGACTTCTACCCTAGCACTATTTTTTAGCACTATTATTTATGTTCAGAAGGGCTAGGCTTACAGTGTTTTTTAGCCCCAATCTGAAATATACAGTGGGGCAAAAAAGTATTTAGTCAGCCACCAATTGTGCAAGTTCCCCCACTTAAAAAGATGAGAGAGGCCTGTAATTTTCATCATAGGTATACCTCAACTATGAGAGACAAAATGAGAAAAAAAAAAATCCAGAAAATCACAGTCTGATTTTTTTAAAAATTATTTGCAAATTATGGTGAAAAATAAGTATCTGGTCAATAACAAAAGTTCATCTCAATACTTTGTTATATACCCTTTGTTGGCAATGACAGAGGTCAAACATTTTCTGTAAGTCTTCACAAGGTTTTCACAAACTGTTGCTGGTATTTTGGCCCATTCCTCCATGCAGATCTCCTCTAGAGCAGTGATGTTTTGGGGCTGTCGCTGGGCAACACAGGACTTTCAACTCCCTCCAAAGATTTTCTATGGGGTTGAGATCTGGAGACTGGCTAGGCCAATATTGGCAATATTGTTTAAAGAAAAGCCCAAGTAAGTTTGTACCTTTGCAGTTTTAGAGGTTTCAGGTAAGTTTTTGGATCAAAATGAAAAGTGTTATGGTTGTGAGTTACCCCATAGCCTCTCTTCTTCTCTTCTAACTAACTTCATGTACTCTTTCACTACATTTATAAATCTCCTGGTCTTCCTCAGAATCTTTCCACCCTCCTCTGTACATGTCCAAACCATCTATATCTGGAAAATCTGACTTCATCTCCAAAATATTTAGCATGAGCTGTCCCGCTGATGTACTCATTCCTAATCCCATTCATCGCCATCTTAAACTCTGCCTTTGCCTTTTGTTATTTTCTCAGGGCCACTGTCTCTAAACCATAAACTTTCCTTTTATCACTCTTAGAAACTCTTTTATCACACAACTATGGTGGCCCTGAAGGGCAAGTCACACTAACAAAATCAGAAACATGAACACACATTACAAAACTGGCACACTAATTCAGAAACAAACACTCACTCTTGAATTTGGAAACAGTAATTTGTGTGCATGTGCATTTCAGAATTTGTGTGCATGTCTTCGAATTTGTATGTGTGTTTCCGAATTTCTGTGTCTTTTCCATATTTGTCTGTGATTTAAATTTTTTATATATATTTTTTTTTCATTTAACCTTTAACCAGGTATAACATTAAGAACTAATTCTTATTTACAGTGTTGACCTGGAGAAATGTATCTACGTGTTTCTGAATTTGTGTGCCTGTATCCAAATTTGTTTGTGTTTCAGTTTTTCGTTTGAGTGTTATTGATTTTGTTGGTGTGAATTGCCCTCAGGACCACCAGACACAACACACCTGACACTTTTCTCCGCTCAACCTGCTTCCACACAGCTCCTCAGCTCTTCACCTCTTTTCTACACTCTCCATTGCTCTGGACCATTGACCCTGTTCCTAAAATCACTACACCCTGTAACCTCACCTTTAAAGCTGCACTCAATCTCTTAACATATGGGTTTCAAAAAGTAAAATAGAGAAAATGAAAAGAAAATTTACTTCAAGAACCAGAGGAGGGTGGTCCCAGTTGAGTTTCATCAGAGAGAGCATAAAGACAATAACAACATGTGAGTATGGGAGGGGCTGTGACACCTCCCTTCCTTTCACCAGAAGCAAATGCCACATGTGTTTCTCTTTGGGATCAGACCATTTGAACATTTTAACCTGGTCTTGATATTCAATCGGCATAGTTTTAACATCGTACACCGCACTTTATCCGGGCTTGGGAATTGCACAAAATGTACACAGGCTTATGACCCATGGAGGCAGGATTTATTCTGTAAAGACAATCATACATTTTTTTTTTTTTTTTTTTTTTTGTTTGTTGTTGGTTTTTTTACATTTTTGCATTATACCATGCTACCTTTAAGCTACCTTTAAATATAGATGCACATCGAAACAATGTTGCTGAAAAGTGAGACATTTCAGTATTCAAAACAGAAAACTTTCTTTTGAATACATTCAACCTGGAAGTTCTGGAAGACACAGATATTTCAGTATTCAATTTAAAATGAAACAATAATAACAATATTATATAGATTCAGTTCACACAGTGAATTATTTTACACATTCATTAAATTAGGTTGTGATGATTATGTCATATCATTTTCTGAGATACTACATTTTTGTTTTCATTAACTATAAGCCATAATTAAATTAAATAAATCTGTCACTCCATGTGTATTGAATCTATAATATGATAAAATAAAGTGTATTTTTCTTTGAGTTAAACTACTGAAATAAAATTACTTTTCTACTCTAATAATGTAGGGCTGCAACTATTGATTGTTTTGATTAATCTTATTAATGTTATTTTTTCAATTAATTTATGAATTAATCAGATAGTGAAGCACAAGTAAATGTAGGATGGTTCAAAATTGGTGGTCATAGTACAGAAAATGAAGGAAACATAGCTTCAAATATGCCGCTAAAGAATTTCTTACAGAGCGAACACACAAAGATGTTCTTTCATCAAAATCATCTTTACCTTCTCTTTTACTGTTTCTATGCTTTACTGTGCTTTACGAATTTAATCAGTTATTAAATTAGTTGTCAAATATTTTAATAATTGATTATAATCAATTAATTCAAACAGTAGTAGCAGCCCTATTCTAATGTACTGATATGCGCCTGCTCTTCAATGCAACCTTTGATTCAGAAGATATGATTACCAATGTTACCAGTGTTCCCAATCTTTTCTAATTCTTCTTAAATGTTCAATCCCTCATATAGTATGTGTGAATGGCATTTAGGGGTGTGCATTTGCAACCGTATCCATTTGTTGAGTGCAAAGGGGTGACTTTTAGTTTGTGTGTGTCGTCTGCAGAGAGAGAGAGAGAGAAAGAGAGGGAGAGAGGGAAAAGCATGACCTACATTTGGCAAAGCTCATCAGTACGAGCGTGAAACTGCCTAACATCACCCAGAGCTCCTCCAGCACAGAGCCACGCGATTGGCCGATCTCTGCTCCATCCGTACAACAGCGCTGGCATCACCCACAGGGAGGAGGGAGGGGGGAGGGGGAACATACATTAAAGCCAAAAGACGAGCAAAATATGCAAAGAGATGATTGGATTGCAAATGGTACATACAGTGGAAACGTATAGGGGACAATAAAAAACTGACAGTGATGATTTAGAGTGGATTTGATCATTTTTGTAAGAGCTTGTAAACAGAAACCACAAGGAAAGAAAGGTAGCCTACTATTTGTATGAATGAATTCATCAAAAATACTAAAGAAGTGATATCTACTTATTTTAGGGCAAAGTTAAAACAATTAAAACACAAGTGGCACAGAAGGTCAAGCACTACAGGATTAATGCAGTAACCCTATAATGTGAGCTAGTGTGTAGCTAAAAAAAATATTAAATGATCCATGAAAGAAAGTACTAACAAATACAAAATATATACTTGTGAAAAAAATAATGGGTATTGTGGAAATTATCATTATTATTATTATTAACACAATTATGAACAAAATATGTTTGTATTCAGTGATTAGGTTTGATGAAAGTGAGTATGGTATTTACTGTTTCAGATAACAATTTATTGTTGTTTTTCTTTTTTCCACACCATTGTTATAGAGTGAGTCACTACATTGCTGTCTCTTTTTATCCAATCAGAGGAGAGGATGCATGTGCGGAGGTCACAGGGTTCAATAGTGGTAGAGCAGGTCAAGGCAGGTTCAGAGCTGGATCTGACTGTGTGTAGTCACCAATTTTGACTCCTCAGTCAAATTGGTGGTGGTGAGACACAAACATACAATCACACTCACAAACCCGCCAACCTTTGGGTTAGAGGGCAAACGTCTCTGCCGACTGAGCTACTGCCGCCCCAGTATAGGTTGTCATTATTATCATCATAAACCAGACTCGAACCCAGGACCCTCTGATTGCAAAGCAACCCACTTTGCCATCTAGGCTGAAAAAATACTTTTACTAAGAGCCTTCAAAACTTGAGTTATAGTAACGTTTTCCTTCTCAAAAAAGATTTTTTGTTTTTAGAAAAGTCAGGGTGATTTGATTAAATACTTGACTTTAAGTATCTAGTTACTTCCCACCTCTGAATTAAATGTTGGCAAGTGGTTTAGACCAAACTATGTAGAGATGACTGGTCGCTGTAATATTTTTAATTCCTATTACAGTCTATTGATGATTAAAGAAAAAACATATTTACACATTAAATTTCTGAAATACACAGCCAAATGACCTCTGCCTCCAGTACAAATGCCAAAAATAAGTCTTGTTGTTTGCTGTCATGAGACTTATCACCACAGAGCGAGGATTTGCAGAGTGGCACCTCTCTAGTCCCCTCTCTCTCCCTGAGATCCCCAGGCACAGTGCATTATGGGAGTCGCTCTGGCAGGGTTTTCACAGCTTTAATCTTTAAGTTGTTGCCATAGAAACAGCAACGTTGGTTGATAACTGTCCTAAAGCGAGCCGTAAAGAGGAAACGGCCTTGTGTGTGAAGCTCGACCAGGGAGAACTCTGATTCAGTGAACTATTGATCTGTTGGCTCTAAAACAATGTAGAGCAGTGGTTCTCAAACTGTGGTATGGGTACCAATGGGGGTACGTGGGCTTCTTCTGGTGGTACTCAGGAGACTTTCTTTTCTTCTTTCTTTGCAGTACAAGCCCTAATTTAGTTTTAATGCAGACTCAGTTTTGTTTCTTCTAATAACAATAATGAATTATTCTTATGTAACGCTTGTCTCAACACTCAAAGTTGCTTTACAATTGCATTTCAAAATTGACAAAGCCTCTTGGATGAGAGGTGAAACATTTTAAACTTTAAAACCAAGTGCAGTCAACTTGTTTTTGAACCTTTTGTTGTGAATTAGGTGCATTATTCATTCACTCCTCAGTCACACTCTGTGGTGGCAAGCTTCTGTAGCCACAGCTGCCATGGGGCAGACTGAGGAAGGCATGGCTGCCAATGTGTGCCTACGGCCACTCCAACCACCACCAAACACACAAGCACATTCATATAGGCAAGGAGGGTGAAGTAGGAGACAATGACAGTTTGCAATGCCAGTAGCGGAGATCAAACCGCCAACCTTCAGGGTAGTGGGCAATCGTCGACTGAGCTACTGCCACCCCCAGAGCTGGATTAGTCCTGGTTTAATCCCAGATTATTCCTGGTTTAGTCTTGGTTTAGTCCTGGTTTATTTCTGGTTCAGTCCTGGTTTATTTCTGGTTCAGTCCGTTGATCCTGTTTTTGTATTAGGTTAGACCTGGTTTAGTCATGGTTTAACCATGTATTATTCCTGGTTTAGACCTGGTCTCATCTTTAAGACTGAACCAGAACTAGTCATAGTTTAGTTCTGGTTCTGTCCAACATTTGTAATGATTTTGTCCTGGTTTAATCCTGTTTTTGTACTGATTTAGTCTTGGTTTAGACATAGTGACAGTAGTTACAGTAATGAGAGTATTTGTAATTGGTTACTTCCACCTCTGTTCCGTACAAAGCCTATGTGATAAAAGACACTGAATGACAGTAATATACAGTTAAATTTCCCTAGAGGACTTCTACTACATTAATAACACTGTATTTAATGGTATAGTAGTCTTCTGTCTTCTATCTTTTATTTGGCAAACCTTACTAACAAAATGATTGCCTTTCTCTCGGTTTAACACATACTGCTGTCCTCACAGTCTTTTATGTGCTGCACAGCTTTATGTAACCTTGTATGAAAAATAGATTAAAAGCATGCAGCAGAAACAGACTTTTGAACAACATAAGAGATGACTACACCCTATAGAATATTACACTATATATAAAAGACCATCTCCATCACAGGGAATCGTCACTCTTCATAATGGAGAGAGCTTTGGTTTATTCTTTATTCTGTCAATAGCTTGATCAATGCGTATGAGGAAATCTCCCGGGACAGTACGAAGTATTATGAAAGCACTAGGAGGTGTTTGATTGGCACAAGAACTATAGTCGATCTCATTGATGTGGTGTCTTTCTGTAGGAATTTAAAGTATTTCTCAGTATCCTGATGTGACCGTGCAGTAGAGGGGTCGTGCGAGTTGAGTTGGCTCTGTCTGTGATCATTGTGGATGTTATGTGCGGTGTATGACGTGTTGGGGGGGTTATCTGAGGCAGACCTCCTCCTCTTCTCTCCAGGTACAGCGCTCACCTGAAAAACCCTCTCCCTCCCCCCTCCTCTACATCTATCGGCTGTCTCCTCTTGTCATGTGACTTGTCTAAGCACATACAGGGCCAGCTGGATGATACTGCCATCACAGAGAAACTCATGTTTACTGCTGTTTGTCTAACCGGGCAAAAGCCACTGTGGTGCTTGCTCCTCCGTTTGATTGATTGAACAAATTTCAATCTGTCTCCTGTTGAAAATGTCTGCAGAGAGGAGAAACTGTTAGTAAAATATTTGGAGGTGACTGGATGAAGTGCCAGCTAGTGACCATGTACCATGATTTAGTTTACCCAATCATAGGCAAATAATGTTGTTGGAGGATTTTTTTCTGTCTTTATGTAGCATACATCATGTTTTTGTACTTCAAAATATTTCTAAGAACTCAACCCTAAAACCATGAGAGTACTGCCACTCCATTGGTTAAACCTCCTGCAGTTTAAACTCCCATACAGATAAGCTTGAGACTGATAAGATGGACTTTTTAGAGTTTGGGAACTTAAAATCTCATGAGAATCTCCAGCTTGCTGCACAAGGAAACTGGATTTGCAATGTTGTGGGGGAAAAAAAGAATCCGTGTGATGTTGGGTCACATGGATGTTTAGAAGGATGGGATATTGGTGGAAGAAATTCCCATATGAAGTAAAGACATCTTTACCTACAGCTTTTCTACCTCCATGGCTGTCAAAAGGCTTTACATTAAGGAACCATTCACCCATTCATACAGCAGTGTATGCAGAGACACTTAGAGAGAGTTACTACCACTACAACTCAACCCCTAATATGTGATAATGGACATAGAGCTATGGTATTAAAAAGGCCTACTAGGATTTTGCCTTGTTTACATTGTGTTAGGATGTTTTAAATGTAAATTGTAAGTGTTTTTTTTTATCATCTTTTTTGCTTTCACTGTAGCACTTTGAGATTTCACTGAAATGTAAAGTGCATTACAAATAAAATGTATTATTATTATTATTATTGTTGTATTACATTTATATTTTATCAATACTTTTTCATCTTTTACCTTACGACCTTAACTTACTGTAAGAGTCTTGAATGAGTAAAGGAACAAACCTCCAGAAAGTAAAGCTGAACTGAGGTATGTGGTCCAAAAGAAGACCTATTCATGGGTTTATATGTTGGTTTAGGCTGTAGAATATATTGCAAAATGTATTGTTATTGCAATAGCTATATCGTAAAAAACTAAATGTATCATAATAAAGCTATGGTGGCCCAGCCTTGAATGAAAGTGTTGAGACCAAATAGAAATATTAAAAATGTCCAGATTTAGCTGTTATTTCTTTAATTTAGTCCCTATTTAGTCTTTTTATTTCTCGTTTAGCTTGTTAAGTTTTAATTTGTATCACTGTATTGAGTAAATACAGTGATTATATTTTAAGTTACTATGTCAGAACAGTATATATAACTATGTTGTTACACGAATATTCAACCTAATTATTGCATATCAAATGTTTTCTCATATTGTGCAGCCCTGTTGTGTTAGTTTTGTGAATAATTGGTTAATAGACTGAACTGAAGCTCTGTTTGTTGTTGTGCCACACATAAACCCAGTGATACCCCACACTCCCGTTCTCACACTGACCAGCGTCAGTCCTCCTCCTCGCGGTGCTCTCAGCGGGAGTCCCCCCCACACCACACCATCACTCACCCCCATCACCCCCCACCCCACCCCTCCGTCGTTTCCATGGAGACACACATTTAAAAATAACATGGGCGATGGCTTGTCTCGTGCCATTCCTTCCAACATGGCTGAAATGGATGAAGCATCTGTATGTGACGAAAACACAGGCGGCGGGGCACAAAGAGGGTCGGACGGCGGCATCCTGAAGTGTGTTTGACAGTCTCCCACTGAGTAAATGTGAAAACACGCCGTGGCACTGTCATTATCAACCTGACAGCGGCAGTTATTCCCACCCTCCTGCCGCTGCCGCTGCCACCGAGCTCAGGCACGTGCGAGTTTGGAGGGAAACAAAGAGAAGACACAGTGGAGCATGGTCGACTCTACTGTGTACACTCAATGTGCACTGAAGATACAGGCAGTCAATGAGATCAGAAATAGGTCATCAGTGAGGAAAGAGAGGGTAGCGTTTTCCAAGCAGCCGGGCAGGACCTCAGGGTGGATCACAGTAGTTTTATATTCGACTATATTTTAATAGTTTGGAATCTCTTTGTTAAGTTTATTTGTGAAACACAGATAAAGGGAGATCGGGAGAAAACACTGCAGAGCATGTAAACAAATACAGTAGCTCTGAAGGGACATGCTGATCTGAATTGTGATTTAAACCTTCATGTGTACTCAAACAAGACATGTGTGCTTCTCTCCAAGCAGTGCTCAGTTTGTCCAGTCTGGGCAGCTGTAGGAACGAGTAATGGTTCTTTTTATTGGGTTTTAATTAGTTTATGTCTATTTTTTAAGAGTTTTGTATTCTGGGATGTTCAGTAGTTTTAAACACCTTAAAGCAGTGGTTGAAGGTACACTTTTTGACTTCTGTACACCTGGTTTTTTTTTTTGTTTGTTTGTTTGTTTTTGTTTTTTGTCATATCATGAGTATTCCTTCACAATTATTCTTCAAAAAGTGATCATAAAAAAAATCTACCTTTTTTTTTTATATATGTATAATATATTTTGGTTATACAGAAACATATTATACCATATTGTAAATACTAATTCTCTTGCATTTTTTCCATCTAACTCAAATTAGTAATAATCTGCCTGCCTTTAAAATAAAAATACAACAATATAAACTCCTATTACATTAACTTATTTTACCATATATTTTAGTTAAAAATAAACTTAAGATCATAATACATTCACTACAAAGAAAAATTTTAATTATTTGAGTAACTCCCATTTGAAAAAAGCTACTGAAGAAATATGTAACACAGTATATTCAAATAATATTCTTTTCATTCGTTTCACCTCCTTTTCTTCAGTCAGTGAAACACTTGCGCTTACTTGACTTTAATGAGTCTCAGAATATATATTTTTCATCTTGGAAATAAATTATGAACTATAAGTACCGCCTGCAAAGTGCTTGCGTACCCCTAGCAGCCCCCGCACTCTTGGTTTGAAAACACTGCCTTCGAGTACACCATAAACTAAGCTTCAGTCTGGATACTTTTGTTCTTGTGTAGATGAACTAAAGGTTTACTGCCATGATTGTGGGAGTGTTTTCTGCCTGTTATTTTCACTGTTTTGTTGTGCTTCGATCATGTGACCAAGAACCTAGTACAGTCTACTCAGTTTTCATTTCAACCATGTCATTAGGCTATATTCAAGCGGGTAGACATGTTGCCCAAAACACCTTAACAATGCATTGTCCTTACCCATTTAATCTCACATTATTGTCAAGACTTTCAAATATCTAATTAATATATTTTGTAAATTCTTCACAATAGATATAGGACAATGATTACACAATAGTTTTATTACCTTTGCACATGAGCCAAGAGAAAAACATACTATTAAAGGTTTTTATGGCTTCCTGATGCAAAACTCTCCATTTATCTGGGCTTGGGACTGACACATAGTGGAGTTTTGGCCACCTCGTGGAGGAATTAAACCCTTGACCTCCCTCACCAAATGTAGGCTAACTCATCACTTTATCAACAGTGGGCTTATTGAGACTACATCATATGTTTATTGACCTTTTATTTTCAATTTAAATCAATGGGTGGTGATTCAAATGTAAAACAATTAATAAAAAAAAAAAGCCAGTTTGATCATGGGTTAAGTTGAAGAAAAACAGGAAATAGAAATAATTAATATTGTTCTAACTTTGAAATAGTTAATGCTTTTCTTTGTGGTTTTGTGCAGTGACTGTGAGTTCCACTAGGGGGCGGCGCAGCAGTTGTAACAATGGCTAAACAACAGTGAGCGGAGAGTGGTGAAATAATCTCTGAGCTTTTAATCTGCTGCTGTTGTAGATATTTATTGAGGCGTCTCCTCATTCACTGGATCTGAGTGAGTTGTTTGTAAAAGCTTTAAGCTGGGACAAATGGTGGCTGTGACTGAGCAGGACAGGTCAGGGGAAGGACAAGGGGGGCCAAGGCAGTGGTGCAGGTGTGCAGGGTGAGCAATGGGACGTCCAGAATGGGGGTAACATGATTTATATAATTACAGAGCATAGACGAGACGCAATGTAGGGAGAGGAAACAAACAAAGGAATCAGGTGCAAAGAGTAAGGTTAGAGTAATGCAATACTTTATATTTTATTTACAATGTGCCAGTAAGTATCACCATTTTTATTTTACTTCCGTACATCTTTTTGAAGAATATAAGCAATACTGAATGAGTGCTAACCACTTTGCCACTGTGCAACCCCATAAAGTAGTAGCAATAGTAGTAGGAGTAGTAGTATTCTGAAGCAACAGTAATAATGGTAGTAGCTCACTTTCCACTCATTTTTGTTTAAATTATAATGTTGAGTTTTACTTTGATTTGAGTATTTATTTTAGTAACACTAGTAAAAGCAATACAGGAGACAAATGCTGCAAGCAAGCATGGGACTGACCACCAATATCTTAAAAAAAACTAGAAGCACTTAAAAGCATAGACCTAAGGCAATGGCCCTACCCCAGGGTAGTTTCCAGACCTGGACATGAGAGATTTTCTAGTTCAGGGTTAAATGCTTTGTTCATAGAGCCCTTAAGATTCAGTGTCAAATAATCCACTAAAACTAAGCATTTGTTTCCTTTACTGACCCCTTGTGGCTTGCGATGATATCTTCTGGGATATACCCATTTCACAACACAGTGCCATGGATCTGCACCAAAACTAAGCATTTCTTCTATGGCCTATTGACCAGATTCTTGAAAATTTTATCAAAATCCAACCTGAAGTTCATTAGATATATAACATATAGAAATGCAAAAATTCCTCATCTAAATTCATTTCCAAACAAAGAAGTGTGACAGTGGTGCAGCTCTTCCTCAGAAAGCGTATATTGTCACTGTAACACACTGACCTAGAAACACAGAGTGTTACATAAATGATGAACTTTCATCTTTAAAGCTTCACTTGGCACAAATCATACAAACCCAGTATAAAAATACTCTCCTGCTGCACATCTTCACTGCGGCGCACACATACTGTCGAGTAGTGTCATAGTACTCAACACTGACGATATACATTAGAGACTTGGACTCAGACTAAGGGCCCCTGGATTCTGATTCAAGATTTGCCACAGTTATTATTATAATTTGATCCATTTTATGTTTCTTTTATTTATTGAGTTAGTAATTACAGGGTTAATGATTTATACTCTCCACTATTTCATTCATACATGAATGACTTTGGACAGAAACCCACACCAACATAATGAGATATTCCTCATAGATGGACTGTACACCGCAATTGATTTTAAAAATATCCCTCTAACTCTGCCTCCTTGATTATGAAGTTTAATCTAAATCTAAACGTGTAGTGATTTTTTTACTTGACTTTGTCCTGATTTATTAGATTATTTGTGCATCAGTGTGAGCCTGATGTCAAAAAGTGTGGTCACATTAAAATTAACACTAATTTATAATGAGGTTTGCACAAATTATTTGCAGTAGCAATAAGTGCTAAAAGTATGCAGTTTTTCATTATCATTTGAAGAAAACCATTTAATCAGTAATCATGATAATAGCATGAATCGTATACCCTTTCTGAAAATGAAAATTTTGGATTTTTAAGGAGAAAGTGTGATACTTTTGGTGGTTCTTGCTTTTTGGCTCATAACATGTTTTTCCTGTGACAATCAAAAATCATTGCGATACAACTTCTTCTACTTTTTTTTTTTTTTCTTTTCTGGAAAAATTAAAATTTGAAAATGGCTCACACTGAAACACTGAAATTCAAATTGTCCTTTTCTGGTGTATTTACCATGTCTTAAGACTTAGAAGATTGTCATGATTATGGTATTTAGTCTATTCTCCTCCTGCCTGTGTGTAAACCACCGGGGTCATTTCAGAGAAGCTCGGGTTACTACAGTGTGGTTGAAGATCTATGATCCACTTCTGATGTTTCATACATCACTCAATAACAACTGACAACAGCAGCCATTAAACCCTCCCTGCAGGCCTTTTGAGGGAAACTGATGTAAATAAATAAAAAGCTTTCTGAATTTTATATTAACAGAGTTTTGTGAATTGGATTCGACCATTGTAGATGTGCCAGACAAAAACATAAAACTGTGAACCAATGAAATTGACTGGAGAAGGTGGGACAAAGAAGTAACTATATTCTGCTTTAGGATACAGTGATTTTATTTAAGAGGTTGCGTGTCCAAAACTGTATAATATAGGTGAATTGGTAAATCTAAATACCTGATTATGAACTATAAACCAGAAGCAGACCTTCACCAAGGCATTGGCCCTATCTCACAACAATAAAGATTTAGTGCCAAGACTCGGACTTCAACTAGGACTCTTCTAAGTTTAGATGTAACGACTTTATCCAAACAACAATAATCCATAAAAACTAACCATTTATTCCTTTACTGTCCCCTTCTGGCTTGAGTTAGTATATTTTAGATTAGGGTTGGGTGATATAACGATATTACCATATACCAGGGTATGTAAAAATCCTGATGTATCACTTTCAATCCCTGGGGAAATGTACAATAGTGTTTTTAAATACCTAAAATGTGTATCAAGGTTTATGCCAATATAGTGGGGATAAGTGTAAATCTTTATGTGCAATATAAGCACATATTTTCAAATTAATAGCAACAGCATAATATTATATTTTAATTAATTAGCTCTCTCAGTTGACGTCATGGCGGCCTGACGCACCATGCGCAGGCAGCGCCTTGTTAGAGCAGCCAACCTGTCTGAATCTGTACCTAAAAACACATCCTCTGATCTTTGATCCTCTGCTGTGTTGTCTAAAGCATCGGCCTTAAAGCTGAATAAATAAGTGTGCCATAAAAGCTTACAATTACGCAGCGCATCGTGCAGTTACTGCACCACTCTTTCTCCGCAAGCTATTCAAACTACTCAAGCGGGACACACACGGAGGATTTCTTTGGCAAAAAGAAGACTGCGCTCTCACAAGAAAAGAGGAATATAGCTCTGTGTTTTAACGTGAACCGCTATGCGCTGTGAGGACGTGGAAAGATCCTCCAACTATGCGCCATGACGCACACCTCGCCCCTGGACAGGCCCACTTCTGCTACTTTTTTTTTATGCACGCTGAGGCACGAGAGGAAGCGCGTCCTGACCAGTACTGATTCAGGTGAACCAAGTAGAATAACATTAATAAACTGCCCAAATAAGTGAAGATTATGCGAAAACAAAATTGCTTGAAGGTCTCCCTCAGGGTTATGTTACAGTTAAAAAAAATGCAAAGGCAGATGGCTGAAAGCCACGTTATTCTGATTAAGGAGCAACAAATTATTTTGACAAGTGTTCACATGCGTTAAGAAAGTCCTCAAACAGTGGTTTACAGCAGCCACAGTAGTTTTCTGCTGTGACTGTCGCTGCTGTAGTCAGTGCAGCACTGAAGCCCCGCCGCACCCGCAAAATGTAAAATAAATAAACTTCCTCGGACAATTATTTGAACAATGACGTCCACAACCCTCCAGCGCAGTGTACGGCCACATTTTAACTCATCATCGTGTGCTCCCAGATGTTTAAAGGGGCGCAGGAGACGCGGATGTGTTGCAACTCTATTTTAGATACTGGCCACTTAAAAAAATTCTGGATCCAGATAATGTTTTGGATAAAAAAATCCAAACATTTATAATTTCTTCTTAGCCCCATAGTTGACCTTTCCTGAAATGAACCAACCAAGTGTTAGCCTTGGTGTTAGTCTGTGAAGACACACATCTGAAGAGATCAATACATCCTTTTCCACAGCTTTCAAACAGTATGTGAAATACATACTGAGACATTTCAGCTCCTTGTGCTAGCAGCAGCGATGTTGTTATTGTAGTGCCTTTGGGGTGCAAATCTAAAACCATGTGAAGAGACAGCATTGTCCAATCCACAGTATCAATAAAAATCTGTTTTCATTGATAGCGTTTTTCCAAAGCAGTGAACAGTTGTCTGACAGTATACATCTCAAAGTGCTAGCCGTGCAATTAGGAGGCCATTTCCCTGGAAGGGCCTTGCCTCAGGCCCAAAGTAGTCTCCGGCCATGATTCTGTTTAAATAAGCAGCAGAAGAATGAATTTAGCAAGAAAAAGTGTATATTTTTATCTTATATACATTACAGATTTGATAGCAACATTCTCTGTCCCACAAACAATAACATCCACAAAAAATCCAATAGTCCTACATATGAAAAACCCCAAAAATTAAAGTTCATAATACCTATACCTTTACTGTTGTTTTGAGTGCAATCCACAAAATATCTGAAGGAAATTGATGCAGATATTAAAAGGACACGGTCTACAATAAAAAAGATTTCCTAAAGAAGTGGCTGCAGTGGAGTTTCCGCTGCAAAGTGGCCAGCCAGCATTTCTCCTTACATTTGTCTGCACTGTCGGGGCTGCAGCTCGAGTCTGACCCAGATACCCACCAATACATCCTCCACTAATGACTTACACTGGCTCACATCTGGACCAGGCAGACGCAGAGAGACTGTGGAGAATCACTGTGTCCCTGTAAATGTCATCGATCATTGAGCATAACTGTGATGTCTTCATTGTTTATTATTAAGACATCTCTCTCGGGGAAGTCAAAGAGAGGGACTAGGCTAGCCTAGAGATAAATGTTCTTGTTTGCTTTGTTTACTAGCGGTATTGTTCAAAACTTCTATTATATATTTAATTGTTTATTATGCTACACAAAATATGAATTTAACAGCATTACAGGATATTAAGTAATGTAATGTATGCTTTGTAATGTATGTTTTCATTTAAAATGCTCTATACTAGTGCCACGGAGATTAACTTTGTATGGCTGTAGTGGACCAAGTCATGCCCAGCACATCAAGTAAATCACCAAGAACATAACGGACAGCTTACCAGAGTGTTACACAAAGAAGTGACGTCACATTAATTGGAAATGGCAGTAAAATATCTGTAATACAGTGTGAAATAAAAGTTATCAAGTGATAGATAGACCACATTTGTTGATGCAAAGAGTGGATGCAACCGATCGACCAGTAAAATTTTGGTTGACCAGCAGCTCATTGACAAATTAGTTGACTAAGCAACCAGAAGCTTTCCGCCCTAATCCTGTGACAGTGTTTTATATTTGTACAAGAAGTTTGGTATTTTATAGCAATTACTCTACATTTTAATGTATTGTGAAGCACTATTTAGGAGTTAGAGACAAAGAGAGATTATAAAAGGCAGTTTGCTGCAAATTGTAAAGTCTTATTTTTTCAATAGATAGTTTAATTTTTTTAAAATACATAATTGTTTAAATAATATTTATAGATGTGCTCTACACACATGCTTGTGTAGAAAATGCACATCAGTGAAGAGTCATTGAAGTTTACTTAGAGTCTCACTTTAATGTCTTAAAATTTTAAAACAATGAGCTATTATAAATCTTAGTGTATGGTAATTGTAACAAGATGTATTTTCTTTTGTGCAAAGTAAAGCTGCTTTTATTTTCATTCTCAGTCTGTCCTTGTCGTGTTGATGTAATGTTGTGTGGATGTTGTATGTCCTTTTTCGTCTTGCATGTCGTACTGATATTTTGGTCCATACATTTTTGTATGTAAACATTGTTAATGAGTGTCCAGGAAGAATAACTCCTGTTAGTGCAGTAGCTAAAGGGGATCTGAATAAACAACTTCTGTGTGCAGTTTTGCAACATGTATTTGTTCATCCATTTGTTTTCTACCACTTATTCTTTATGAGTTGCGGGGGACTAGATCACATCCCAGTTGTTTTGGGTGTGAGGTGGGATAGACGCAGTATAATCACAAATTATTAACATATCACTCACAAAGAAGAAGGCCCTCAAGAAGATGGTTTGATTATCCTGTTATTTCTGAATTAAGATCATATTATATAAAGATTAATCTATATGGCTTACCGTATGAGCATGCACTGCTGTTTCCTTCTTATCACAGATTTAACTTCATATTTGTATGAATCCAAAGCCTTTTTTGTGATATATCAAAGCAGTGGTAAACACTTCCTATATAGATTATTCATGACTTGCCATTAAAATAACAGACAAAGACCAGAAAAGGAAGCTGGCATGAAGTGGCCCAGGGAAACATACACTTTCACGGAAACACCTCTAATTTACTTAAGCTGTGTTTGTCTATGTGACCATTTTAAAGCTGTAAAAACCTGTAATTGTTTATGTAGCGTAAATAAAGTGCTCCTCTGTGCATCTCCAGGCCGTGAATTTCAATGGGCTACAGCTCGGTGCTGATTTAATGGTGGACAAAGCCGCCTTGATGAGAGCTGAAAGGTTGCCTGGCTACTGGGGTACACTGTAGCTTCAAGGACTTAACTGTGTTTTTGAATCCCGAGTTAAAAAAGAGGAATCATAAAAGCTTAAGGGGCTCTGAAATGAGATAAAAGACTCTCATCCCGGACACAAAAGTAACTAAAAAGTGCACTCTTCATTGCAGAAAGTATTTAGTAATTTTGTTAATTATTGGTGAACACTGAAAAAAGCAGTCTGCAGATGCGCTTCAAGTTGTTGAAGGGTTTTCTGCTGCCATCTGCTGGTATGGCATGGCAATGTGTCATATTCCATGCACAATAACAATGTGGTTGTGTGTGCACTGTTAAGTCTTCATGTATATTTTATCTATAATGTATATATTTCTATTGTTATGAGTGCATTCAGCATATTAGTTGATGTGACAATATAATGAACAGGATGCTCTTGGTGATACAATGAGTCTGGCTTGAATTTTGGCTTGGTCTGTGTATAATGTCTCTCTGATAAAATATTCCTTCTTTGTTCTTTGTTATGAAATTAATGCTGCCTACATGTCTTTGCAGCCACCACCAACCACAATGTTTCCACATGTTGTGTTTGTATTTTCATGACAAATTACATTTTTTGTTGCTCATGAATACCTTTTTTCCTTCTTTCCTTGTGGTGTTTCCCTTCAGGGGTCACCACAGCAAATCATGTGTCTTGTACTGTGCAGTGAATTGCATATGGTTTTGGCACTTTTTTTTTACGCCATATGCCATTCCTGACACAACCCATTAATCCGGGCTTGAGAACAGCACAGGGAGTACACTGGCCTGTGACCCCTTGTAGCTGGATTGTTTAAACGCAAGAGCAAAATATGAATTAAAGGTCCTATATTAGGCTTTTTCAGGCTTTTTGAACACCTTTGCATTAGTATTTCACGTTTTATAACTTAAAATAATAGTATATGTATGGAAAACATCTTATTTTAGAGAGCTATTACTTTCAATTTGCAGAGAACACTTGAATTAGGTGTCTGATGCCCCCTTCTGGCAATGGGTGGCACTGGACAGAACATAAAATGGCTAGTTAGCATGGCTATTAGCAACATGACGCCAACAGAGAGATAAATGAGCTGCCTGCTTTGTAATGATGGCAATTTAATCTCTGAAATTATCAGAATGAGTCCAGGAACAGTGCGTAAGCTTTAGAAACTTGCAGGAGCACTTCCTGGTTTTACATTTCGATGTAGAGCTGTGAAACTGAGCGTTTTCAGCTCTTCAGAACAGGACAGACTCAGCAAACAGGATTACTCAAACAAGCATAAATGAAACAGAATACACCTCCATGTTTTTGAAGTGAAAAAACGTTGTAATATAAAAGCCCACAAGCATAAATTTAGCATAATAGGGGACCTTTAAGCTTTTATTAATGACATTACTCTAGAAATCTCATATACCTCATCTAATCATATTTTTAATTGAACACAAACAAATTTACTAATGATTTTATTTCATGTCTCACTACAGCTGTGTCTAACCTTGAGAAGGAGAGTAAGCTGTCAGTTCACTACCAGGCCCCATGGCACCAGCTCCACAACGTCTTTCACCCCTGCACCCGGCCGCCATGTTTGGAGGAGCTGCACCGAAATGCCCAGTTCTGCCTCAGAGCCCTGCAACAAGGTCAGAGAAGACAACATACATATTTGGCTACTGTGAATGATCTCAGTTTCAATTTTTTGTTTTCTTTTTTTAATTGTAGACGAGCAGCAGAAGAGGTCCACCAGTCGGGAGAGGAATCGTGTGACCATCTCGATCTCAGTGGCACCCCCTATGCCCTCCTTCCCTTCACCACACACCATCCGCCGACAGCAGAGGAGTCGCCTGGCCAAAGCAGTGAGTAGAAAAACTCACAATTTCTCCACATATAGTAGTCATATTATTGTTGTGTTGCTTTTTCAACATCTTTGAAAATTCCATTGAAAACCTATTGAATTACTTCTACTCAGGGCAGGACTGGGACAAAAAAACGGGCCAGGCATTTTTGGCTTAGACAGTCCACTCATAATTACTGGAGCACAACCGACTACTAATTTATGTATGTCCTCCCTGGCTGCTTCCCTGCTCACTCTGTCCCTCTTGTTCCCTTTCAAAAATCCCTGGCTGCTCCTCTCCCTGTCCGCTGCTGCTGGCTTCACCTTCAACCTGCACCGTCACAGAGGACGTGGGGGCTACAGCAGCCCCTCCAGTGAATAAGTCTGCGATTTTGGCACATTTTGCAGCATCTGCTGTGAGATTCTTTAATTTCTTTTCTCGCAACCTCTCCGCACCCCCTTTCCACTTTGATTTCTCCATCTTTCCACGCTCAACACTATGGAAACTGGCGGGAGTCCAGAACGCCCCTAAAGCACGGCACGGTTGCCTAATGTGAATGCTTATGGAGCGATATTTGTGACACCTTCGTGCGCGTGAAGAGTGAGTGTTGAGCGCACGCAGTGTGAGTGTTTCGAGCGCATACTTTACCATTTGAAAAGAGAATAATAATTTGAGCACACAAACCTTTGTTCTGTGCGCGCTCAACTCTGCCTACATGCTCGCTCAAAGTCTACCTAGGTGCGCAAGTACGTGGATGCCCGCTCGTGCAACATCTTTGCTCGCATGACACCTCATTTCTGCTCGCGACTCTGGCTCTGCCCTCGTGGCACAAAGCAAACTACGATTGTTGCGAGCAGCACAGCCAATCACAGACTGGGATTCACAAATGTTTCTGATTGGCTGTTTTATATCCAATCTTTATATCAAATACAGCAACGGTGGAAACGCCCACAAAATGTCACTCCGATCCCCCAGTGGGAGAAACAGACCACTCACAACAATGCACAAGAGTTACACTGTTGTCTTCTTTTCTACAAAAATACAAACAAGAGCTGGATATACATTTTATATTTTGCATTAAAAAGACATGGAGACATAGAGGAGGACACAGTGGTCCAGCAGTCCACATTTGTCCATAAAATACCATCACTGTCTGACGTTAGCTGCCTACAACATGCTAATCTAATCAACGTCAAGTTGCATCATAATAGAACTCTCTCTAATATAAAGACACGAGTTTAGTTCATCATATTTAATGTAAACTAAAATGTGCTTCTATAAATGTGTTAAGGCTTAGTTGACTCATAGCTCATCATAACAGGCTGCAGACTGATGCACGGCGTTAGCGCGGCTCATTCAATGGCGCTAGCATTAGCGTTAGCATTAGCACTAGCTCGGCAGGTTTTTGAGCTCTGACCAGACTCGTCTATGAACCAGCTAAGCCCCATCTCCATTGCGGTCAAGCCAACCGGCGTTTGTTTTTCGTGGTCAAGTGAGCTGCTCTTAAATTTTGAGTGCGCTAATATAGCATTCTTTACGGCAGTTGTCGTGCCGTTGCCAGGGGGGAGCGACACACACGAGAGTAACCACAGAGAGTTTAGAAGCACATTTACACACCTTTTTCCTTAATTTAAAAAAATATCTATTTATTATGAAATTGATATTTTGTATGAATTATTACCTAACTAAATCTGGTGAGTGTATAAGGTGGAATTATATCGCATCTATTTCTCTATAAGCCTAAGAAATGACTGACTGTGCTGTGTACTTCTACCACCATTACCTTTGGTACTACTTTCACACCACGAAATACTTTTTTCATGAAGTTAGTAATGACTAAAATTAAACTCATTATGTACTGTATCATACTGTATTTGAGATTGAATATTTAAAAAAAAATCTAAGAAGTACACAATGAAACCTGCTTATACCTATTAAGTACATCCAGGACTACTACCACCGAGAGTGTGAAGTAATTGTATTAGGGAAAAAGCTGTGTAAATGAGCTCCTAAACTCTCTGTGGTTACTCTCGTGTGTGTCGCTACAACTGCCGTAAAGAATGCTATATTAGCGCACTCAAATGGCTCACTTGACCACGGAAAAACAAACGCTGGCTGGCTGTCCATCTCCTATATTTACAAACTGCATCATAACAGAACTCTCTCTAATATAAAGAATATTTTATGGACAAATGTGGACTGCTGGACCACTGTGTCCTCCTCTATGTCTCCATGTCTTTTTAATGTAAAATATAAAATGTATATCCAGCTCTTGTTTGTATTTTTGTAGAAAAGAAGACGGCAGAGTAACTCTTGTGCATTGTTGTGAGTGGTCTGTTTTCTCCCATGGGGGATCGGAGTGACATTTTGTGGGCGTTCCCACCGTTGCTGTATTTGATATAAATGATTGGATATAAGACAGCCAATCAGAAACATTTGTGAATCCCAGTCTGTGATTGGCTGTGCTGCTCGCTACAATCGTAGTTTGCCCTGTGCCACCTCTAGCGAGCGCAGAGCCAGAGTCGCGAGCAGAAATGAGGTGTCCTGTGAGCAAAGATGTTGCGCGAGCAGGCATCCACGTACTCCAGCACCTAGGTAGACTTTGAGCGAGCGTGTAGGCAGAGTTGAGCACGCACGGAACAAAGATTTTGTAATCAAATTATTATTCTCTTTTCAAATGGTAAAGTATGCGCTCGCGACACTCACACTACGTGCGCTCAACACTCACTCTTCACGCGCACGAAGGTGGAACAAATATCGCTCCATACAAGCGGGCATCCACGTACTCGCGCACCTAGGTAGACTTTGAGCGAGCATGTAGGCAGAGTTTAGCGCGCACGGAACAAAGGATTTGTGTGCTCAAATTATTATTCTCTTTCCAAATGGTAAAGTATGCGCTCGCAACACTCACACTGCATGCGCTCAACACTCACTCTTCACGCGCACGAAGGTGTCACAAATATCGCTCCATAAGTGCTCCGCAGCGCGCCCAAACGCGGTACGCTTCAGGACTTTGGCACGGTTGGAGAAGGTGGGCCACGGCGCGGTTCTTCATGCTTGCGCGCACGCAGACTACGAGCTCTGTCATGTACGCAAGTGTTCTTCTCTCAGTAAAAAGTGAATAAACTCCATTATCAACACTCGTAAAAACACCACTGTCTTGCGCTCACCTTTCTGAAGAAGAGAACAGACAGCGGCAGTAGTTCTGAAGCCTCTCTCTGTCTGCGGTGCCTTCACTGCTCCTCGGATGTGGTTTATTCCAAAACCTGTGACAGAAGACCGCGTCTCACGAACAAGACTCAAAGCAGAATCACAATAGCACAGATACTTCATGCCGCTGGTCTCACGTTTTCCACTACACTGCTTTTAAAAGTGTTAGCGGCTCGCTCGACTTGTAAACAAACCGCGCACCACGATGACGTAGCAGTCTGTCGCCCTCAGAGCTGATGACGTAACCGGGCCGCAGCACGGATCGTTTGTGCAGGTGAGAGTGCGGGCCGGCGGGGGACTCAGACCCCTCCCCAATCGTACCTGGGCACAGCACGGTTCGAATGGCCCTAGTGTGAGTGCGCTTAAACTAACAAAAAAACAAAAACAAAAAGGTGGACCGTCAGGCCACGGGCCTTCAGGCCACCGGGATTTTGCCCAGTCAGTCCACCCCTGCTTCTACTTGAGATATTGTGCTGTATTTTAAAGCAACACTATGCAGTATCTGGACCTCAAAATAATTATTAAAGTTGTCATTCAACTCTTAACATGTCGAAGTGCCCCTCCCCAGGCCGGCTGACAGGCTTGCTGGGGCAAGAGGACTTCACATGGACCCATCACAATAGAATAGACGGGCCTGCCCCCTCCCCATAACTTTAGTTATTTCTGAAAACTAAAGTTACTATGACACACTACCATTATACTGTTGACATGGTTATATGAATAACCTTGTTAGCTTATGGAGCCTATGGAGAGGCACATGGAGCCGTTTACACAACAACGCATTTTGCTGAATGCACAATGATTTTGTTAGGGATTAGCTTTGCGTCTGCACAAGAACAGAATTTTTATTTTGCAAATATGCAATCTTTTGAAAATGCTTGAAGAGATGTTTTTGTCTTGCGGTGGGGAGGCCTTCACACATTCATATTTTGACAATTCACTCAATTCAATATTTATAACTCCTTACTGGTGCTTCAGAGTTTCGCAGGGTAAATAGCATATGCTGGCCTCGCAGGCTTATCGCAGATCTATCAGTATAGACGCAAATCAGAATGTATGTTGTATTTTCCTGACCAGCGCTGTTGTGTAAATGGCCCCTGATAATAACACTTCTCAACCAGAGTGGGAGCCAGAGAGAGAGAGATAACAATACTTGATCACAAATTTAGGTTGTTGTTGTACTGACCTCTGCTAAGGTCACTTAAATATGAAACCCAGAATTCATGCTATTCTTGTGTTGTCTTACAGCAAGAGAGAGCGGAAAGAGAGCAAGAGCTTGACTATCAACCCAGGAAGGTAGGACTGTTGCTTCTAAGTCTCACTTTTAATGATATACTTAATCACATTGATGTCATGTTTTTCTCCATTCAAAGGAGAGGACTGTTAGGGAAACTGAGATCCAGACAGTACAGAAAAAAGTAAGAAATTCACAAAAGAACTCAAGAAACCTTGTTCGTAGCCTTTGTCTTTGCAAACATGATAACTGCTACTTTTCTTAAACAGGAGAGATCAGTACGCGAAGAAGTTCAACGAAAGGTAAGGCAGCAGACTATGGCATGAAATGGTTAGCATTAGATTACATTACTGCATCTGCAGCAAATTCAGCTAAATGGTGTGAGATTGGGGTGACTGTATTTTGTGAAACGTGATTAATGAAAGACATATTATTGGATGGTTAGTCAAAGCATATCATTTATGTTGTACCTCTTTCAATATATATTTGATTGCTCATTTGTCATAATCCCATTGCTGTTGCTGTGTTTTTCTTTACCGTACTTTATCTTTATAGTTTGAGTGTTTTTACTCACTTCATCCAATCGATGGTTGCAACTTCATTCCATGGAATAGAAAGGTATCAGCCACATGTCTTCACACATTATACTGGGGGATTTATTTGCCCTCTTAATATTAGTCTATTTCGGGGTCTTGACTGTCAGGACACTACCACTTACTTGCTATGAAAGACATTTATTTTTAACAAAACCTTTTCTACTGGCATGCTTTTATTAAAGGGGATATATTAGACTTTTTTTCTACCATGTTATAATGTTGTTCCTTCATCAAAACACATCTGGAGTTGTGTTTTGCTTCATTCACTCATGTTAAGTAATCCTGTATTCTCTAGCACCGCTATTCTGAGGCCTTGGTTTCATGAACGTCTGCCTCTCCCACGAACCCCTGCCCACTCCAGGAAGCACTGACCAATCAATAAACCTTTGACATCCAGTTGAAAAAACAAAACAAAAACTAACGTGTGCATCTGTTTCCACTGATTCCTCACAGCTATTTTTCATTTTGTAGTAAAATGGCAGCAGCCATTTTTATGTTTCTGTTCAAAATAGTGTCTAAACGCTCTGCACTCTGCTGGTCTCTCTTCACCTATTTCTGTATAACACGTGTAAACTAATTATTGAAAAAGCTTCTTTTAGTCACATAATGTTTTTAAAGATTGTAAAATATGCAATGCTGTTCTAGAAGTGACCATTCAAAGGAGAGGACTGTTAGGGAAACTGAAATTAATATTTAAGAATATTAATAAAAGTAATAATATATCTCCTTTAACGTACTCTGTTTTAGGCAGGCAGAAGTAGGAGTAGTAGTCAAAATTATTATATTTATTTATGTAGCTATTTTTTATATCAATTTGGGAAACTGTCACACAAAAGAAACATGTCATGAACATGTGAATTCTTATTAATGCCTGCCCAAAACCTTGTACTTTTTCATGACATTTCAAGGACATTTTACTACTTTTTATTTACTGACTGGAAAACTGATCACATAGTTCTATAATACTTGACCACAACATGTGGGACTCCTGTTCACTTTATCTGATTTGCACTGGTTTTCTACACTCAGTTCAAGTTAACTGATGTCGTTCTTTTCGTCTCCTCAGTCTACCTCGATGGGAGAGAGCGAAGGAGGTGAGGTCACTGGAGGCCAAAAAGCCAAAGCGCCGGCTCCTGCAGCCCCTATTATGCAGGACAAACAGACCAACTGGACCAAGGAGAACCACACCTCACCAGACCCGAAATCTACTGCCGACGCTAACTCCATCTCCTCCTGCATTATCCCCATCAACGTCACAGGTAAAGGACTGTAAAAGTGTAAATCCTTATATGCCTTAGCCTAATTTATAAAACACTGTTATTATAACACTGAAACCTACAATTTATGGCTCATGTTTTCCAGGAGTTGGGTTTGACAGGGAAGCCAGTGTTCGCTGTTCTCTTGTCCATTCCCAGTCAGTACTTCAGAGAAGGAGAAAGCTAAGGAGAAGGAAGACTATCACAGGAATACCGAAAAGAGTGCAACAAGACATGGGTATGTTTAAGTGCACTAGTGGTTTTGATTTACATCTTATCAGCTTATGGCTGTATGCAGACACTTGGCAATGTAAATTAAGCATAAAGTTTAATAACCTCCCTCAAAATGTCTAATAATCTAATTTAATAATTCAATGTACATTCTAATTTAATATAATTAAATTAAATTTGGTGTTCAAAATTATAAGAATAAACATTTCAACTGAAGATGTGTCTGTATTTAGATTCAGATGAATCACCTGTGGCAACAAGAGAGCGCACCGTGATTGTTCATGCCAACCCACACCAACTCTCTTTGTGTGAAGAAGACCTCTCAATCAGTGGTCGCCTCTCACACACCCGCGACTCTGGCTGCCAGACCGATGACTTCCTTATAGCATGTAAGTTTTTCAAATAGATTAGTGCTAAAAAGGACAAGACATTTGCACATTATACGTGTAGGTACACATGGTTTTCTGAAGGCTGTGATTGGTAAACAACAAATCAGACTAGAAACACCAAGCATCAAACCAGACAAAGGGAGGTCCAAAATCATACAGCCGTACACAGAAATTAAAACACTAGAAATAATGCAGGAACACATGATACCCAAAAGGTGGCACAAGAAGAAAAACAACTGTTTTTAATTGCAGATTGTGTTGTATTAATGCCTGGAGGACAAAGCATGTATGCATAAGTTTCACTTTTTCCTGTTTTACCCTTTATAGGTACAGCAGCTCCATCCCGGCGGCGTATTCGAGCTCAGCGTGGTCATCAAGGTCTCCCTGCCTCACTGTCCCATTCTACGGGCAACATTTCTGCACTGGGCGACCCATCAGAGTCAACATACACCAGCGCTACAAGCCACAGCCGCTTGAGATCTCGCAGCCTCCCACGGGAAGGCGGCCGGCTGCTGGACAGTGATGAAGATGATGACGATGACAATTACGATGACGATGATGAGGAAGATGAAGAGTTGTCACCATATGAAGCAGAAGACTTTCTCCCGTCTGGGCCGAGTCCCAGAATGAAAATGATGATGATGAAAGATGAAGAGGAGAGCACCGATGACCAAGCCGCCCCTGAGCCTTTACAGCTTGGAAGCCTGAAACGGTTGCAGAGATCTGGGGACAGAGGAGGTGGGGGTAGTCCAGAGCATAGCTGGATGGAGAGGGGTCGTTCTCGCTTGCCCCGTAAAGCAGACATGGGGAGCTGTGAAATCTCATCAAGTTCAGATACTTTCAGTAGCCCAATTCATTCAGTGTCTACAACAGGAGTGCTTGGTACCCACGTGGACCATAAAGAAGATCACCAGTCATCAAGTGGTAACTGGAGTGGATCAAGCTCAACATGTCCATCGCAGACTTCCGAAACCATTCCGCCCCCCTCTTCTCCACCACTGACAGGCTCGTCCCACTGCGACTCTGAACTGTCACTCAACACTGTGCCCAATGCCATTGATGAGGGGTACTCATTGGATCCTGCATACCATTCGGATTTGAGACCCCAAGGTCAGGGTCACAGGTCAAGTTCTTTCACATCCTCAGCCACAGACCAGCTAGATGATGCAGGAGTTAGTACAGCCAGTGAGGGGGAGTGGGCATACCCTCCTGATCAAGATCAGACAGATCCTGACCAAGACAATGACCAGATGCAAAACCAGAGCCATGAACTGTCCCAGGAATACAGCTCCAAAGGTCTGCAAAGTCAAACATGTTTCACTGACAAGACCTTCAACACTCACAAAGAGGGTTACCCAGTTGACACAGACAGTTTTTATTTCTCTACTGTGAATTCTGGAGAGTGTAACCAGACTTACAGAGGCTACATGTATAACTATGCAGAACAAGGGCCTGAATGTGGCCAAAACACTGTGGCAGCACCACTACAACATGGAGTTTACACCCATTCGTCTGGCACTATGACCTTAGGAAGGACAGTGAGAAAACCAAAAGTCAAACCTCCGCCACCAAAACGAACTTCCTCACTGAAGGAGCCGAGTAGCTGTGTTGATGTTGGAACGGACACACAGACAGAATATGATCAACCAAAGATGGTTAATGAACAAGAGCATACAACGTCTTCCATGGATATGAAGCTAGAACTAGAATTAAGTGGTGGTCCAGACCAACTGCAGACATCTTGTCTTGTAGCAGAGCCTTTGGGAACCTGGGGGGTGGGTCTAGGAGAGACAGTGGACATAGTAGAGCCCATGTCTTTTAGCTCTGCAGATACCCACTCTTTTAAAGATGAAGGTGCCGTGCAATCTGACTATGCAGACCTGTGGCTTCATAACTCTGAACATAAGTCAAACAATGGTGAATACACATCTATGTCCAACTCAAGCACAGCCACAGGGACCACTGTTATGGACTGCATCAAATCACCAGAAAGCTCTTCATCCTCCACAGACACTCAAATCCAAGCTCCTGCCCAGGTTTCAGAAACCAGGGCAACAAGTCCCCCACCTCCAGACTTTAAACTGGGATCACCTGAGAAACTGGCTGGCCTGGCCTCACCATCAAGTGGCTATTCAAGTCAATCAGAAACTCCAACGTCGACTTTGCCCTCTTCTTCTGCAGCGTTCTTCCCTGGACCTTTGTCTCCCTCAACTGGCAAAAGAAAGCCCAAAGTGCCAGAGAGGAAGTCCTCTCTCTCTTCCCTGCAGCACTTTCCACGAGATGGAGCTTCCATTTCCTGTGGCTATAAAAGAGACCCAGACTTCCCACCTCCACCTTCTCAACTTGATCTTAGCATTCTTCATGGCGGACATGTCAGACACACGCTATCCCACCGAACACATCACATGCATACTTTGCACTACAATAAACACAGAGTTGGAAATGTGTTTAATGCCGGGGCAAAATTACTAAGTCCAGAAACGTCATATACCAACCCACCTCCATGTTCAGTCTCTACTTCTTCAGTTTCAAGCTCCAACCTGTCCACAGCCACTCTACCTGCTCCACGTTCAAGTCAGCTTCATTCAATTAACCAATCAACAGACAGTTCAAGCAGTACCGACCAGGATACAGCAAGTATAGCAGAGACAGCCACAAGACCAAAATGTCCTCCCGGTAGTTCAACTCTTGCTCCACCAGTCAACACCAGGCCTCTGCCTCCGCGTAGACCACCTCCAAGGCCTCCTGCACATGAGCACACTTTCTCTCCTGAACATTCGCAGCCACCTCCCCCAGGCCGCCACCCAGATGGGCCTCCATCCTATGAAAGCTTGCTATTCAGACATGACCGATATGGACCAGGAACCTTCTGGTCAATGACTGCCTTTAGAACAAGAATGGACCCCCTATCAGATGCAGATGATGGTTCGCCATTGCATCGACCTGTGCCCCGTGCGCCTCATCCTTCCCCTGTCGATCTGCACACACATATCCAGTCACACACTGAGTTCAGAGGACTCTCTCATTCAAGTAAAAGCCACCCCGAGTTTAGAGTTTTGGGGGAGCGTTCATTTTCTCAAGATGACGATGATGATGAAGACGAAGAGGAAGAAGAGGAGGAACAAGTAAAAGAGCCACCAAGACCTGCATGTTCCAGAATAAGCATGCGGTCCGACCATCCTCCACCCCCAGCCTATGGGGGATACCATTCTGACTCAGGGCCCTGGGCTAGTCCAGTCAAAGTGCCTGGTACCACAGCAGAGACATCGCATCCTTACCTAATCAGCGATGCCAAAAGGGGAGGACTCGAAGAGCAAGTAGAGGAGGAAGAGGTGACATCAGGTGCTACCAGAAGTGCCCATCAGCAGCAGCTCCAAGAGAGCAAGGATGACTCAACTACTCCTGATACAGAGGACTACTTTAGTAAAGGTAAGATTTTAAGACTCATAGTGCATTGTTAAAATTTAATAATAAAAATGGGTGGTTAAGGTACCAACTGCATGTTAACTAACCAAGCAACCAGAAGATATATGATAGGGGTATTCTCTCCTGCAGATTCTACACCCAGTGATAATTCACTCTCGCCTGTGACGGATGACACCAAAGTGGATGATGACATTATTATTACATCACCTAATAAGAGCCGTACAACTGAAGATTTGTTTGCCATGATACACAGGTACTGCATCTTTTGCTTTAAAACAGTGATGCTGTTTCAAAAATGTAATCTTATGTCTTTTTTTTCTTCAGATCCAAGAGAAAGGTACTAGGCCGTAAAGATTCTGGAGACATAAATGTAAAGTCTCGCCTCTGCCTTCCAGCACCAATTACTCCCGGCAGTGTCCCTACTATCATCGTCCCACCTGCCCCTCCTCTCAATGTTCCAGCAACCTTGGCCTGTGCTGCAGGGTCACAACGAGTTCCTGTGCCCATCTACCGCAGTGCCAAAAAGTCCAGCACATCAAATGAGGAATTTAAACTTCTCTTGCTAAAAAAGGGTAGTAGATCTGACACCAGCTACCGCATGTCAGCAATAGAGATTTTAAAGAGCCCTATAACCCCAAAGATGCCTGGGGAGTCTCTCCATGAAGGGCCAATCAGACAAGCTGAAGAATTATCCTCAACCTTGCAGGAAGCCACTCTTTCTAACTTGGACCCAGTCCACATACCTGGCCTCTTTCCCAGAGCCAACACAGAAAGTTTTACACCCAAAACCCTGCCTATGTCAGCTGCATCCCGCCAGGGCCGCTCTCGGATCCCCCCTGTAGCCAACAGCAGTCGGTACAGTACACGCAGCCGGCTCTACACAGCCCCAATGCAAGCCATTTCTGAAGGGGATACAGAGAACTCAGATGGGAGTCCCCACGATGATAGATCCTCCTAATGCCACCTGACCAGAGATGTCCTCTATTCTTAGACAGGCCCTACCTTTGAAACGGCTCTGCTACTTTTTTTAATCTTAAATAGGTGTGTCACCAGGGCCAGTAGTACAACCCTAGTGACACACTAAATCAGACTGTTGCAAAATACACCAAGTGTTTATATGCTTTTTTCTATTTCTATTTCTCAGTGTAGCAAGACACTGGTAATTTAATTGATAAAAGTGAAAACTTCTTGCAAAATACTGCATCATAAAAGAAAATCTGAAAAAAAAAAAGCAAGACTGGAGACCTATTTTGAATAAACTCTTTTCCTTTTTTAGAAAAAAATTTAAAAAGTCTCACATTTTGGTAAAATATAAAAAAAATGTTTGTGTGCATGTATAAGCACATGCAACATCCACTAATATTTTTACTTGTGTTTTAAATTGTGTGGGTGAATGTGTAATTAACGAAGCAATTTCTAAAAAGAAAGAAAAAAATAAATACTTTTTGGCCCAAACTGGCCAGACACCCATACTAAATATTTCTGTCAGTTGTTATTTTGTTTATATTAATGAGAGCTCAACAATAAACCAAATTAAGTATTAAACTTCATCAATGGACATAGATGGGGTCACCAAGAGCCAATCATATATTTCTTCATACAAATTATATCAAAAAAGAACATGATGCATGTATTTTTGTAGAACTGCGCCTCAGAACATGATGATAAAAGTTCACCATGTTGCATGACCTTATATATAAAGATCCCCAGATCCTGGTTTCTGTCAACATTTTTGTGGCTCCATTGTATTGTTGGAATATTTAATCTTTCACTGTGAAAGGTTTTAGTGATAGTTGCATCACATGCCAGTGATCTAAACTGATTTGTCCTTGATTTGAGTGTCTCTTATGAAGGAGCAAGGTCTTGTGCCTACAAGGGAATGAGCTGATAGAGAAGCAGGTGAATTACGGACAATCGCACGAAGGCCTTTTTGTACTAGAAGTGGTTATTAGTCTGGGCAGTATTTGTCCACTTGAATCCAATCAAATTCAACTTCTAGTAGAAGTACCATTTTTAGCTGGCCAGTTGTGCTTTAGAACTGAAATGGAAAAAAAGAGCATTTCAGAGCAGACACTGAAACTCGGTTGGTGACAATGCTTTAGAAGGTTCTCAATCGGTTTAAGGCTAGAGGTTAATTTGGACAGGTTTCCAAGAGCCAATCTTACTTTTGCACTTCATGATCCTTCAAGACTATTCCTTGAAAAGAAGATATTTCTGATAATAAAATGACATAATGTATATTTGTACTAAAAATAAAGTAATATCTATATAAAACAACAAGCAGAAATTTTATAACAAACATAACTGAGTGTAGCAAAGATGAACAGGTCTCACTAACATGAAAACTAACAGTTCTCTAACTCTTTCCTCGTTGCCTCTCCATTTTTTGCACTGACCCAGTAGCATCAGGCAGGTGGACGCTCAACACATTAGCTGGTGTGCGCCATGCGGTTTTACCTTTCAAACTTTGTGTCAAACCATGTTGTTGAATTTGTCATTTCTGGTTATTGCAGGGACCTATAATGTTTACAGCACAACAAAACAAGATAAGTAAAATTGAACGCCAGGTTTTTGTCTTGTGACGACACATTGTATAGTCTGTTCAGCTGAACATAAATCTAATATTAGCAGCAACATCAGTAATACACTGTTAGCATTTATTACTTCTGTTTAGGATTACAGATTTGAAAGATTAAAGGTTGGATTTCCTGTGGCATCCAGTTAAAGGTTTGAATGTTTGCCTGCCTTTCACAGCCAACACCAACCCAGGTATTTTTGTCAAAAGTGTTACGTTTCCAGTTTTCTAAAGGGCATGGAATAACATTTGCACCACAAAATGGCCTTTTCTATCAGAAGCAGGGGCTCAAATCCAACACAAGCATTAAATTGAACTTCTTAGGGAAGCTGTGGCAGTACACAATATACTATTTAAATTTACATGCACCTTATTTTAGCTTAAGCTTTTTGTAACTCGCCACCTCAGCTCTTGTAAAGGACGTCCTCCTCACGGCAACAAGAGAGGACTGAGAGACGAGCAACAAGAGGAGGGGAAACAGCAATACTACAATACTACATCATAATGGTCATTAGGAACTATTGTACTAAAATGTCAAAGATGGGAATAATCAGTGAAATGTACCACAAACTTGTGGGGTGAGTTACCCTTTAATATTATTATTCTATGCATCATTGATTCTGGAAACGTCACATTGGCATTTGATTTTGTTGATTGGGTTGTTCATGCATTCAGAGACTGTACTTCAAAAGAAAACATTCACTGTATTCTGTGAATACTTCAGCAAAGAAAATACTGTTTATTGTAAATTCATAGATAGATAGATAGATAGATAGATAGATAGACAAAATCACAACTGTTTAAAACTCAGCGAATCTGAATTGCAGAACTGACACTGTGCAAGATGGAGAGAGTAAAATGCTGTGAACTTAACATTATGAATTTTACATTGATCATATTGCTAAAGCGCACTTGTTCCTGTTCATTGTTTGATTTGTTGTGTTTACAATAGCATGCAATAAGTAAAAAAAAAAGAACCAGAAAAGGACACCACCATATCATTATTTTTTATCTGAGGGATGTCTCCATACCACAAGAAGATATTTTGTATTTTCTGTTGAATTGTCTAGTTCGATAGTGTGTTATAGATGTACAAACTGTCTGGCTAATTCTGTTCTGTATAGTCGTGCTCACCAACAAGGGTTAATCTTGTACTGTATATCTACTACTCACTGGACAATCATACATTTATGAGACTGTAAAGAAAATAATAGGGAATCTTTCGGGAGGAAGAATCCACTATTGGTGCTGGTCCTAGTCTTGCTGGAGCTGTGAAAGTTGGAAAGAGAGAGATATTTACCAGAACATGCGTCACTCAAAGTGCATATCCGGACAAACACATGGATAAAATGTTAATAGTAACTGAAATATAGGCTATCCATTAACTGACCCTAAATTATGTTTGATTTGATCTGATAATAGTCATGTTTAATTTTTATTCATAAAAAGGCATTGACTGTAAATCCTTAATGTACTAATGACGAAAATATCAAGGTACGAAGTTTGTTTAGTGTTTTCCTCACCACACTTGCAAATGGTGCAGTATTAGACAATTGAAACTCAAGTGCTTATCTACGATTAGACTACAGCTTTGCCAAAATTATTTAGTCAAGATTTATCTAATAGCAACACAGTAAAATATATTTATTTTAATATAAATCAGATATGGATTAACACTAAACAGACTATTTACCATGGTACAGTGAAGACAACAGAACACCGAAGACACGGTTTAACTGTCTACTTAAAACGAGCTCCATGTTTAAAACTAGCTAGGACTTATAAGATTTGAATCACTTTTGTATTTTTGTACAAACTTGTAAATATGTTTTTAAAGAAAAAATGTTGAAAAAGCTTTCTTTTGTAAAATAAACCAATAAATGACTAAAAACAAAACTGTTTTTCTTATTATTACAGACTTGTTTAGTTCAATCTAATGTAGTGTAATAAGAGACTCTGTCCACTAGGCGTCAGTGTTTGGAAAGAACAAATTATTAGTCTGCTTATAATTGTAATATAATGCCCACATTGTTTGTTTTGTTGAGAAACTAAATCTTCAATTTGAAAACATGCTCACAAACAGGCAGAAACATGTTTTTTTTTTTTTTTTTTTTATAATTTTTACAATATAAGACATTTTTCAGTAAATCAGCATACAAAAGCCAGAGCCTACCTGTTCTTCAGGGGCTTGCAGGTCAACTCTCTGGCTTGAAGAAAATGTACGCTTAGGAATCTGTGAACATGGCAGAGTGCATTTGGCCCCAACTCCCACTTATTAGGATAATGTCACACTTTTTCATTGCTCAATGGATCTTATAAACAGTGACATTCAAGTTAAGAACAACAAGGTACAACCAGTATTCCTTGTGTAAAATGTAGTTGTAATATATGGTTCTTGTGTCACTGCCCCTGTGTTTAAGGAAAAGCCTCTCCAAGGTGCTGTGCTTTGGTGTTGACCTGCTGCTGGATAGTTTTGGGATCAAATGTTGTATAGGCCTTAAACTGTAGCAGCTGTATCTGTATCTAAATGAAGTTTAGACTCATGTTGGTAAGTTTGATATAATACCAATGCACTTATTTCTCTCTAGACCGTCCCACCATGTCCTACCAAATCACACAACTTGTCCCACTTTTAGTACTTTTTGGGATGGTCACTCTAAAGATGGTCTTTCAGAATGTGACAGGAAATATATTTATATTTTACCCAATATAATTGTTTACTTAATATGAAACCAATACAGGGTAGCTCCATGTTTTGTCTTGTGACATTTAAGATTATTTGAAGACTTTTTAATGCTGCTTAGAATTCAATTTAATGCCAAAATTGCTGTCAAAAAACAATAACCTGTATGAATTTTACACCAATGATTATACAGTATTTTAAAAGCTTAATACCGATGAAATAATTCCAGTGCTGCAATAAAAAATAAAACTGAGTAATATTTTTCATAGATAAAGATTCTGTGTATAGAGATTATGTAGACCTGTCACAAACTACAAGCTTCTAGGTAGGGTAGAACTGAAAGGTAAAAGTAACAAAAGCAATAACACAATGATTTGAATAATTAGCTAAATTATAAAAATGTCCATCTGTCTGTTTGCTAACATGTATTCTTTGTGTTCTATTTCCTCCAACACTGGAAAGACTTGACTTAGATATCCCAACTGGACAATTTAAAACCAGGATAAACTAAATTGAATACCTGCCCATATAACTGAATATTTTTAAGATCGTGGGGGTACCCTGTAATATGTTTTATTGGATTTAGAGTAAAATATAAGAACTATCTCAGACCAACCTTTATAGTTAGACATTTATGGAGACTAGATTTTGCTCTGACGCATTTTGCTAATTTTTGCAAGTTGTTGCTATGCACGTTACAAGTTGGAACAAATTAAACTCGGTTTTTTTTTTTTTTTTTTTTTTTTTTTAGCGCCAAGTGCAGTAAAAACGTGCATAATTTTGCAAAAGATCAAACTTCACCAAAAATACACTTCATACTTACACGGTTTTGTACGGGGTTACTATAAAAATCAGTAATTCCTTGTCATTGTTGTGGTTTATTTTAACGTCACCCTTTCTGATTTATCGTCAGCGGGAGGGAGATGCGCTAGATTTTGCACGCTGCTCTGATTGGCTGGCTGGCTGTCAGGCAACCGGTGACGCAACCACTTTTCTCTCCGCTGATTGGCTGTTATTATGAACGTGCCGCTGACCTCACGATTTCCATCCAATCACGGCGCAGCGTCACGCCCACCGGGTTTCTTTCAACAACGTCCCTGCCTCGGCTAGGTTTACTACTGACTCCTCTTGGTATCTGATTTTTTTATTTTTATTTTTTACCGTTTACTCCAGCACATATGGATTGCCTCGCGTCGTTTTTCCATAAAGCTTTTATTGTTATTGTTTTTTTGACATAGGTGGTTTAATTTGCTGGTTCCTCTTCGCTTTTGAACGTCGCTGCTGATGCTCACATTGCGTCCCACTCAGTTTGTTTAAGGCTGGCACAGAGGACCAACCACCTGCCAACGTGGACATGTTACTGAATGTTACATTTAAATGTTAACGTGACACTGAAAAAGACATTCATTTTAACTTCTTGCAGACCGTGATTGGGATTAATAACTGCGTCAGGCTCTGAACATGGAATACGAGCATAAAGCGAAGTTTGCTGCGGAGTGTCTTTTGGGCTACACGAAAGATCAGTCCGGATGGAAAGTCTGCAAAAAATCCGTAAGTATTGCTGCGTTATTATGCATTTACCCCTATGTGGTTTTGTCAGAGAGGTAAATGGAGGTTTTGAGGTTTACAGGGTTGTAAATTCACACATTATTGTTCTGTTTTTGACTATGCTGGCATTAAATTTCCCTCTAAATGGCATTAAAAAGTCTTAAAAAGGTCCTAAATTTCACTAGAGCTACGCTGGGTTTACTTATGTAACAGAACATAATTGCAAGCACCAGTTTGGAGAAACAGACAGGACCAGTGGCACAGGCTTTCTGTTATGTATAGCCATTGAAAACGCACTTAACACACATTTAAAAACAGCTTTTTTTTTTTTCTTTTTTTTTTTTTTTTGAGGAAAAACGGCAGAATTTACAGCGCAAGTGTGTATCAGCCTGCATGCATTTTCACATATTGTACTCAGTAAGGGTTTTTATTCCCTGTTATTATTATTTATATTTATACAAGCTCCCAGATGTTAGCTCTTAACATTATTAGCATCTCAGTGTGATCCTCTGAACCAAAACCAAACCTACCTGAACCAGAAATCCTTTTTTACACTGTAAGTTGTCCCTATTTAATGGTAGGGACTGTCCCACTTTTAGGGATCTTCTCATCCCATGTCCCAACAAAAATCTGTAAAACACAACATTTTAGAGATGAACACAGTTGTCCCCTTTTCAATACATTTTAAAAAAGCATAGGAAACTTAAAAAACATTTGTCCCAAGCCTTTGTCACCTGATTTTTTTCACCGTGTCCTAATTATTATCAGTAAATGATGCCATATTCTAGACTTGAGCCCTCGTTGATGGTCTTGCAAGGTTTTGGGTTATTTTGTAAGTTCAAATGCACCATGATTTGTAAAAACCCTACCTCAGTATTTCAAGTGAGATTTTCCCTGGGCCTGTTCGCAGCAGGACATCTCTGTTGTTCCTCTCTGCATTCACATTCACAAGTGTGGTGGCTTATATGCCCGGCTATGAAATATGCCTTGAATGTAATGTCTTGGCTTATATGCCCGGCTATGAAATATGCCTTGAATGTAATGTTTTAAGTTAATAGGGTTAGGCAGAATAAGTGTTGAACTTCAGCCTAGACCCTTTCGGTCTGTGGGATGTATTGTTTCTGTTTTTTGTGTTGTTTCTTTGAGTTTGTCAACTGACCGAAGAAAATAAACTAACTAACTAAATAGATATCCAAATTTATCTAATGTAACCACAAGTATTTTTTGTAATGGGCACGTGACCCATTACAAAAAAATACTTGTTGTTATGTCCTTACATAAAAAACATAATAAGTTACATCACACTGGAGCTGGGCGACATAGCCTAAAAAAAAAATCTCAAAAATTACGATTTACGATTTAAAAACAATTTTTTTCTCCACTTACTTAAAATCAAACTGAAGACAACAGAGAAATTGTCCAAAACAAGTTTAGCTTTATTGCTTTGATTTTCTCTTGAGGTTAAAGTGCAATCAGACAACAGACAGACTGACAGGACTGTGGACTGACTTGCAGTGGGGCGCAAAGTCAGTCCACACAACTTACCACACAACTGACGACACTGTGCCTTTCTTAGGAACGAGTTCTTCCCTGCTCACTGCTGTTGTTTGTGTTCCTCTACCGCGCGGAGGGAGGGTGAGCCTACCCACTATGAACTATGGGAGCCCAGAGCGCTGGTGGGGGATGTTTTTTTTAATTGATTTGAATTGAATTGAGTCGACCTGCACTACAAATTCGAATTAATCGAAAAAATCGATTTATCGCCCAGCCCTATATCACACTTGCCTGGAAAATCCAGACTGATATGTCTCTGTGTTATTCTACAGAGAAATATCAGTCTGGTCACCACGCCGTCCGCAGTGCTTTACTCAAATCCAAACCGTACCGTGCATTTTGATTGGTTTATTTAAGTCACGGGTTCTTCGCGAGCAGCGTCACTCGTACGCGTCTCCTCACCGACAACAATCAAGATGGCGCACCGAGGAGCCGAGAGTTTGTTTCATTCAGCGGTATGGTACGGTAATGTTGAAATAACTCCCTCGTTCCTCCCTCGTGGCTTCACTACTCCGTTTGTTTACTTTCTCACTTTCTTGTCGCTTTGTTAACGTCACGTCCGCCATTTTCTGATTGGCTAACTCTGCTGTCTGTTAACTCGGGTTTGCGCTGCCCTAGAAATCGAATTGATTCTAAGGCAACCAGACTCATCCTCTGGTACAGCGATGAGTCTGGAATTTCCAGGCAAACATCACACTCCCCTATGATAGCCCCAGGATGATTTTTTGTGTGCATTTCTGAACCTTGGTTGTATGAATGAATGAGTGAATGAAGTACTGTGTATCTTTGGTTGGGCTGCACAATGTCACAAGTTTACCGTTATGGCAATGTTAGAAAAGGCAATGATTTTTGTTGCAAGAAACGTCTGACAAAGATGTCACTCTCAGAGTCACTGTCATATCACCGTTTCCAGTGAAACTAGGTTGTGATCAAATAACAATGTTAAAGACGTCTTGATTCCTCAATTTAGACCTGGTTTTGCCTTGGGTTAGTCCTGGGGTTAGTCCTGGTTTAGTCTTTGTAAAGTTTTGATTTTAACCCAGTTTTGACTAGTTAATCCTGTGATTTGTATTTCAGCTTAAATTCAGTTTAACTTAGGAAGACTACAGAGAGTGAGCAGTCGAAACATGTCAAGGTACAAAGCAAACACATTGGTCTGTCTATAAGAAATCCAAATGAACCTTTTTGGAGTTTAACATATCACATTTTTGTAATATTGTGAAGCCCTAATCTTTGTCCTTATCTTTGTGTTATTTTGAGTTACCTAGTTTATTTTTTTGTGTTCTATGGTGTCACTGACGTTTTCTTTTTATTTGACAGAATGACGTGGTTGTGTCTTGGCGTCCGTCAGCTGAGTATCCCGGAAATGTGTAAGACACCTTTTTCTGACACTGCTATTAAACCTTTTTATACAGCTGTGGGAGTAACCGTGAGAGTGAAATGAGATATGCAACTGTATGAGAAATTCAATAACAGTAAAGCACAGTCCAGTGAATCGCTGCTTCAAAGATGTAACCGTATACCCTTTATATCTCAGATGTAAAAGAAAATAACCCCATCTTAGTGGTTTAAAATTCAGCAAATGTCTGATACATGGAATAATGTTTCAGATCAGCTAATTAAAGTATTATAATGAGGTTATTTTATAGGTTTTTGACAAACAGTGATAGGAAATACTCATGCTTAGAAAATAAAATGGAAAGTATTGGCCTTGTAGTGGTATAGTGTAGTGGTAAGTGTACTCCCTCTAAATTTAATATGTAACTATTAGTGTTTAATCCAGTCAAAAGCCAATGTACTATTTGTGCCAGTCCCCTGCCCGGATAAATGGAAAGGGTTGTGTCAGGAAAGGCATCCAAATCACTGCACACTCGGAGGCTGATGATGTGTTGTGGCTACCCTTTGTGTATCTTAACTGGGACTATTTCACATGCTTTTATTTTCACAACAAACAGTATCTGACATAATTCACATTGCAGACAAGTTTATATATATACCGAGGCTTCATATATACAGTTCAATTTTCCTTTCTTTATAAAATGCTTAAAGGGCTTTCTACCATGTTATAATGTTGTTCCTTCATCAAAAACATACCTGGAGTTGTGTTTTGTATCATTCACGCCTGTTTGAGTAATCCTGTAGTCTCTGGCGCCGAGTTTTTGAGGCTTTAGAACTCTCAGTTCCACAAAGATCTCCGCCAAATCCCAGCCCACTCCAGGAAGCACTGACCAATCAACAGCAAGTTCTCTACATCCAGTTTGCTCTCATTTATTTATCCAAAAAACGGTGTGCAGCTCTGTTTCCACTGTTTCCTTACAGATATTTTTCATTTTGTTGTAAAATGGTATTATACTTAAAGTTTAAGGAAATGAAGTGCTTATTTTCACTGAAACGTGCAGTTCTGTCCAAGAGGTGACCAAGATTGGGGCAAAAATTTTAATAAAAGCGTAATATATCCCCTTTTAAATGTAGGATATTTTATAATAAATTGCCAGGTCATGCCCTAATCATGCCGCTCCTCTGTCCCTGGTCCTGACGTACTGTACAGGTACAAAGGTGAAGCAGTGGTCAACAGCAACCTGCAGAAAGTCTGGGAGTGTCTCAAACCCATCCCCAACGGCCTGCGAGTCAAGTGGGACAGCAACGTGAAGAAGTTTGAGCTTTTGGAGCAGATCACAGAGGTTTGTTATCATTGAGTGTGTTTACATTTGCATTTGCATTATGCATTTGAGTATCCCAGATATGATCGGGTTTTTTAAGTATCCTGGTTTTGCCTTTGTGCATGTAAACACAGTATGCAGGATAAGCAAGTATTCTGGTTATGAGAAACTGGGATACTCGACCTGGAAAACGGGTTTTTTAAAGGCATATTTTTTATTCTGAAATTTTTAACACTGAAATAATGCAGTGAAAATTAGATACTGAAATTTCAGTGTCTGAAATTCATAGACAAAAAAAATTCAGACTCCTATTTCAGTGTTAAAAATGTCAATGGTAGAAATTTAAACGCATTTAAAATTCAAAATGTGATGAGGCAAGTTTGCTTCCATGCTCAGTCACTCTAAATGTTTTAAATATCCCACGTGTTAGTAACTTTGCCACAGTGCTCCCCTATATATCCAGGATACTACTGTATATTTTGTCATGTATACAGGGACATGACTATCCCAGTTACTCTGAGTGCATGTAAACGTCATAGCCTGCATACTGTCCTAACTGGGATAAAGCTCATAACAAGGATACTCAAGTGCATGTAAACGCACTCATTATGTCCGCTCATAATTGCCCCACATGTGTCTGTCTACTATTGCCACATTTCTTAATTTTTTTTTAAAGCTGCTCTAGGTCTCTAAATCTTAAAGTAAAATGTTTGTACCCAGAGCAGCTGTAAAAGTCAGTTTTTGCTTTATCCATTCTTGAGCAGCCTCTGTCTCACTCTCATGCAGGATGTGTCCGTCTGTCGCACAGTCACACCTTCAGCCGCCATGGGCATCATATCTCCGCGAGACTTTGTTGATGTTATTGTAGTTAAACAATATGAAGATGGCACCATTTCATCAAATGGTGCGTAAAAACACTTGATCTCGCCTCCTTTACATTGTCTCATGTCTATATACTTTGTTTTTGATTTATAGGTCGATGTCACTTTATCCACCAGATTATGTTGCAGTATTTCTTATAACTGTCAAAATCGCCCACACTCACCTATGTCAGATTTATTGACTAAATGCACAATGTGTTAAGCAATATGACCTTTATTTTTGTTGCCAATTCAAACATTTATTGGTTTGCACGTTATGGTCCGAGCATATTTACTAATTATTTACATAATTTTGGAAACAACCTAATTTTTTTTTCTTGAATTCACTGTTAGATTATGGTGGGGTGATTATGGAAAACCTTCATAGCCGCCTGAATTGTTCCTGTTGCACACTTTATCCAAGTTTTGTGGAATGAGACAGAATGGCCTCTAGGTTTTCTTTGCCAGATTAGTTTTTGACACTGAGCTTTCAGGTCTGGGTGGATTTGGCTTGTGGAAAAAATGGACCCTAGAAACAGGTTTGCGATTGTAAAGTACTGAGAGAGAAAAGATCATACAGGGCATGTGAGGTGGCAATAGAGCAACAGTTAAAGACATTTGCCACAGGAGTGTCATATTAACTTCTTTGTTTCCACTGCCCTCAGATATGACATTTATTTCTTAAAGGTAAGACAAAATGATAAGATGATGATGTTTGTCGTACAGGGGCTGTCGCAGAAACATACTGAAACTGCAAAGGAGCCAGTAAATGTCTTTCTGATAAAGAGTGGTCTGAAGAGAAATGATTAACCATATTTATATGTGTTGAGTCAGTCTCTATTAAAGTCAGTGGTGGTTTTATAATGGCCTGGACTCTGTGTTCAGGTTATGAACCTCATCTTTACCCTTGGCCCAGTGAACTGTGCCCTGCTCCTGCTGTGTTTAATGTCTCAGCTGAAATATTGGGGATCTGAGTATCACAAATAAATAAAGTGTGGTCTTTGACAACAAAGAATGTTGTTAAAGGTGAAGCTCACATCTCGGTTACAACAAATGTGGATACTACTACAAATAAAAATTCACTATTTCTTTTACAAAAGTGCTTAGTATGACCAGTCATAAGTGTGTATTAATTATTAAGTAATTAAAAACATACAGTCCCTCGTCATCCCTAACTTGATTAGGTCATAGAAGATGAATGAAAGAGATTAGAAACACCCAGAGTGCAGCCCTCTGCTAAGGCATCACAGTTTCTCTCTGTAAAATGTTACAGAATAATCCTGTATTCAGACTGTTCTCTGTGTCCTGTGTCCTGTTAAACAGCGACCAATGTGCTCCACTCGTTGTGCCCTCCCCAGCCGGGCTTCGTCAGGGGCTTTAACCATCCCTGTGGCTGCGTCTGCGTCCCAGTGCCAGGGTGAGTGCACCGCCAACTCTACAGGACCAGGTCATCAGTTAACACACTGACTAAACTTTTTATTTTTTCAGAGAGCCAAACAAGACGCAGGTTTTCACCGTCTTCCAGACAGACCTTGGGGGCCTGCTCCCGCGCTCTGTGGTCGAATCCTTCTTCCCCTCCAGCATGGCCGAGTTTTACTCAAACCTAACCAAAACTGTGAAGTCACTCAAAGGCTTTTGACACTGAGTATTAAGGTTTTAGTCCGAGATGACTGTGAACAGTCGGGACCTGTATTTATTTGGTTTATCCCATATATTTAAGATCAAATATTGCAGTAGACATTACTGCAGGTGAACAGCATTGATTTTTAATGTGTCATGGTGAAGCAGGGGATCTATTGAAAAACCTGCATCTATGAAAAAGAGCTACTAATTGAAATAGTCAACATGTGTTCTCCTTAAGAAAGGTTAAGCCCCCTCCTTATCTCCCTCCCATCTGGAGTCATGGGATGCAGCTGGGATGAATAATGGCCATACATTTCAGTGTGGTTGAACTGTCAGCTTCCAAAAATGTAGAAGCAGAAACACATCACATTACAATACATACAGCACTTTGCTGTAACTAATTACAGCGCAATAGTGTTGACGTGTGGAGCATGGCTGGTGACGTGTAGGTCATTTAGATGTGTGAAATTATGAGTTTTTATTTACATAGTTTTTACACTAGGCTTTATTCTATTTTGTGTTTTTCTGTGTACTCCACTGAAGTGACTCAAGACTATATTCTCTAAACATATACTCGCCTTACCTTTACAGCCCCTGCACCCTTTTAACCACCCAAACAGACACACCACCATCCCTAAACAAACACTCCTGTTTTATTCTAATGAATGATTACCTCTCTTGTACCAGTAAACATATCCAGTGTCCCATCAGGGGCACCTTTACTGTAGTCTGAGAACCACAGCCTTTCAGGAGACTGTCGTAGGCTCAGACTCTGTGTACTGTTACCATGCATGTTGTTGCATGGCTCTTGTTGTTTATGCTGGAATTAGATTTTAGCTGGATGATATCCTATACCTCTTTTAATTTGTGTTAATTGTGTATCCATTCACTGCCTTTTTTTAAAAGTCGGACTGAAACAGAAGCATGTGGTAGATGTTGAAAGCTGCTGCTGAACACAACTTTTGTCAAGAACATTTCATTTTAAGTTTTGACACAACTTGATCTTAAGTGCAAACTGTATAGGAACATTTCACTGGTTTGCTCAGGTGAAACAACCAATGCATTACAGAGGGGAGTGGTCTCTTCAGGTCTCTACCTCAACCACAGTGTGAGCCATAGAAGAATAGTAATGTTAATTTAAATTTACTGTAAAGGAGGAAAAGCACAGGATTAAGAGTTTAGCTGTAATCCATTAAGTGTAGATTAATGCACATCAAAAGATTCCTGAGGGATGGGTTTTATCAGAGCCACTGAGGTCCGGAGTGTAGATGGTCTCGTGATTCACGTAGACACTAAAGTGCATTTTTCGTAATATATAACCTTTGATTTGATTCTTTAAACATCATACTTCATAATCTGAAAGGCTAACTTCCAAGACCTGTACCTAGGCACTAGTTCCATAAAAAAAACTCAATTTCAATGGCTCTGGGTTTATTATTGTCATTTGGGCTGCACAATGTTAAAAAAAAAAAATGCATTAACTACTGTTGAAGCCTGTTGAATAATTATAACTGGCAATATCTAGCTTTCCTTTTTGTGTGAGTTCAATTGGATTTGAGCAGAAATTCAGGTCTGTTTAATTACTGTACTAAACTGTCTCGAAATCAAAACATGACAAGGCCTAAACCAGGATTAAAAGCTAAATCAAGACGAAATCAGGTTTTTTTGAATATTTTTTATTTGGTCACAATGCAGTTTGATTGAGGGCTCTGAGAGGACAGTGACTGATATTCTTCAGTGTAAATCTCTGTCTGATTAAAGACCTAAACATTGCAATACATTTAGTTTTTTTGCAATACAGATATTGCAATAATGATTGCTATATATATTATATATTTGTCATAATTTTCAAACGCTTGGACCACCACACAGAATAATATAATCTAATAATCAAATAATCTGAATTCTTACACAAAATGATTAACCTACTCTCTCATAGTGAGGATCACTTATGATTTATTTTTTTTTTTTTACATGTTCCTTTATTTTATTTTATTTTTATTCCTCTTGTAGTTTAAACCCTTATGCCTTATTTTTACTCGTGTATATGCCTCATAATCAACCTCATAACCAACCTCATAATTTTCCAGCATCGTGTACTGTAATGTGACATTTTGTTCACTGGACGTTGTTCTGTTATTGTTAAATATTACAGGGTGTTTAATGTAAACTGCATGTTTTGAATAAATCAAAACTGGATCACCATTTTGCTCACTTGTTTTTTCATTAATCTTTGCCCAACTATTTCTTTGAAGTAGCTTTTTGTTATGCTTATAATCTGTTTTACTCAAATTGATACATATTAAACATGAATGGAATTTAAAGATTTGTGCATAGTTATTTTTATTTAGATGGCACCAAACGTAAAAGTGTCATACAGTGCCCATAGTTGAACTTTGTCATTGTCAAACTTTGATTACTCGTTAATCTTAGCCTGTTCAAAGCTACTCTGCATTATTTTTGAAAATGTATAGTTATAGAGAAATTGTATCTGTATATTTTGTGGGCCTTTGAAATTCTTCCAGTTTTTGTGTAAAGTCTTCTGCATTGGTCTGTGTTCCTCTCGTGGTGATTTAGGGCAATAGAGGGGAAGTAATGCAAGGCCACCTGCTGCAAATTACTTAAGTTGGTCATGATTCATTTAGTGGATCACGAGTAAAAGAAGTGTTTTTTTTTTTGTCAAAGTTAAAGCAAAGTCAAAGTGTTTCAGACGTCAAGAAAAGGGTAGAGTCTGCATTTTTTATGTGATTAGATTTAAAAGTTTAGCCATGATTTGTAAACCTACTACAGATAAGATAGTATTTTAGGTTTTATTTATAAGTTTTATAGATCTTCACTTGCTTTTTTTTTTTTTGTAAAGTGGAAAAGACACACATATCCGAGTCAAGTAACCTGGATGTGTAAAACCACATTTTTCATTATTTTAAGCTTTTCGTACAATAAAATATACACAGAAACTTAACCGATTAAATTGTGGCTTGTAATAACACAAATTGACTAGCAACCATTGACAAAGACGAGCCATGGTTAATGTCAAGCCCTGGTAATGAATTTAAAAAATGCACAATGAGATCACTTTTTATCTATAGATAAAATGATAGCTGTAATTCATCCCAGTGTGCAGTTTTCTGGTTTATGTCCACCAGGTGACACTGTTGCACTCCCTTTCATGGCCCTGTATCCAGCTTGTCTTGACTAGTTAATGTCAGACCTTTTTATTTAGTTTTCATATAAATCATAAATAAGAGTTCAAATGTTTTGATCTCTTGCTTTCTGAGGTCGCAGAGTCTAATTTTTCCAGAGATTACTTCTATTATGCTGCTATAGACTGAATCATTCATTTCCCTCAAATACAATACAAAAAAAAATAAAAAAAAAATCATAGTGCATCTTTAAAAAGTTATTGCGGTTATGATAGAAGCAAAGATTAAAGTAAGTGTCGGCATTTTTAGCACAGATTAAATAAAGGTCTAATTACACAGTGTAACACAAACCTTTAAAGCTGGTATTGGCAAGGTTTTAGTCAAACTTTCAAGAGCAAAAAGACATGCAATGAAAAAGTTGTGATAGAATTGAAGATTAAAGCAGGTGTAGGTATTTTTTAGCATTAAGCAAGTTTTTAGCATTTAGCAGTCAATAGTCTGAAATTACACAATTCTACACCTGTGGTACTACTCAATGTGACATTTTATTAAAACTTTTTAGGGCTAAAAATACATACAGTACTCGTTTAATATTTTTGAAGTTATTATGGTTGAAAAAGAAACATTAAAGCATGCATTTTAGCTCTAATTAATTACTGGAATTGTTTTCAGCTTTTTCTGCTAGTCTTTTTAAGCAGGCATAGGCAATATTTGAATCATATTTTTTAGGACAAATAGACATGTACTGAAAGATTTTTTATCTAACAGCAATAATGACAAATGAAACATTTGGGTTCATTTACACTTTAATAAATCTTTTAAATTTGTTTAGAAATAAACATAAATACTTTTAGACATGTTTCTTCATTATTCTCTGTACCCTTCACATGATGATGCTGACCTGTCAATGTTGTAAATTGGCGTTACATAAATACAAATGATCCAACTAAAAACCTGAATTGAGATGTGTGTAATAAAAATCAAATAACACTGTTGCTGTCTTGTAAACTTGTTTTTGTCCCGTCCGTCACTGGATTCGCCTCCTGACCGTCACCGTGACCATGCCCTCAGGTAACCCCTTGATGTAGTTCCAGGCCTCGAAGCGGGTCATGTCCTGGAGAGCGACCCCCTGGACCGTCAGGACCTCGTCTCCGGACTGAAGACCGCACTGCTCTGCCGACCCAGCTACAGAAGTGAGACAGAGAATTTTAAAAGCTTACTTACTTAAAAAGCTGAAAGTACACTGTAGGCTAGCAGAAAGGATATCTGAGGCGCTCTGACAAGGGTGACCACCTGTCCCACTTTTGGTTGTACTGCACAGCCATCAAGGCATCTGTCCCATTGTCCCATTTATTCAGATAATATCCTATTTTGGATCTTATAAAAAAGGAGAGATCCAGGTTGAAAACAACAAGGTCAGATCAGTGTTACTTTTGGTTGTCTTGTCTTGCTGGGCTGGATTTTATGGTTGGTGTGTGGCTGCCCCTGACTGAGAGCTTTGATTATTATTTTTTTGTTCCATTTTTTTATTTCACTGAATAACATCTCAGTAAAGACATTACCTGGCAAAATGTGTGTTTTTGGAGTAAAAACAGCACATCATATGTTTTAAAGGCCCTAAACTGAAGCAATCTGTATCTCAATAAGCTGGTAACTTAGATTTGTATATCAAAACATTTATGTCTCGAGTTGTCCCACCTTGACCCAGCAAATCCCATTTTTGTACTTTTGAGGTGGTCACCGTATTGGTATGTCCTGATGAAGTTATTTTAACTTGACCCGAAACAGAAAGAGTGTGACAAGTGCAAAGCTAAAATCACATGAGATTTTCATTCTTTCCAAACTAAAAGAACATCAGGTAGAGAGAAAGTATTGTGTTAAAGCTACTGTTTACCTGTGAAGATCCTGTTGATGACCAGGGGCTTGTCTCCGTGGATGGAGCCTCTGCCTCCCTCCAGAGTGAAGCCCACTCCTCCACAGCCTTTGTCCAGGTTCACTGTGAGCTGGTCTCCCTCCTGCTCCACTGCAACACCAATACATGACACACATGATATACATTAATAATATATTGATTGAAGGGCAATTTATAGATGTACTCATGATGATTTAATTTTAATAGCAACAATAATTTACCAACATAATTACTAAAACTGAAAACTAAAATAGCTATATTTCATTATGTATGTATGTATGTATGTATGTATGTATGTATGTATGTATGTATGTATGTATGTATATATTATAATTAAAATAGCCATATTTTTATGTCAACATATGCAGATGATTTTATTCATAATCCTTTCATAAGTATAGAGAAAAAAGATAATGTCATATTATGACCAGCTCTTAACGTTTTTACTACTTTTTATTTATTTCCTAAAGAAGTCAGATGTAACTGGTGTTGATCTTATTTTGGATCAAATTCATGCTCAAAACCTCTGTAAGTATTATTATTGCAAATATGGAGCAGCAGTAGCTCAGTAGGTAAAGCCGTTTCCCAACTAACTGTAAGGTTTGTAGATTGATCACCACTACCAGCACTGAACTAGTTAGTGAGGCCATGGGTGCAGACTGGCAGCCACGTTTCCATCAGTCTGCCCCAGGACAGCTGTGGCTACAGAAGTAGCTCACCCCCAGCGAGTGTGACTGGGTGAATGAATAATGGTCTCATGCAAATTATTTTGAGAAGTTTAGGCTTGGAAAGCACAATATAAAATCTTATCCATTATTATTATTAAAATGGCCAACAAAAAACAAATGTTTAGAGTTTTGTATCAAAACAACAAAATTGTGTGGCCTAAAGACATTTTCTCAGACATAAGTAATGACACTGTAAAATCTAATAAAACATAATAAAATTGTAAAAGACTGTAGTTATTAAAATTACCTGTAGCACTGCTCTCCTCGCTGCAGCCGCCGCCCTCTCTCTCCTCCTCCTCCTCTGGTCGTTTACAGATGACCACCACGGCCAGAGTGAGGGTCCGAGCCTGACGCAGAGCCGCTGTGGCGTCTGAGTGAGTCACTCCACTCAAACTCTGTCCGTTTATCGACAAAACCTGGTCTCCTTTCTGAATGGTGCCCTCCTGAGCCGCCAGACCGCTCGGGAACACTCTGTGCACCTGGAAAATGGACAAATACACTAATCAGGCATAACATTATGACCACCTGCCTATCTGAAATGCAGCCCCATACACAGAATGAAACGCCTTTAAGAGATACTAACCACTGCAGGTCGGGAACACCCCACAAGAGCTGCAGGTTTGGAGATGCTCTGACCCACTTGTTTAGCCATCACAATTTGGCTCTTGTCAAACTCGCACCAAACCCTTACACTAGCTCATTTTTCCATCAACTTTGAAGACAAAATGTTCTTTTGCTGCCTCATAAAACCCAGTAACAGGTGCATGATGAAGAGATAATCTGTGTATTCACTTCACCTGTCAGTGGTCATAATGTTATGCCTGATTGGTGTATATGAATGAGTGAATGATTTATTTGGTTGTTCACAAACATAGACAATATTGTATCTCTCAAACTTTGTAAGTCTCAACTAAAATGGATTGGGCGAAGCATCCTGCTTATCTGAGCCCATCCTACACAAAACATCAGACATCTCAGAATCAGCCAGTAAATAAATATGTCACAAACAAGTTACAACTTAAACACTTCTGTAATAATTACTAATTATTTTACATTTTAAAGATTTTTTAAACTTTGCCAAAGAATTTGTTAACTTAAATTTATCATTAAGATCATTCCATAAATTTACTCCTAAAAGACATCTTCACTTCACAACATTTGTCCTGATTTTACTTGTTTCAAACATTAAGTATATCTCTTAGGTTATAATGTTCATTTCTTAGTTTGAAAAAGGTTTGAATGCCCAAGGAAGGCTCCTATTCATGGCACAAAATAAAATTTCCAAAATTTTTAACTGCACAATGTCCATAAATTTCAAAGTATTGGATTCTATTAAAAGTTTTATATCGGATGACAACAACTTAGATATCAAAGATAAGTGGGAAAGAAAATGGTTAGAAATATCACCATATTAGAAGAAAAATTGGAAGATTAATTCAAAGAGGGACACAAAATTCTAACAGTAGTATTTGGAGGGAATTTGAATGGAAAACAAAGCTGCGTTATTTTAAAGTACCAGAAAAGACTTCTAAATATAGTAATGGAAATGATAAATGCTGGAGAGATTGTGGTCATACAGTATATGCATATATTTTGGGATTGTCCCAAAATTACAGAATATTGGCAAAATATAAAGATGGAAATACAGAGAATACTAAAAGAACAATTAAAACTAGATCCACAAATATTTATACTAGGTATTATGCCAGAAAATATATCATCTAATAATATTAAAATGCTTAGAATTCTAACAACAATAGCAAAAAATAATAATAATAATTACAATCTCCTGGATGAAACCACAATCCCCCAGCATAAAACAATGGTGGGACAGAGTAAAAGATGTGATGACTTTAGAAAAAGTGACAGCAAGACTTCAGTACAAAACAGATGAATTTGAAGATTTATGGTCGGCAGTAATACAAGTAATTAGAGAGTATAAAATAACCTAACCAGTATCAAGTTGTGTGTGTGGGTGTGTTTAGTATAGGTAGGTAGTATATACAGTTTGGAATGAAGGGATGGGTTAAGGTGCACATGTAGATGAACTAAAGGGAATATATGTGTGTATGTACCTTGACTGACCCCTTGCTGTTGGAGTCATTCTTTCTACAGCCACTTTATGAGTTATCTTGCAAACGAACTACACACAACCTCATTGGCATTTGTATTACGTTGATATTGTGGTACTGATACATTTGTGATTAACTCAGGATAACACTAAGATCTTAAAAGCATTAAATAGGTATTACATTTGATCTTGTCAAAATCAAGGCCTTTAAAGTGTTAAATAATATGAGTAGGTATTACATTTTGTTCATCTAAGTCTTAAAATTTGTCAAAACATTAATATTACAAAAAAGCAGAGTCACCGCAATAACAAAATATATTTATTGAAGAAATGTTATCATTCAAATGCATGATTCATTTATTCATGATTTTTTACGCAGCACTGGAGTTCTTTCATCTGTGTTAGACTCTGACCCTGTCAGAGAATACTGCAAATAATTCCTTTATGTAAAATTCATACAAATTATTGTTCTGTTTTTGACAATGCTGGCAATAAAATTCCCCTCTAAGTGGTATTAAAAAGTCTTAAAAAGGACTTAAAAACCTGGAGCTACCTTGACACTGTACACTCTGCTATTGCCATATTTTAAAGAGTGAGCGGTGCTTACTGTGGGGGCCTTATTCTCCAGGTCAGCGCCTCCAGCGATGGTGAAGCCCAGCCCTGCTCCCTCCTCTTTGTGCAGAATCACAACATGGATGTCCTCCAGCTGCTGCAGAGACAAACACACAGACAGAGTGAAACACACAGAGTGAAACACAGACAGAGTGAAACACACAGAGTGAAACACAGACAGAGTGAAACACACAGAGTGAAACACAGACAGAGTGAAACACACAGAGTGAAACACAGTGACAGAGTGAAACACACAGAGTGAAACACAGACAGAGTGAAACACACAGACAGAGTGAAACACACAGAGTGAAACACACAGACAGAGTGAAACACACAGAGTGAAACACAGACAGAGTGAAACACACAGAGTGAAACACAGACAGAGTGAAACACACAGAGTGAAACACAGACAGAGTGAAACACAGAGTGAAACACACAGACAGAGTGAAACACACAGACAGAGTGAGCCAGTACCACGCCCACATTTTTTCATTTCTTTCATTCATTCTCTGGCACTTATCAATTACAATTTGCAAGGCTGGACCATGTGTCACCTGCTTTAAAAAAGGTGTGGTAAAGCTCGAATGCTCTTGTCAAACCTGCACTTGTCTTTTGTTTAATTTTTTTTATAATCATTAATTTAGTTTGAGGTGAAGGTAAGCAGGTCTGCGGCTCAGCAAAGAGGTTGTAGGTTTGAGTCTGCATGTCCTCTCTTTGTTACTGTGGGTTGTCTCTGGCTTTCTCCTAACGTCCAAAGACATAAATGTTTTAGATGAGTTGGTGAATCTAAGTTTGCCACAAGGGAATTAATGTGAGGGTGAATGGTTGTTTGTTAGTGTTTTTGTGTCGGTGGGCCATTGTCCAGGCTGTACTTGGCTTAAGGCCCATAGTTGCTGGGGTAGTCTCCAGCCACCCTTGACCCCTAATGGGAATTAGCGGAAGGTGGATTAAAGAGGCTATATTATGCAAAAATCAACTTTTTGGAGCTTTCTACCATGTTATAATGTTGTTTCCTCATCAAAAACATACATGTCATGTTTTTGTTTCAATGATGCATGTTTGAGTAATTCTGTATTCTCTTGCATTGAGTTTGTGAGAGGCCAAAACAGCTCCTTTCCCCAGTGTCTGCCTTTTCTGGTCCTGCCCTGTTCAGGAAGCACTGCTACAGCTCACGCCTCCCCCGCAGCAACCAAACAAGCCCACCCCCAAACTGCAGCGGTCACCTCTCAAACACTCAGCATGTGTTTTTGTGAGGAGCGCTGAAGGGGCGTGACAGCAGCGGGACAGCGGGGAGGGAGGGCTCTTAAAGTGACAGGAATCTAATCTGAGCATTTCGCTCAAAGTCAAATGATGAGTTTCCTCAAATAATTCCAATAATTATTGTGTTTTCTGACCAACAAAACATAAGATGGTGATCTAGAGGTGTCTTAAATTAATTTAAAAGACACAAAAAAACATAATATAGGCCCTTTAGCTTATTTTTATTTTACCTTTAGTTCCTCCTGGTCGAGTGCTTGGACTTCCTGGATCATTTGGTGTATTTCCTGCGAGGGGATGACTGAGAGGACAGACTGGGCTCCTGAAGAGTCCCCCTCTCCCTGCTTCATGGAGCACTCTCTCAGTTTGGCCAAACTAGGAGTAAAAAAAACAACACTGCTTTAGAAGAAGTTGCCTCCATTTAAGCATATATGTACAGAAATATAATCTTCAGAGACACAAGCCACATTCTTCTATATGAAATCTGGGGGAGTCTCTGAGATTTGTCTATCTTTGTAATAATAATGTCTCAGCTGTATAGAGGTAACTTTTAATTAGTACTTACTGTATCTACTACCACTTTTCCATTCATTTCCTACTTCTCATTTTTGTGGCTCACTCATCCTCAAATTAAATTTTTTATCTATAAAAAAGTAACTTGACGTGGCATGATTCTGCAAACACAAATCTTTCCACAACAATAACCTATACCACTTATCTACAATATAAGAAACATCTAGAAAAAATAATAGTTTGGTTGCAGACAGACCTTTAAACTGTGCAAAGTTACTTACTGGGACATAAATTTGGCTTCTTTCGGGACCATGTTCAAAAACAATTGGACAAGAAGAATTTAACTCTCTCTTTCCACAACAAAAATGTTTGCATATAAATTTGTTTTTGTCTCGTTCCCTCCTTACACTTTCCTTTCTTTGGTACTTCAGAGGCAAAGTGGGTAAAAGTGGTAGTAGTACTACCACTGGTGTCAGTGGTAGTACAGAAGAGGGCGTGGCAGTAGTAGTGTAAATAGTAGCACTAGTAGCAGTGTAGTAGTAGCATTATTAGTAGTCATACCATTACTTGAGTTGTAATAGTAACAGTAATTTTGTTAGTGGTAGTAGTAGCAGTAAGTACTTGAGTAAACATTACACTCAGTGCTTTTTTACTGTTACTTCTACTTGAGTAATAATATTCAGTAACAGTACTTTTACTCCAGTACTTTCATGCATTGCGGTTGGAGGCAGAAGAATGTGAAGGTGGGTCAGACCTGACAGAGAAACCCGAGTCTAGTCCCAGCTCACTGTCCTGTTTCTCAGTGGACTCAGACGTTGGATCCAGAGGGTCCTGGGACTGAGGGGGCCGTGGGTTCCCATGACTGTGTGGCAGCGGGAGAGATCGCATCAATGCATTAGACACCTACAAGGAGAGCACAAAAAAGGCACAGTTAACATATAAAATACTAACATCAGAGCTAAAGCAATGTGGTGTGTTTCTGTTCCTCTTGAGGGCCATTGCAGCTTCACTTGGAAAATCAACCCAGAGACATCCACACAGTTCAAGTGTTTACTTAGGACCTGACATATTGTATTAGGTACAAAAGACAAGCTCAAAACACCACTGAATAGAGACTGGGTAAAAGAGACATATAAACCCCTAAAATACACATAATCATCTGAATCCAACCCTCCAAAATGAAAACAAAATAAAATGTTTGCGTGTGCAACATAAACCTGTTTGTTTATCTATGCACGTGCTGCCAGCACCTAGCTAAATGTGTGACTACTTCCTTTAAAGATAAATCCTCACAATACAGTACAGTTTCTTCTAAATCACTATCACCAAATTTTAGTCTCAGTACTCTCAGAATTTAACATTTTTGGTTTTAGCATCACCAGCTTCAAGCTACTCCAAGAGACTGAGTGAAGGTTTGTGTGAGCACCTCAGAGAGGTCCACCTCAGAGTCCAGAGTTAGTGTGTTACGAAAAACGTTGTTGTATATCTCTCTTTTGTGGTACAAACACTAGTGTCCATTTTCTTGGACACTCGAACACTTGTTCTTCTCTTAGATCAACTACACTCCCCTTGGGGTGGTTCCCCACCTCCATGTCCCGCTGGTGCCACCCTGAACCCTCTGAGCCCAGCTCACAGCTGTAATTGGTGAACCTCTCAGGATTTAACGGGACATCCTGAGGCTGAGTTTCTCCATGTGCCACTGTCTGTGCTCATATCCTAGGACAGAAAGAGGTGGCGGTACGCAGTGTTTGGGTCTCATTAGGACTGTCCTGGACCAGGCCTCTCATCTTCCTCCAGACACTGAAGCCCAGGTTCCTCAGGACTTTGGCTTGGTTTATTAGGGGTCCTGACCCAAGATTTAGACTGGACAGAGAGGATTGTGGATGCTCTGCTTAATATCCTCAGGTACTCCTCTCTTAGCGCTGCCAGTGCACCCTCCTGCTCGTCCCAGAGGAACTTGTGTAGCCTGTTAAACAGGATAGTTATCTGCCGTCTGCAATATTCTGCTCTGAGTTCTGCAGTATTTGGTTGTAGTGTTTCTCCACTGCTCTTTTCTTTTTGGTTAAAGACTTGAGGTCCGAGTGAAGCTGCTTCTTGAGTTGACCCAGTTGAGGGCAGTCTCCACAGTGACCACCGTGTGCTGGTGGTGCAGAAAAAACTCACACAGGGCACACAGCACCCAAGCCTCATCTCTACAGGAGCGCTGTGGCACTTATGAGTGTCTGCTGCACAACACCTCATTATCTTCTGCCTCTCATTTAACATTTAGCTTCTCACTAAAATTACAAAACTTTTTTTAGATAAAGGTTTAGAAAAATTATCTCCTTAAAAGACTTACTTTTACAGACCGGACAGTTTTTGCAGTTGTTTAGTTCCCAGTGTTTCTGGAGGCAGCTGGAGCAGGAGCTGTGGTTACAGCCCAGAGACTTGTGCTCTGTGATCGTCTCACAACACTGCCCTGTGTGTTCAGGAAACTGTCCAGCACAGTCTCAGCCATCGTAAAGCCTCACCCTCTGAAGCACTGTTGGTTTTGTTTTTACTGTCACTCAAATGTCATTGCTTCCCTGTGTCATGCCCAAATTCTTTCTTTTCTTCCTGGAGTTACTCACACCTGGAGCTATTACTGCTGTTGTCCAGCAGATGACGCTGTTGTCTTTTCCAAACTACTCTGCAAAGACCTTATAATTCTGGTTCAGGCTTGTAGCAAAAACAACTTATCATAAAACCTAGTGTGTTGTGATATGAGACAATGCAACAATTCTGCTATTGTTTAATTTAATAAATTACATGAATTTGAAAAACATAAAACAGATTTGTCTTTTTCCATAATTTTCTCATCCCTTTCTGCTGTGTGATAAGCTTAAGCTTAAATAGAGCTGGAGAATGGCAGGCCTTCGTGAATAATGGACTAAAAATAGTGCGCAGTTTTTTTTTATTTTGAAATAAAATAAAAATCACCCTGATTGTTCAAGAGGCCTTAGATTTTGGCTAAATTATGAAGTCGTCCCTTAATGGGACCTGTGTGTGAGTCTGAGATTGGCTTGACATCATGTATTCAAAACACAAACATAGCCTAGATTACATTTCCTGTTCATCACATACTCAGTATCATGCTGTCCTTCATTAAAAATAAACCATATATTTTATATTTAATGTCAACATGATAATAATAATAATAATAATACATCAGTCTTATATGATACTTTTCATAACACTCAAAGTGACTTTACAATTAGATGCATTATTCATTCACCGCACAGTCACACAAGTGTCTTGCCCAAAGACATAATGGCAGTAGGCAATGATGGTAGTGGGGACTGAGCTGCCAACCTTTCAGTTAGTGAGCAAACGGCTCTACCTATTGAGTTACTGCCGCCTTATGGTCAACCTTTACATTAAATACATACTTTTTATTTTTGTAAATATATTTGCATGTGAGTTAAATACCTGGTTACTGAAGGCCAGGATCCTCCCCAGACTCTCTCCATCGAAGCCCTTCATGTCACTACTCTCTGCAGGTGCTGAGTTTTGAGTTTTTTCTGGTTTGTCTTCTTCCTCTCCACCAGTCTCTGGACTCCTCTCTTCTTCAGTGGATATCACCGTTGTTTCTTCAAAAGCCTCTTCTCTGCTCACTGGACTCATTGGCGTTGCATCAATATTAACTTCTTGCACCGAAAAGGAATCCTCTGTTTCTTGGTTTGTGGCTGTTGATAGTGAAAGATGTTCAACTGGGGCCAGTTTGTCTTCTGGAGATGTATCTATGGGTGAATTAGAGCTGTTTTCTTTTGTTGTTTCTGTAGACAAAGCGAGCATGACCGATTCATTTGCATTGATATCTTTGGTTTCATCTCTCCACTTGCTGTTTCCAGTCTGGATTTTTGTTTCCTTGTCAATCAAAGGAAGAGAGTTGGACGTAGCCACTGGTCTCCTGCCGACGATCACTTTTTCTGGACTTTCTGGGCTTGAAAAGGTCTCAAAAGAGTGGATCTTCTGCCTGATTGACATCTTTGTGTTTGATGCTTGACTCCTGGTACCAAAGCTCCTGCTATAACCAACTGAAGAGGGCGGATCAAAGGTAGATTTGGTCATCTTCTTCTGGTCTTGCTCCTCTTGGATCTTCCTCAGACTTTGGCGGAACCAGGCCGGCTTTGGTGCCACTGGAGGTCCCTTTTTAGTCCCAGGACTAGTCTCAGGTTTGTCTTCACTGTCTGTGGTAACTTGACTGGCATTACCATTCATGTCGAGTGTACTTTCTTCTTGACTCATGGCGGTGGTGGGTTTGTTGTGGGCTGTAGACTGGGCGCTGTTTGGAGGCAGGAGGGGCTGGTGGTGGTGGTCCGGGGGTGGGTCTCTTTTAGGAGAGCAGTCTGAAAGGCGAACCCAGGGATCTCGAAGCGGTTCTGGGGTGTGGTTATCGATGCGGCCTTGTCTCCTCAGAGCAGTCTTTTTGGTTTGAGGGAAAAACGAATAATCACCTGTTGACAAATACAACAAAGTAATGGTTACATGATCAGTTATTATGATTACCACCATCAAAAAGTACTGTATTTACGCCATAGACATTAAAGGCATCCAATCCAGCCAATACAGCCATGCTCACTCTGGAGGAGCAGCAGCTCTACTCTGAGCTCCATGGTAAAACTCATTTTTGCTGCTTGTATCTGAGATCTTGTCCTTTCGGTCATGACACTTTGACTTTAACCCACATTTAAAAAAAAGTTAAGACAATGATTAAAATGTAAATAAAAACTAAATGCAGAAGTTTGCAAATCTCATCTCAGACTGAGATATTTTAATTTCATAATAGATAATGAAACAATTTAAAAGGGCTATGTTATGATAAATTGACTTTTCAACCATGCCATAATGTTCCCTCATCAAAAACATTCCTGGAGTTGTGTTTTGCTTTATTCATGCATGTTTAAGTAATCATGTATTCTCTGGCATGGCCATTCTGAGCCTGCAAAACGCTCCATTCAAAGAGCCTCAGCCTCTGCCTCGAATTAGTTGCAAAATGCTCACTCAATGCTTCACTGTTTTGTTTCACTGGATAAAACAAGAAGCAGGTTTTATCTCATGAGAAGCTATATACACTATAGCCCTAAGATATCTGTGAGACTAACTGAACCACAACAAAATGTTTAAAATGAAGTAATCTGAACTTGGTTTTACTGTGGTTGGTTTTCTATTGTTGAGGCTGATGAATGGTTGGCACCTTGTGGTTTCTCTCATGAAGTTTGCTGGTAATGGTGGACCTAGACTCTGATAGACCTACTTCCTGGAGAATGTTCTTCACTAAGGTGGACGTTGTGAAGGGGTTTTTCTTCAACATTTGTTTCAGTATAAGGATGATCTGGTTCACTTCCATTGAGAGATGTATGTATGTTGTGATTTCACAGAAACAGCTTTCAAATGCAGATGTAACACCTGGAATCAAGTCCAAACCTTTTACCTGCTCAGTTCATGATGATTAATGAGGGAAACAGCACATGCAGCTTAAGAAATAGCAACTGTTCAATTACTTTTGAGCCCTTAAAAAACAGGCAACTACAAAAGTACTACCACTAAAAGTAAAATAAATAGTGACTGATTTAAGGTCAGTTTACAGTCACAGTATTTCTGCAAGAGCACTAACAGATCAGAAGTAGATCTCTGCAAAATGAACAGATAAAAAAAGCATGTATTAAACAAAAATGCAGGGTATACACTTAGCAAATGCACTGAAATAGTTTGGGTTTTAGCAGCATCTTAAAGAAGGAAGTGATCTGTGACACTTCCTGTTTCGTAAGCCTAAAGTTAATTAGAGTTTAGTGAAATGTTCAGAAATTGTTGCTTAGTCTCAACTTATCAGCTCAAAACACAATTTAAATAATAATAGTTATTCATGCATTTCTTTTTTTAATCTGTATTATCAGCATTTGCGGCGTTGAGAGGTGGGAAATGTACTCATAAGATAAACAGTATTACTCAAGGAGAAGTAAAAGTCCTCCACTGAAATGTTACTTAAGAGTATTGGGTGTTGACTAACTTCAGTACAAAATACTAAGTTCTTTTAGTTTGTTGCAATCTACTACTATTTGTAATATGTTCAAAGTGTGAAACCCACTTTATAAAACTTTTCCTCATAGATACTGCTATAACTACTTGAGTAAAAGTAAGATTTTACCTCAAGAAGTTACTCACAGTTACATTTTCTTGTAAATTACTTGAGTAAAAGTATTGGTAACACTTTAGAATAGCTCATCACTATTAATCAGTAATAAAGCATTAATAAATATGTAACTAACTATAATTTAATAGATAGCGTATAAATACTGAATTAACACTAATGTTTATAATAATGCACATGAGTTCACTACTCAAGAATTAAAAGTTAATAACAATGTTTATAATTCAATGGTGTTTGTTAATGTTGAAGTAATGCTTTGTAAATAATAAATTAACCATTTACTAATTGTTATCTAAAGCTTAATAGTGTGAGTTATTCTAAAGTCTTACCAAGGTATTTCGTTACTTTCCACATCTGCTGCTACGCATGTGACTTGCACTCTTGAGCAAGACTCTTGCCAGCCATAAAAATAAAACTTTTTTTCCCTATAATGTGGTGCATATGCAAAATTCAATGCCCATCATCATTTTGCATTGAATAAAAGCCTTTGGTGGTGTTTTAATGGAGCTAGAATCCATTCTGTGTGGAGATTTATTCTACAACCCATCAGATATCATGGCTCAGTGTAATCTGTAATGCATTCTGGACAACCCACACGTCATGGTGCATTAAGGTGCAGTGGTTAAAGTGAGTAGGTGTTGTTATTACCTGAGAGGAGCCCGTCTTCGCTGCACGAGTCCGGTCGGTTCAGATCTCTGACCTCGGTGTCTTCTCGCGCTTCTTCCTCTTCCTGCAGAACAAACAGGAAGCGTTGTGTGACAAAAAAGTTTAGAATCAAAACCACAAAAAGAATGTGCAGTACGCCTCTTTCCTGTTTCACAGCTCTACACGTTACATTATAATGCAGGGATGTATCAAAGTCAAGACACACAAGCCTTTCAAAGACGTAGCAAGATTATGTCATGCATAAAACTACCACCAACTTTGCATTTTCTGAATGGCATATGCCCACGTTGTTCAATGAAGGGTAAAACTTTAGAATTCTCAACAGAATGATGCAAAGGGTTGTACAAATATTTTTCAATTTAAAAAGTTGTCTAAAGTGAAACAATTTAAACAGTATGTGCTTGGAACTCATTTGGATGTTTGAGTGTAATAGTTTTATGTATTTTTGTGTGTTTTGTGGTAGGGTTGATTGCTGATAGTGTAGGCAGCAAAAAAGGCAATGGGTAAGGCCATCTAAGATTTTCTTTATTTTGAGATTAAGTAAAGGGGCAGAAAAAAATAAGACTTATATTCTTCCCACTGCACCTTTCCAATCATCATTTGTATCGCTTATGAAATTGTGTCAAATATACATTGTATTATTGTGCATTTTCATGAAAGGAACAAATAAAAAAATTAATGAATGAACGCAAGAAGTGAAAATGCAAGTGTACCTACAGGGACATGAAGCATTTCTGGATATAGCACTAATATAAACCGATCAGGCATTAACATTATACTGGTGGGTGTAATGTTAAGCTTGTCTGTTGAATCGGATCACACACGGGCTGTGAAATTTAAGAACTTTTTAATGCAACTTAGAATCAAATCTAATGCCAGGATCACCTCCAAAAGAACAATAATCTGAATAAATTTAGCACTAATGAAATGGTTTTATTTTGAAAGCCTAATACAGATGGCCAGTGCTGCATTGAGAAAAAAATAGCAAGAAAATAAAACTGAATTATAAACTTCAGTGATAAAGTATAGTTTTTTTCAACATTATGCAGCAAAAATAAACAGCAGACCCAAGCTTTCAAAAACACACAAACTTTTATTTTATTTTTATTTAACCTTTATTTTACCAGGTAGAATATTAAGAAAAAATTCTTATTTACAGTGTTGACCTGGAAGCTAAACTAAAGGCACATTCGAGGAAGGAACTTTTGAGACAATTTAAATCCACTAATGAGAGTGTTTAATGCCAAATTCACATGCAACTTGCAAAAAAATTGTGTGTAATTTTCTATTGTAAGTTATTCCAAACTACTCCAAAATGTACTGTGGGCCTATTTGTAGACAAGTACATGTGTCTAGTTGGGGCTGAAGTTGGGTGTTACTTCTAATGACACTTGCAATCATGTAACAATAGCATTAACACAATAATTTGAATAATTAATTTCACAAAAAAATGTTTTGCAGTGACAGTTAGGCATTAATCTATTAACGACAAACTGCAATGACTTAACTTAGATGTCACAGTTTGAAAATTGAAGACACAGATGAACAAACTGAACACCTAACCATTGACTGTAGTACTTTTAAGGGCGTGATTTTGACAACTTCATATTTAATGCTTTTATGAACTTGGGGCTACCCTGAATCTTGACCCTTAACCATTTTTCCTGCTTCTAACACATCAACTTTGAGAACAAAATGTTCATTTGCTGCCCACCCGCTAACAGGTGCCATAATGGAGAGGTCATCTGTGTTCACGTCACCTGTCAGTGGTCATAATGTTATGCCTGATCGGTGTATATAAAAATGCATGCATAATAATTATATCTGTCAATACTGTTCTACAAACACAGCATGCAGTAGCTCTGTGTAGACATACAGCAGGGAGTGGCGAATGTAAAAAAGTGAAAAAAAGCAAACCTTTTATGTGGCCAATGCATTAAAGAGAAATAATACTTTACTATGCAACAATGCTAGCAGATATAGCTCAACACAAGCAACATGCATAATGGTATGTTAGTAATGTTACATACATTCCTCAATAGAAACCTCAGGAGTTTCTGTAAGGCTTTGAAGATACTGCTGACAAACTGGAGAGCAGAGCAGAGTGCAGACAGACAAAGCATATTTTAAAGAGAGAGAAAGTTTAGTGCCAGCCTTTTTACTGGAACAGAAAACAAGTTTGTAAGAAAAGCTGCTTGATAATAGGGGAAAAAATTACATCTTCCACTTGTTAGGAGTCGTGAGTGGCTGGAGCCTAGCCCAGCAACTATGGGCCTTAGGCGGGGTATGCCCTGGACATTTGCCAGTTAGTGTCAGGGCTGACACAGATATTCATTCATTTGGAAAATAAAAGTCACCAATACACCTCAACACATGCATGTCTTTGGGCTGTAGGAGGACTGTGCTGACTGCCATATGCTGTATAATAACTACTGTATGTAGAATTGTGTGATAACACTTCATTTCTTTCTACAATGCTTTCTACAATGTTATAATGCTGTTCCTGGAGTGTTTTGCTTCATTCATGCACATTTAAGTATCCTATATTCTCTGTCACGGCCATTCTGAGGTCTCAAAATGCTCCCTTCCACAAACCCCTGCCCACTCCAGGAAGCATTGACCAATCAACAAGCCCTCTACATCCAGTCTGCTCTCATTTATTAACGTGATTATGTTCAAAAGACCACAACACTGTGCCCTCTGCTGGTCTCTTTACCTGTTTCTTTATGGCACCAGTAGTGTACTTTCTAAAAACGTTTTCTTTTAGTCAGATAATGTTTTTAAAGGTTGCAAAATGTGAAATGCTTTTCTAGAGGCAACCAAGATTGATTTAAAAATATGAATAAAAGCATTATATATCTGCTTTAAGTGTTGATGTTGCACTCAGTATGAGTCTGTGCAGTCTGTCTGACCAGAATCTGTGTGAGTTTAACCACAAAGCAGTACCTTATTCCCCCTGAAGCCCAGATCCAGCACCAGTGGACTGGACTTTGTGGCAGCAGGACTGTTGTAGGGGATGTTATAGTCTTCATCGGGGTACACAGGGACGGACAGTCTGTTGTCGGACCACGTCTCAGACATCGGCTACAAGGCAGAAAGTTGATTATCAAACATGGCTGGAAAGGACAGTTGTGGGGTATCTTTCATTTACTTGCACATTTGCTTGTATTTGCTGTTTACAGACAGAAATAAGTAACAAAAAAGAGACATTAGCGTTGCACAGAACATCAAAAATGTCAACAAAAACAACATGAATGCACATTTTACTTGAGAGGCAAGTGTTTTGCTATGGTTACCGTGGGTGTGTCCAGGCTGTGCACTCTGGCGGCTGATTGGTTGTGGTGTTGGTGATGCGTGTTGTGCAGGTTGTGCAGGGCGAGGCAGCGGGTGTAGTCCCTGCAAGTGGTGTTGTCGCTGCAGGAGCGGGTCATGGTCCTCTGAGCTCGACGAACGCTCAGCTGGTTCAGACTGTGGTCCGAACAGCGCTCACACCTCTGACGCCTGTACGAGCACGACTCCTTACGAAGACCTGGGGCACACGGGGTAAGTATAGAACTGCATGTGGCAAAGGGAAAGGAGGGATAGAACCGCCAACCTTCTGGTTAGCGAAAGACCTGCTCTACCTCCTAAACCACTGTCATTCGTTTACATGTTCATGAATTCAAACCGAAATATTAATGCACCAATCTCCAAAATGTACTCACTGTCGATGCTCCACTGACTCTTGTCCTTCCTGAGTTTGCTGTTTTCCACAGCCTGAGCGATCGCATCATTTAACTGCTGCTCTGAGACCTGTCACAAACAGAAGATGAAAGATGAAAAGATACAGTCATATGTAAAAGTTTGGGCACCCCTCTGAGGTTGCAGAATATCTTACTCTTCACAAAAAAAAAAGATCAAAGAGGAATGTGATTTATTTTTTAAAGACATCTGAGTTCTACGGTGTTTTCCTAACAACAGTTTTTAGTGTAGAAGTATTTAGGTGTATGAAATTTAATGATATATATTAAAAAAAAATGTCTGTGCTAAAGTTTGGGCACCCTTATACGTTTGCTGATTTGAATGCATGTAACTTCTCAAAATGGATTACTTGCAACACAAAACTTGTTAGATGAGTTAGTTAAGCCTTGAACTTCATAGACAGGTGCATTCAATAATGAGAAAAGGTATTTAAGGTGGTAATCAGGAAATGGAAGGACACAGGCAAAGTTGATGTTAAGGCCAGATGTGGCAGGCCACGAAAAATACCAGAGAGACTTAGGCAATGAATGGTGAGAATGGCTAAAGACAACCCACAGATCTCCTCCAAACACCTACAACATCATCCTGCTGCAGATGTTTCTGTACATGGGTCAACAGTTCAGAGCACTCTGCACAAAGAACAGCTGTATGGGAGGGCAATGCCATGCCACAAACAGAGTCACTTGAGGTATGTCTGTGAGGTATGTTATTCCAAAATAAATCTGGCTTGTCTAAATGAGCTTTTCCTACCTCAAGAGTGTCCATGAAGACAGAGTAAATTATGATGCGGGGGGGTGCCCAAACTTTTACATATATGACTGTAAATCTCGATTGGTAGACATTTGCTTTTATGAGTATAAGAATATGATCATTAAGTTCTGTCTGGTCATAAGGCCATGTATTTTCCATGTATTGGTCTCAGAAATAAAGAACTCTTCATGCCGTGGTATAGCTCAGTTGGTAGAGCTGTGGCACATCCAGGGCAACTACAACCTGCCTCGGTGTTTTAGGTTTGCGTCTGGACTCTTGACACTTGACACTTGACACTTTGCCAAATGTCTCTCCCCGCTCTCTCTCCGTGGTGTCCTATTACTGTTTCACTGCACTATCAAATAAAGCCAAAAAAGGGCTAAAAATATATTTCAGAAATAAAGGACTATTCAAATCGATGGCATATCAAATCAGTTTATCAGTACAAGAACTAGGACTTGGTAAAATCTGGTTAAGTCTTTCCTATTTTTATGTTTTATTTTTTAACAAGCAATGACTTCTTCCTGCTTTCTTCTAAGTGCTAAACAGCTGTTACACATACAGATGTGGTCAACTTGGAAAGTTGGACAGCTAATTTTAAACAGTTTCCAAGGATTTTATGAGTGCATGATTAGTCTTTTATGGTAAGACTTGGTCCTAACACTAACAACAAACCCAGTACACACTTGAAGTGAGTCACCAAGCATTTCATCCACCGTTGACCTCAGCAAAGTTATGGTAAAAAAATGAAGTACCTTTACACACAATAAGAGTATTCATGGTAAACCAGCAGTGACCTTCATGACTCAGCTGAGAGAGTACTATTAGAAACTTACATTTAAACAAAAGGAGGCCAAGACATAAATCCTGATGCCAAAGGAAATAAAAGCCACCATTATAAAGCTACACATATACAGATTAATATTAGCATGGACTTAGCATTTGTGCCATAAGTATAATATAAAAGGAATAGCCCGCACTTTTGGGTCGGGGTGTCTGCTGATGGTGATGTGCACCGGGCCGGGGCTGCACTGGCTCAGGACTGTGTACACGTCATTCAGCGCCATGTTGTAGACCACAGTGTCGTTGATCTCCATGATCTCATCCCCACACCTACGGGACAGAGGAGAACAGGGCTCTAAAATTAGTATTACACTTGAGACTCATGTTACGTTGGTTGTATTTCAAATGTTTTTAATGAGATTGTGTTGACGTGACCACCTATTATTGAGTATTGTACTACAAGGTCTATCTTTGAGGCGGCGTACATCCTGGACAATGATCTGTCAGGAAGTCAGTGGCATGGCTAATTCATTCACTATGCGCCTCTTTTTAAGAAATTCCCAAATCAAAATAATCTCACACTAACCACTAAAATGTGTGATTTGACTCCATCAGTGTTGTACAATACTCTTTTAATAATGTCATAGCTGTTATGGCATATACTGTTTTCATGTTACCGTAGTCTGCCATCCATGTGAGCCACAGATCCAGGGGACAATGTGTGAATGTAGATCCCAGGACAGCCATCTGCAGACGGGACGCAGCACAGACCAATACCCAGGCCCACACCAGACTCTGTCAAAAAGCAGATTTATATAAAAAAAAAAACTGCTTAAGTAACACTGTGTAACTTATTATGAAATACACAACATTAATAAGTAGTAGTTTCTGCCCCTAACAAGCTACAATGACAACACTACCAAAATACCACTAGGGGGCAGTAAAGGATTGGTCACATTTCAGAGAAGACAATTTCAATTCATCAAAGAGATTTGTTCATAAAGTGTGATTATCCAGGACTAAACCAAGTCTAAACCAATTTTAAACCAGGACAAAACTAGGTCTACACCAGAATTACTAAACCAGGAAAAAAAACAGGACTAAACAAGGTCTAAACCCGGTCTAAACCAAGACTAAATCAGGACTAAACTAGGTCTAAACCAGGAAAAAAATGGGATTAAACCAGTACTAAACCAGGACTAAACCTGGTCTAAACCAGGAAATTAATGGGATTAAACCAGTACTAAACCAGGACTAAACCATGCCTAAACCAGGAAAAAAAAAAACAGGGCTAAACTAGGTCTACACCAAAATTACTAAACCAGGACTAAAACAAGACTAAACCAGGACTACACCAGGCCTAAACCAGGAAAAAATGGGTACTAAACCAGGACTAAATTATGTCTTAACCAGGGCTGACTAAACCATGTCTGAACCAAGGTTAAACCAAAACTAAATAATGAATAAACTAGGTCTTCACCAGTACTAAACCAAGATTAACCCAGGACTAGACTTGGCCTCACAATGGACCTTGGCATTTCTAAAATTGTGTGTATGGCCCTGGTTATGCCCCAATCTCTTTTTGCAAAACGGATAACAATTGCTAATTTGTAAACCACTCTACAGACTGTAACTGTTGTCTAACCTTTGTGCAGGACGATCTCCATCATTACTCTGTCCCGGGGCTTGTGGTTCTGGTCCGGGACTGTCAGTGTGTTGGGGGAGGTGCTGCTGAGGTAGCTGTAGTCTGTCATGTCGGCGCTCATTCGGGCCATGGCTGTGGTGGAGCTCAGGGACCGGGACCTGCACAGCTGGGCCATCTGGGACTGACCACAGAGGGCGTCCACTCTCAGGCTGGTCCTCACCACCAGAGTCAGGACGCCCTTTCTGATTTGCTGCAGAGTAAACAAAAAATAAAAGAGTTAAGGCTATGCCAGAGTGGTCTGATTGGCCAGAGGAGCCTACGTAAGTGTCGAGTAACATGACTCTAGACCGTACTCATCAAGAGCAAGACCAGTCTGAGTCCAGAGTGAACCGAGACCGAAACAAGGGCGAGATTTTCAGGGTTTGAGACTGAGACTTTTAAGGATCGAGAGTTGAGACCAAGACCAAGGAAAACTGAGAATAGGTTGAGACCAAACCCTGCGAACTAACACTAAATTAAGGGGAAAAGTAAAACAAAAAAAAAGAAAAAAGAAAATTAGTTCAAATACTTTAATGATTATTTTAATGGACTTTGGATTACTGGACTTTTAACAGACTCCACAAACAAACAGATTATCCTGTTTTTTCTAATGTGGAAAACTAAAAATTATGAAGAATAGCATTTTCTTATAATGTGTGGTAAATAAAATCTCTGAGACCACCACATCCGAGACCAAGACAAGACCGAGTAAAACTGCAGCCGAGACCGAGACGAGACCAAAACCGCAAGAAAATGGTGAAACAAGACCGGTCTCAAGACCAAGACCAAAACCGGTGCTACAACGCCAGTGTGTAGTGTGTTTTTCTTTTATGGTCAGAGGTGGAAGAAATATTCACAATCTGTTCTCAAGTAAAAGTATACAAAATACTCAAAAAAACTGTTACTTGGGTAAAAGATAAACAGTAAAATAAGTTAACTCATGTAGAAAGTATTTACTGCTACTAATGATACTATTGCCATTACCGCTACTGCTGCAATAATAATGCATTAATCTATACAGCACTTTCTAGACACTTGAAGTCACTTTACAATTTGTTTACAATTTGATGCATTATTCATTCCCTTCTCAGTCACCCTCAGTGTTGGTGAGCTACTTCTGTAGCCACAGCTGCCCTGGGGCAGACTGACAGAAGCGTGGCTGTCAATCTGCGCCTACGGCCTCTCCGACCACCACCAAACACTGTCACACTGACACATTCATACAGGCAAGATGGGTTAAGTGTCTTGCCCAAGGACACAACAACACTATGCAATGCCAGTAGCAGAGATTAAACCGCCAACCTTCAGGTTAGTGGGTGAATGTCTCTACTGTTACTGCTTTTAGTTCTACTACTACGACTACTACTATGCCTGCTAGTGGTGCTACTAATACTATTACTGCTACTACAAATGCTAGAACTATTTTTCTCTGCTACTACTGCTGTTTGTTGTAAAAGTACTTTTTTCCTAAGAAATTGACTCAACAAAAGGTATATTTTAGAAAATGTACACAGAAAATTCACAGTCTTCCAAGAAATGTACTTCAGTAAATGACTTGAGTGAAAATATCTAGCTGATGATGTTATCTATGACTTACTTTAAACTTGTTGAGGGCCTCGTCATGAGTGAGACCGTGCAGTGACTCTCCATTCAGCTCCAGTATCTCATCGCCTGCAAAAACATAACCAAAACTAAGTGTATTTACAAATGAGTTTATGTTATAATTTCAGATGAAAAGGTATGAAAGTCAAAAAGTTTCACACAAACCCCCAACTGAATACATCACTAATACAACTGTCAAATGTACTGTCAAAATTTGGATGCAAATTAAGCACCACTTTAATTGGACATGAATCTCTTTAAGACTTCCCATTCAAGCAATCCATCTTTTCAAATCATCTCTATTGGACAAAACATTCGCTGAGTGGGATGAAAGGGGCATTAAGTCACTTGCTGACCTTTACGACAACTGGTACATTCATTCAATTTACCAACCTTCGTACTACATTTGATATACCAGTGAGTCTTTTCTCTCGTTACCTACAAGTACATGATTTTATGTCTGGAATGACCCCTCAGTTTTCCATTACACCACCAAAAAATCCATCTGATACCATTTTAGAACGTCCGCAATCATTTAAGGATGTAATTTCAACTCTATATAATTCTTACAAAATCACAAATCATATTTTTTAGTTTTGAAAGGTGAATGGGAAACTGAGTTAAGCATGACCTTGTCCGACAGTGTCTGGCTCTCATATGTTTTCTGTCTGTGCCAAACAATCATTCATGCAGCGTAAAATATTACATCACTGTTTTTGGACTAATCTAAAGTTAGCAGAGATTTTCTGTGACGTAAACCAACATTGCAGCAGATGTGGTGCCGTTCCTTGGGCACCCCTCTGAGGTTGCCACTGCACATACAGTGAGGTGCAGTGGCTGATTGTCAGACTTACATTGTTAAACATTAAAAGGCAGTATTTTTTTGTTAACTTTAGCAAATTAGACCTTGTAAATCAGAAGGCACCTGCTGCATGTTCTTTGTAAAAAGTGACGCTGAGAACCAGAACATGTCTTCAAATGCTGTCCAGATTTATTTGAGATCAACAGAATCAAAAATCCAGATTGACAAGAATCAAATATAATGCATCAAGCAAAATATAGTGGTGAATCAAAAGAACAGAATTCAATCTTTGCTGCTGTAGCTCCGCCACCGTTCTCAGCACCTCGTCACAGAGAGCTCCTCCAGTCTTGGGATGACACCAAATCCTCCCGCACAAGGTCCTCGAGCAGGTTTTAGAGTAAAAAGAAAGTACCAACGACAAATTTATGACTAAGATCCATTCTATACATATCTTGTGGTTTTGAAACAGTGGGTCTGTTCTTGGTATCGCCAAGGACAAGTGGATACCAGACACTGGCCTGATAACATAAATCTAGTTTAGATCAAGTCGACTCTTCTGAAGTTGCCCCAAAATGTACAAAACTTATCTAAAGCTATGGTACACATGTTGTTAAAACTCAGCATGAGCTGTCATCATTAAGGAAATGACTAAATAAAGAGAACATACAGTAATTATCTTTAAGCATAAACATATCAGTAACATGCTATGTGAATTAAGTATAATGACTAAAATGAATGACTAAGATGAATAAGTGGAGAGGCATAATCTAAAAAACTTTATTGGTACACACAGGGCTACTAAATGGCAGATTATATGTGAAACTTTAGCAAACTAGAATTTAACTTTAGCATTAGGCAAAATTTTTATCTAACAACACACTTTGTAAAGATTTTAAAGAATTATTCATTTTAAAAAACCTTTGAGATTCCCTTACCCTCCTGCAGTCGTCCGTCGGCAGCAGCAGCTCCTCCGGGGAAGATGGTTTTTACGTAGATCCCCATTGGTCCGTACATACTGTCTTTACCTCCCACTATACTGAAGCCAAGGCCCTGCATGGAACAGTAAAACATCAGCAGGATTTCTACAGAGCGTAAATGTCTGTGAGGGAAAGGGATACCACACCATAATATATCACAGTGTAATCTAATCCTATTTGTAAAATATTTGAATAATGTACGTATATATTGTGTAAGCCAGTCTTTCCCAAAGTCAAAAGCGATGCAGCTCCTTAAAAAGACAAATCCACGCAGACCCCCAACAATAAATCTTTACTATATTCAAAAGTCTGTGTCATGTTTTCCCCCAAGACTCCACTGCTTCCAATACAACCACAAAAATACTTAAAAAATACTACAAATAATACTACAAAAATGCCATGATTACAACTACAAATAATACTACAAAAATAATAATAAAACAAAAATACTACAAAGACTACTACAACTATTATAAATAATAGTACAGAAATGCTATGAATACAGTTACAAATAATGGTACAAATGCTTCAAATATAACAACAAAAAGTACCACAAATATTACTACAAACACTACTATAGATACTAGAAATACAAGTAGAAAAACACTTTGAATACAACTACAAATAATACTACAAAAATCACAGACTGATGGCTCAAAATTGCTTCAAAGTTATATTTTTAAATAAGTACTCAATTGTAAATAATTTCAAACTACATTTTTTTTTTTTTTTTTTTTTTTTTTATGTACCTCTGGCGGCCTCCCCCTGCAGCACAGCCCACCAGGGGGCCCCAGACCCCACTTTGGGAACCTCTGGTGTAATTTCTTAATTAAAACTCCACCAGATTTACAGAAGTGGGTGAAATAATGTTCAGAAAATATTAGTTATTAATTCATGCCACTGTCCAAACACATGTTCAGTGCATTGTTGACTCTAAATGTCCCACAGTCCACAGTGTATGAATGTGAGAGTGAAGGTTTGTCTGTCTCTGTGTATGCCCTGAGAATAACTAGCCACTGTCTGTCCTGCCGAAGAGTCATAGTTGCTGGGATAGGCTCCAATCCGCCACGACCACTAACAAGGAATAAGTGGAAGAGGATGAATGAATGAATGAATGAATGAATGAATAAATCTACCTTCCCGTGTCCCTTCATGAGGACGATGTTACAGATGATAAAGGCCTGTGTGCTGCTGCAGGAGTGGAGGAGCTGAGCCGAGCTGAGGGACCGGGACGGGCGGGACACGCACTGGAATACAAGCACAGTCATTATTATTTACTTATTCACTTCATAGAGTAATGTTATATAGATGGGCATCAGATACCCGTGTGCTGTTGTGAAAAATCTCCAGCTGCTGCGACAGTGACTTCCTGTTTCCATAAAAGGCGTGGTTCCTGTGAGGATGATACAGCTCCGGGTTCTTCATGATGATGGTCTCCAGATCTCCAATCCAATATGGATGAACACCAGCTACGTCAGATTAGAATTAGAATATATTAGAATATTTTTTATTTTATCATCATCAGTTCCATAGCCCCATTGGCCGTCGGTGCACCCATGTATTGACACTTCTGTCTCCACTCGGTCCTGTTGCTTGTCTGGTGGCAGAGTCGTTGTAGCCCACAACCAGTCCATTCTTTCAGGTCATCAGCCCACATTCTCATTCTCATCTCTCCCCCTCAACCTTTCCCTGAATGATCGTCTCTCCAAGACTGCCAGCCCTAATTTGGTGCCCAAAAAAAATGAGATGCAAATTTCTTTTTGTTGCATGTACTTTATAAAGAGGAAGTCTTAAAAAAACCTTGTTGCCTAGTACCATGACTGCAAACATGTGCTGTGTAGTTTTTTTTGGCTATTATGAACAGAGATTATAGAAGTACTCAGTATTTATCTTCATGTAAAAAGTACTTTTACTCAAGTAGTAGAAAATGTAATCAAAACAATTATTACTTAGGTAATAGTAAAGCATTTTAAATGTGAAGCTAATCTAGTAGAAAGTACTTATAGCTGCTAATACTGCAACTACTATTACCACTACTACTGCTACCACAACAACAACTACTATTATTAGTGCATCTACTACAAATAGTACTACTGGTTCTACTACAACTGCTACTTCTCTCATCATTACTTCTTCTAGCACTATTCCTACAACTTTTATTAACAATAACGCCAAAAGATAGATTTTCAGACTAAATCTTCAACGTTATGAAAAGTTTGTTTTTAATCTTGAGATGAAAATCCTAACCATCCTGTATTTGTTGCATGTACTTTGGGCAGAGGCTGTGTTAAGAAAACCTATTTTTGAAGTGTTTGTCGAGTAAAATGTATGGTCAGTAGTGCCTTGCCACATGCAGTTACAAAGAAAAGACTGTATACTGTATAAGACTGTATATACTGTAGTACTTTATTGTTTAATATTGAGTAATTGTAGTAATACATACGAGTAGAACTGTGATTTGTCTTATTGTTGTCCGTCTGTCCCGCTGGGCTCGTCTGTGTCCTTTCTGCGTCCCAGCATCTGTCCTCATTCACCTCTGGGATCGGCAACTAAAAACACACAAACACACATTTTAGAAACAGGTGGACACGTCTTTATGATGGTGAACTGTGGTAGTAGTATCGTTGGTGATAGTAAAAGTACCTTGAGGTGGTTGTTGTTGGCCAGCAGCTCCTCCTCGGTGTATCCCGGCAGAGACAGGGCGTCTGAGGGGTAACTCTGGTGGAGCGGGCTGGTGGTCAGGCTGCGAGTGTGAAGAGTGTCCTCAGACCTGGACATGTCCTGGACAAATCACAACCAGAGGGATATACATGGTTTCAGTGGGACTTGGCCAGATAGGATTATGACTAGACCCAATAGAATATGCTAAATAAGAGACTAAACCAGGACTAAACCAGGACTAAACCAGGACTAAACTAGGACTAAACCAGGACTAAGCCAGGACTAAACTAGGACTAAACCAGGACTAAATCAAGACTAAACCAGGACTAAACTAGGACTAAACCAGGACTAAACCAGGACTAAACTAGGACTAAACCAGGACTAAACAAGACTAAACCAGGACTAAACCAAGACTAAACCATGACTAATCCTGGACTAGACCAGGACTAAACTAGGAATAAACCAGGACTAAACCAAGACTAAACCAGGACTAAACCAAGACTGAAACCAAGACTAAACCAGGACTAAACCAAGACTAAACCAGGACTAAACCAGGACTAAACCAGGACTAAACCAGGACTAAACTAGGACTAAACCAGGACTAAACAAGACTAAACCAGGACTAAACCAAGACTAAACCATGACTAATCCTGGACTAGACCAGGACTAAACTAGGAATAAACCAGGACTAAACCAAGACTAAACCAGGACTAAACCAAGACTGAAACCAAGACTAAACCAGGACTAAACCAAGACTAAACCAGGACTAAACCAAGACTAAACCAGGACTAAACAAGGACTAAAAGCAGATCTAATCCAGGATTAAAACTGAATTAAACCTAAACCAGGACTAATCCAGGTCTAAGCCAGGTCTAAAACTGGACTAAACATTGACCACACCAGGACGAAGCCAGGAATGAAACTGAACTAAACCTAGACCAGGACTAAAACTAGACCATCTATGACTAAACCAGGACTAAACCAAGACTAAAGCTGGACTAAACCTAGAACCCAACCAGGTCAGGAACAAAACTGACTTTAACATGAACTGAATCAGAACAGAATAAGCCTGTGTACCACCAGTGATACCTGTACCACAGTTTGACAACCAGTGGATTACATTAAAGTAACAGTACTTTTACTTGAATACATATTTTGAGTACTTCTGCCTTTTGCGTGGCTTTTCTCAAGCTCTGAAACAGCTGAGTGTGGGCTGTGGTACTACAGTACAGTACAGTCTATAGTCTCTATTGTATAGCCTTACTATTATAAAACCAAGTGTAAACAAAAATGCTGTAAAGTCTGTAAAATGTCAGCCTGGTGTTTCTATCTCTGTCTGTGTGGGTTTGCTATTTTCTGTCTGTCCTGCCACAGAATTCCTGTCCATCCTACACAAACTCTGACATTACCAACGCCAGAGAAAAACACACAACGTTGTCACTGGGTTTCTATGCATTCACATCATTATTATTTTAAGTACTATATTTCAAGTAGTAATATCCAGCATCGGAAGAAGTACTCATCAAGTGTATGTAATGTAATTAAAGGTCATGTTACTGCAAACAAATATCACTCAAGTTGAAGTAAAAGTACTCAACAAAACTATTAGTTGGGTACGTTTTGGAGTTTTTGGAGTTTTTGTAATAGCAATCATCAGTGGTGGAAGAAGTACTCAATTTCTTTACTTACAGATAAAGGAGCAAAAATTTAAAGTATTTTGCACAGACTTGACTCAATGTTTTTAAAGGAGTACTACTACTTTACTGCATCTGTTATATTTAAGTACTCTGTGTCTACAATGAGGGCACAATAGAAACACAAGATTTTAAAACAAAACTCAAAATACTTTGTACTTCAAATCAAATCAGAATGTAGTGGAGTAAAAAGTACAGATACTTGCTTTAAAATGTAGTGAAGTAAAAGTAAAAAGTACCGCTTGTAAAGTACAAATATATGTAATAAATACTTTTACTTCGTTACATTCCACCACTGACAATCATACAGCAAAATGTACTACTTCTTCTTCCACTACTACTACTACTACTACAGCTTTTACTACTGCTGTTATACTTCAAACACTGTTGTAACAGTACAGTCCACTTTGTCAAGAAGGTCAAAAATACTTCTATTCATTTATTGAGTAATGAAGAAATGTACTGATACTTTCCCCCCACAAAATACAAAATGTACTTAGATAAATTAATTGAATAAAAGTATCTAGTTACTTTTTAACACTGCTTATAATATGAAAAACGCTCTCTCTATCCAGGACAGGGTCTGTTATGAGACTCTTATGTAATCCCACATCAGGTTTTTGACTCTTGCAGCTGGTGTGGCTGTGTTGTCTGGGCCAGGTCTTTCTCAGATCCACATTAAAAGTCTGTGGAAACCTGCAGCCAGACTGAAGCAGAAGGAAAGTATGTGTGTGCCATGTGACGGAGAGCTCAGCTGATTGCCCACAACACTGTTTCACTGTTTGTTTTTTTCAGAAATTCCATTAGGTTCCCCTCAGCTGCTCAGAACAACACAGTATTTTTCATATTTTTAGGGCTACTGTTAAGAAGTGATTTATGCTAAATGCTGGTATTCATTAATTATAGTGCATCTGGATGTAGGCTGTAAAAATGCATGCTGTGTCCGTACTTTGCGAGATCAATATTTTTGTGGGAGAACAAGTACAACAACAGGTTTTTGCACAGATCAAGCATAACATTATGACCACCTACCTATAACTGGTGATCATAATGTAATTCGTCATGACTAGGGCTGGGTACTGTTAAACCAACTTTTCCCAAAGTCAAGAGCGTCGTGGGCCCCTTAAAAATCTGACAATCCCACACAGACCCCCAACAATTAAACTTTATTTAAAAGTCTGTCATCCTCCCCATAGATTTCTAAAAAAAATTTTTACAAAAAACACTGAATAAAATTTGCTTCATAGTGAATATTTTTATATACTCAATTTCTTTTTATGTACTTAATGTAGACCACCTCTGGCGACCCACCTGTAGTATCTTTGCAGGCCCATCAGGGGACCCAGGACCCCACTTTGTAAACCACTGAGTTAAACAATACCTTTGTGAGATTGAAAAAAAAGTTACAATTCTACTGGTAAAAAAAATAATTGAAAAAATATCTTTAATTCAATACCAAGTTTAAATATCTATTAGGACCTTTAATGTTCCTTTGCATGCATGAATCAAATAAATAACACAGAATAAATTATACACACTACTGCTTTTAAATTACAGCTAACCAAGTAGTTTGCATTTTAATATTATTGTGTTTTATTATTGTAGAAGATGAATTAGCTCACCATAGGTATCAGAAAAAGTATCGCTCATGTACTGGTGTTGAAAACCAGGTACCGTTTAAGTACTGGTATCCAAAAACTCTGCACAGTATCCAGCCCTAGTCATGAGCACCTGCTTACTATGCAACACACTGTAATGCACTAACCCTTTAACCTTTCTATCAGAACCAGTATTAACTTCTTTAGCAATGTAAGCTACAGTTTCCCGTCTGTTGGCTCGGACCAGAGCCTTCGCTCCAAATGTGCATCACCTGTCGCCGGTTCACCACTGTTCCTTTCTTGGCTCACTTTTGACAGATACTGACCACTGCAGACCGGGAACACCCCACAAGAGCTGCAGTTCTTACGCCTGCCAACATCAACTTTGAGGACAAAATGTGTATGATGTGTTAGAAGCAGAGACATCGCAGACCTTATTTCAATATTATCTCAGTGAAGACTGAAATTCACTCGGACCCGTGTTAATTATAGAAGTCATGTCTCGTGTTTTGACTGCTCTTACCTCACAGCAGGCTTTAACGTGGACACTCCTCGTTCCCTCCAGCTCCATCCAAGCGCTGCCATTTAGACCTTGACCGTTAAAAGGAGACAGCTTGTCTGTGCTGAGGAAGCCCCTGAAGAGAAAAGACAGACGAGCGAACGATGATGCACAGCTAAAAGTCTCAGACAATGGGAGGTGCAAATGATCAGAGCAATTTTAAAGCCATTAACACACTCCTTTGAGAAATGTGTTGTTTAGGTAATCACCACAAAGGAAGCAAAGTTACTACTGTGAAGTGTTGGCACAAAAACATAAAAGCCTGGATCACATTAATATTATGTAACCTACAAATGACTCAGACATTCTCACATTTTTCTGTTGTGTTAAGACCAGACCTCGCTAAATTTTGTTTAAGTCCTTTCTGCAGAAAAGGTTTTTGTGTGACCTAACTACTTTAAAGAGAAAACAGGGCATTTTTTAAACTTTTGGCAAGAGTAGCATTTTTTTCCATTCATTTTTACGAGGGAGCAAACTAAAAACATAAAATAATATGTTTTTAGATATGTTGTTGTTAATATAGGTTAAAATTGGCTTTGAATTAATAGCACCCAGATCTAAGTCAGTTCAATGTGCTAAAGTTAACTTAATATTAAAGTAGGAAGTGTGTTGATTAATGGATTAAGACCAAGCATACATTGACACACTATTGTGCCACAGGATGCCACATCTAATACTTATACAGCATAACATAAAAACAGAATTTTTTATTATTTCGCCTTTCGCTCATATGCATATTATAGTATATGCTAATAAATTAATATAAAAGGGCTAAATGCAGATTACCTAATGTTTTGTGACCAGGCTCTAACGTTACATACATTGGTTGTTAGTTTCCAAAATCATCTCGTTTTTTGGTGACTAATGTTATTTCCTCCAGAGAAATGTATTGTTGTCTGCTGAGCTTATGCTACCATTCCTTCTAAAGCAGTCATATTGTTTACAAACACTAAAAGGATCTATAAAAACAAAACAAAAGCATAAGAGGCCTCCACTTTTTCAACCTTCTTCTACAAAAACAGTGACACCACATCAGCAAAAAAAATGTCCAAAATGATAAAAGTGTTGTTTTTTTTTTTTTTTTACTTTTTGCACTCACATTTAAAGGTGATCTACTTTGTGTCCTGGGAGCTAATGCTGTTCTAATAGTGTAGTGTTGATTACCTCTGTAGGTTGGCTGACTCCACTCTGGCCTCTGTCTGGACACTGTTATCAGACATTTGTGGCCCACACACCTCCTCATGGGGCCGCGCAGCTACACACATCCTCCAGATACTGCTCTCCTGCCATAGACACACACAGACATAGACACACACACACACACGAATGAAGAGAAAATAATACACGCTTTGTGAAGATATCAGCCACTAGGGTTCAGGGGCCTGACAACCAGGAAAAACCAAGAGATAAGATTTGGTATTGGCTAAATAAAGGTGCAGGACATTGGGTTTTATACTGTAAATGTACTGAATATAAGGTCTACTGTATTATTACATTATTTGTCTTCAATTGCTGCTTTTATTTTTTTCTTATGTGTTATGTGACCCTGCAACGCTACATTTTTCTGACTGTTTAATGTCCTGTTAGTGACTTCCACAGCCTTTCAGCCAATTATTGATCAGCTGTCTACATTAAAAGAGCTCTATCTTATTTAGTTATTGAGCTGTTTTTGCAGATTTTAGCCGCAAACCTCATTCGGCCATCACCACCACCAACAGAACCATCTCACTCTCCTCTGCCCCATCACCTCCTCAGCAAAAAAACAATCTCACCCTCCTCTGCCCCATCACCACCTCAGCAGCAAAACCATCCCACTCTTCTTCACCCCATAACCACCCCAGCAGCAGAAGCATTTCACTCTCCTCTGCCCCATCCCCAACTCACTCTCCTTTTCCCCATCATCACCTCACAAGCAGAAGGGGACAAATGTACTTACAACTGCGCTCTGTACTCAATGCCAATGTGTCTATATTAATGTGACTGAACCACAGTTTGATTGGTCTCTAGTATAAAGCTAACGAGATATGGCTTTGATGGATTTGTCAGTGATAAAGATAAATGCTGTGGGCCGGTCTAGGGGGAAACTCCATTAAGTGATTTGCTGTTTAGAAACCGGAGCTTCAGTTCATTTAGTCATAAATCATAACAGGTTTACACTACAATAGACTACTGTTGTTAGCCTATTTATAACAATACAGCCACAAGTCCTTACCGTGCTTCATAAAACTTTCTTTTGATCCTTATTTAACACTAGCTATCTGAGCTGAACTTAGTGTAGTCTGAAGCTGGAAAATGTGTCTTTTAAGAAGTTTAGAGATTTGCAAAATTTGATTAATTAAAGGCCTACAATCAGGTTATGACTTGCAAATAAAATCAGCGTTTACACCTGAATATATCTGGGTTCAGACTAAGTTGATTTTATTTGCCGGAGTTAAGTTGACAAGTTCAGTCAACACACAATATTAGATTGGGCCACTATTCACATTTTTGTTTAACACAGTCAGTTTTCGTCTCAAGTATTAATTCATCAATCTCCTGTGTATTCCTGGAAGGCTCCTACTATGGGTCTTAGGTGGGGTATCCTTTGGGCAATAGGCTGTTAAATGCAGGGTTGACACAGACACTATTCATAAAATCATTATATTTTTTCATAGTTTGTGATTTTTGGTGGTCTGTGCTGCCATATGAAAATAAGTCAACTTGTCCACACATCTCATGCTGTATCAAGGTCTTTTTTAGGATATTATTAATGCTTTATGGCTTTATTGACTAGATAATAGAAAGCAGGAAATAAAAAAAAAAATCAAAACCACAACTCCACATGAGCTACCAATGGAGCTATACCAAAGCATAAAGGTTTTAAAAATCTAAAGAGGGCAGCTACAGGTAACACTCCGGGCTACACACTGTATTAAACCGTGTAGTTTTGTTGCTGTACCTTGATGCTGAAAGACCTCCTCAGCCCCCGTTTGTTCTCCCTGAGTGAATCGCTTCGATGATTGTCAGTTTCTATTTGTTTCTCTGGGGTTGGTGGATGATAATTGGTCCAACACTGTCCATTCTCCACTGGTCTACAGCTTGTTTGGACCCCAGCAGATAGCTCCGCCCCCCAGCTGGACCCCCATGTCCTAAATCCGTCAGAGATGTCCTGGGTGTGTCTTTCCTCCGGGCTGGGGTCATCACTGGTTTTAGAGTGGCACAAGATCAGAGATCTGGAGAAAGAAGCATAAATAAGGTTGGTTTTAAGGATTTTCCATAAACATTATGTAATAAGGAAAAAGTGGAAGTAAAAAGGCTCATTGAATGAATTTTGCTGCAAATATTTGTGTTGACCAAGCTGTGGTTTAGTGTCATTTTGGCTAACTAGATTCCAGTTTGCTCTTCCGGTCTCAGTCTGGTCTCGGTTACCGCAAACAACATGAATACTCCATTGACAAGGTGGAAATTAATGCATGTTATTTCTTCAGCTGGATGTAGTGAACATTACTGAACATTACATTTGCACAGCTTCCCAGCAGAACTGCTTACTTTAAACTCTGGGCTTTATGCCAATATGCTAATCCTGAAGTTTGTTAAGTCTACCCTACTATAAACAACAGCTGATTTAAAGAGACAGAAAATGGCAGTATGGTGCCTGCACATGGGCAGAGTGCTCACGCTCCTGCCCCTGAGAAAGGTGCTGTGGGTTCAATTCCTGGGCCAGCCAACTACTGGATTCTCTCTAGGTACTCTGGCTTTCTCCCACCATCCAAAGACATGCATGTGGGATGTGGGACAGTGAATTGTCCAGGGTGTAGCCTGCCTAAGGTCCATAGTTGCTCATTGGAATACCCAAGTATGTAAGGTACCTAAGTATGTGTCCATCATAAAGTTAGATGATTTTGCATGATTTGTAGCTTGTAGACTTTAGCTGCTGTATCCTAAATGCTTGTTTATGAGTAATATGCTAATGTTGTCTACCCTTTCACAGACACATAGTCAGATGGTTGCCTAATAAAATGATCTTTATTTATGATCTATCAGTGTCTTGCAATTAATTAACAACACTGTCATAAACATTTGTCATGAAACCTTTTAATGAAGTGACAGGAAAGTGTTACCAGAAACAGGCTAATAACATCTACTGCCTTGCGTAGAAAGTTTATATCAGCTTTGAAACAGCCTATGAATAATAACATTCCTACCACTGACAGATTGTAAACAGTGTGCTCGTACCTGGAGAGCATGGCCAGTTTCTTGGAGCGGTGGTTGTTGTTGGTGCTCGCGCTGCTGCTGCTGCTGTTGTTGTTGTTGTTGCCTGTGCGCTGCTCTCTCCGTCTGCGCTCCATCCTCCGAGCCGCCGCGGTGCTGGCCTTCCGTCTCTGGTGGGAGTAGCGCTGAGGCATAGCAGCCAGCGGGGCGTGCATGTGCGAGTGCGCGGGCAGCCCAGGCACCAGCGCACCCCTCCCAGCCGGCCCGGAGCCTAATGGACAGGGACGCTCTGGAGGGCAATTAGAAAATTCAGTTAGGACAGTCTGACTGCATCCGAGTGGGATAGTGTTCTCAGAAACTGCTGAAGCAAATGTGGAGGAGGCAGCAGCAGCAGCCACAAGAGCTTTTCTGTTCTGCGCTTTGGAGAAAATATGAACGAGCTTCCCTCATGACTTTCGATAAATCATATTGCCTGAAATAGACAAAGTGATAAACGTTGGATTTTCACATTTAGTTTTATGTTGAAACCACAAGTTTACTAAAGTTATTTAGTTTTATGAAGAACATGTAGTCTACTTTATGAGTATAATTTGTAAAACTTTTTAAAACTATAGTAGATTTTACTGGTTGTCTTCCAATACTCCAATCCAATACTTTTACTCAGTACTTTTGTTGGCAATGTTTAATTAGTTGAGTACTTTATTGTCCCCATTGGAAAATTTGTTCTTGGCATTTGACCCATCTTTAGGGGACCCTTTCTCTAGGTCTAAAGCCAGGATCCTGATCAGGATCTAGCTTAACTCTTTTCCTGTTCTATACAAAGAAGTCTGGTACCTCATGGTTTGAATTTCATTTCTATGGGTGGAAATTCACTCTGTATTAGCAGCATCTTAGTTAATTTTGAGACTATGTTCCTCATTTTTGAGGCATGCTGCAGATAAACGGCTGTGATGGGCCAGTTCCAAATCACCCTCACTGTAGCTGAGGAACCAGACTCTCCTGTTTTTGAAAAGAACGTAAGAGGGGCTGGCCATGCTACCTAGCTGGAGCGTTTGCCTGTTGTGCATGTTTTGGGAAACCGGAGTATACTGCTCACAGAAAGCCCGGTCCAGGAATCAAACCTGGGACCTAACCACTTTGCCGCTCTGCCACCATACTTGAGTAAAGATGAGTACTTCTTGCTTGTCTGCTGTAGACTGTACATTAACTCAAAATGACATAGTGATCACAGTGTGCCTTCAAACTGGGGCAAAGTAGCTTACATAAAGTGATCTCTTCATTTATCCTGGCATGGGACAGGCACAAAAAGTACTGGCTTTTGACCCCATGTGTCTGGATTAATAGCATCACATCAAATATGAATTCCTTTCCTAAATTGTTCATTTTTATTAATCTACAGTGGGGCAAAAAAGTATTCAGTCAGCCACCAATTGTGCAAGTTCTCCCACTTAAAAAGATGAGAGAGGCCTGTAATTTTCATCACAGGTATACCTCAACTATGAGAGACAAAATGAGAAAAAAAATCCAGAAAATCACATTGTCTGATTTTTAAAGAATTTATTTGCAAATTATGGTGGAAAATAAGTATTTGGTCAATAACAAAAGTTCATCTCAATACTTTAGTTATATACCCTTTGTTGGCAATGACAGAGGTCAAATGTTTTCTGTAAGTCTTCACAAGGTTTTCACAAACTGTTGCTGGTATTTTGGCCCATTCCTCCATGCAGATCTCCTCTAGAGCAGAGATGTTTTGGGGCTGTCGCTGGGCAACACAGGACTTTCAACTCCCTCCAAAGATTTTCTATGGGGTTGAGATTTGGAGACTGGCTAGGCCATTCCAGGACCTTGAAATGTTTCTTACGAAGCCACTCCTTCGTTACCCGGGCAGTGTGTTTGGGATCATTGTCATGCTGAAAGACCCAGCCACGTTTCATCTTCAATGCCCTTGCTGATGGAAGGAGGTTTTCACTCAAAATCTGACGATACATGGCCCCATTCATTCTTTCCTTTACACAGACCAGTCGTCCTGGTCCTTTTGCTGAAAAACAGCCCCAAAGCATGATGTTCCCATCCCCATGCTTTACAGTAGGTATGGTGTTCTTTGGATGCAACTCAGCATTCTTTCTCCTCCAAACACGACGAGTAGAGTTTCTACCAAAAAGTTCTATTTTGGTTTCATCTGACTATATGACATTCTCCCAATCCTCTTCTGGATCATCCAAATGCTCTCTAGCAAACTTCAGACGTCCTGCACATGTCCTGGCTTTAGCAGGGGGACACGTCTGGCACTGCAGGATTTGAGTCCCTGGCGGCGTAGTGTGTTACTGATGGTAGCCTTTGTTACTTTGGTCCCAGCTTTCTGCAGGTCATTCACTAGGTCGCCTCGTGTGGTTCTGGGATTTTTGCTCACCGTTCTTGTGATCATTTTGACCCCATGGGGTGAGATCTTGCGGGGAGCCCCAGATCGAGGGAGATTATCAGTGGTCTTGTATGTCTTCCTTTTCCTAATAATTGCTCCCACAGTTGATTTCTTCACACCAAGCTGCTTACCTATTGCAGATTCAGTCTTCCCAGCCTGGTGCAGGTCTACAGTTTTGTTTCTGGTGCCCTTTGACAGCTCTTTGGTCTTGGCCATAGTGGAGTTTGGAGTGGGACTGTTTGAGGTTGTGGACAGGTGTCTTATATATAGATAACCAGTTCAAACAGGTGCCATTAATACAGGTAACAGGGTGGAGGACAGAGGAGCCTCTTTCAGAAGAAGTTACAGCTCTGTGAGAGACACAAATCTTGCTTGTTTGTAGGGGATCAAATACTTATTTTCCACCATAATTTGCAAATAAATTCTTTAAAAATCAGATGTGATTTTCTGCATTTTTTTTTTCTCATTTTGTCTCTCATAGTTGAGGTATACCTATGATGAAAATTACAGGCCTCTCTCATCTTTTTAAGTGGGAGAACTTGCAAAATTGGTGTCTGACTAAATACTTTTTTTGCCCCACTGTATATCATCTTAGCTGCTATATATGTGACTATGGTTTTCCGTTCCTGTTCTTTTCCATTTCATGAAAACAAAATGACCATCTAGGCTTCCATACGTCTCCATATTCACCATATATTTACATGGGTGACATCATGGTGTGTCTGTATGTCCAGATATTGTACACTATCCATGAGTTAATAATGGAGGAAGCCACAGATGTTCTGGTCCCATTAGTGAACCAGAGTGAGTGATGGTCCGTGCACCTCACACTCCAGAGAGAGCACTATAGGAAGGCCTTCAGATGCATTACACAGTACACCGATGTCCATAAACATTACAGAGTGCACAGCCTCTTCAACCCATTATGCCCTTTAGGCTTCTGCACAGTGCTGCAGTTAAATCTTCACAAAACAGTGTCAAAAAGTCAGCTTCTGGTTCACAGATTTAAGTCGGTAAGATCCATTGTAGTTCTGCAAGCCTTTTTCTCTTCAGTTCTATCTATTTACCCCAATATCACGTTTGTCTCAAAGGGCTTTAGATATAAACAGTCACACAATCAAACAGGTCAACAGATTGTCCTAGGACATTCCTCTGTTTTTAGATCCTGCTTCTCAGTATGAAAAAGTAACAAAAATCAAAAAACCCACATTGTAAAAAAAGAAAGAAAAAAAAAGAAAAAAAAGAAAAAATGTTGCGAAATCTCAAAAACTCAAAAAGACTCAAAATTTCAAGTTTTCAACAAATAATACTTTTTTTTCACCTAATTTGATGTTCGTATGTCTAAAAAACATTAAATTTTAGGTTCATTGTAGAGCACACAGGAAGGATCCAGTGGAATTTGTATTATACTAACAACATTTTTTCTCATTGCTACTAAAGTATCGATACTTTCAGATTGGTATTGATACTACAATTAAATCACAGGGTAGGGAAGGTATCGATACTTTTGGTATCAATTTGCACATCCGTAGATGTCAGAGAGTTTTTTGTCAAACGATAAATACTTCTTCATCCAAACTACAGTCTCCACTTGGCTTCTTGTTGCTGCTACTACATGTTACAAAACAGATAAAGCATGGGTTTAAAGGACACCAAAGTCTGAAAAATGTCCGGCAATTCACTACAGACTGATTAAAAATATTTTATCATCCAAATTTTGTAAAAATCTGCCTAAATTATTCTAAAAAAAAATAAGAAAATAAATACTGCCTCTTGCTCTTTGAACCAGACCAAGCTGTTTAAACAAAGAGCCTTGTGTCTGAGTCATGTAGCTCTGAGATCATGTGTGATCTTCTAAATACAGTGAGAGGGCTCCAGGTCATTTCTCTATATCTCATATCTGAATTACTTTATCTGTCTATACCAACCATGTGCCACTCACATATGAAGTATTTTAGTCTTTGTGTCCATTTGCATGTGAATAAGGTTGTGATGTGTTGAATTCTTTTAAACACAGGTTGAACTGTACTTGATATTTGTCCTGAAGCCTTCTTGTTTACTTATCCTGATGAAACAGTGTCCCACTTCTATAAAGTACTGTATATGTTCCATGTATTGCTTGTGTTGATGGACATTAGGCTGGATATGTCTAATTTTAAGTTCAATTCAGCCATAAGTTATAGTCAACAGCGCACTATAATGGAACAAATGCATTTTTCTTCTTTGATGTTGTAGCTGTGATTCTAAAAGTATGTTAGCTTGCTGCGTTTGTCCAACAGACAGGAAACAGAGACATGGATCTTGGACTCTAATCATATTCTCTATTTCCTTCTCAGATCCAGACTGCAGCTGGATTTGTGCCAGTCCAGTGTAAGCAGGTGGAAATACTGTCTGCAAAGTATTCTTATGTTTACACCCAAAGTTTTTACAAGTGCATAAATAAAAGTCCAGGACTTTAACAAACGCCTCTGTGTGTATTCATCTTTAAAACATTCCATTGAACAGGCTTTAGTGAGATGTTAGTTGTTTAGATGAAATGTTCCAAAGCCAGCAAGACTTTTTGTATTTCTCCTTAAAGGGATAACTTCTTGATGCAAACCTAACTTTCTCTGACGTAAGTAACAAACCGTCCAAATGGATTTACATAATTCTAAGAAGCCAGTCAGTTCATGAAATAAACACTAGGATGAGTCATACATTATAATTTTAATCAGAATAAAATATATTCTATTGTTGGGACATTATTATTGTCTTATTTGATGATAATAAAATTAGCATGTGTGGACTAAATTTGCTAATGGTGACGTCATAAACCTTTGCGTACAGTGAAATGACAATTTAGGATTTATTATATGTCAAAACTGTGCAAAATATAGCTACTATGACAAATAAACCTTCATAGGCTCTATTCACAACCAGAGACTTTGGCTATGGTCACATCTCTATTTACGTCATATGGCTACAAAAGTTAGCACTCATCTTTTCTGGTACATGAGTATTAAATTGTTTAATAAATAAAAATAATGATAATAAAAGTTCTCCAATGAACCATGTAAATACACACTGTACAGTGCTTCTTTGTCAGTGTGTGAATCCTCTCTGGGTTATGTGTGAGTATATATAGAAACATAGAAAGCACTTGTTTCAGAGCTGGCCACGCCCCCCTGTGATGTCAGCAGAAGTGGGTCCAAGTTTCCTCTTGTACACATTAATGTGACAGCCAAACAAAACCCCATGTAGCTCCTAAAACCAGGACAGGGGTAAAAGGACGGATGGGGCAGACTCAAAGATGTGTTTATGGTACCAGGTGAATGAATGAAATGGATCAGTTTCACAGAGGTGTTATAGACAAGACCTGTTTTACTATTTTATTTACAAAAAAATTAAAATCAGGTTGGGATGTAGATTTTTTTTCATAAAGTTTTCCCAACTCTCAGAACTGGGAAAAAACATGACTCATAGTGAACATGCCAATGGTATGCAGCAATACAGCATTTAGTATCAGTGCCAACATATATAAAACTGTGAGTCAAGTAAGTGAGCAAGTAATTTAAAGGGGATTCATGCTTGTTCAGGCTTTTTGAAATAGTTTTGGACATCTCTGCATTAGTATTTCATGTTTTATAATTGAAAATAATGTATGTGTATGGAAAACGTCTTCTTTTGGGGAGCTGTTACTTTGACTTTGCAGAGAATGCTTGGATTAGCACAAAATCAAAGGTCTTAACTGGTCAAACTAGATTCACACTTTCACCTGTAGTCATGAGCCTTGCGTCAGAACCAAATGGACAAGATTAAATGAGTGGCTGAACAGCAACAGTGGCTGTGCGCACTCCCTTAGAGATTGAGTAAGGAGCACAGAGTAGAGCCACTGCTCTGCCTGGAGGCACAGTGGCTCAGTGGTTATCACTCTCGCCTCACAGCAAGAAGGTCCACGGTTCGATTACTGGACTGTGTGGGGCCTTTCTGTGTGGAGTTTGCATGTTCTCCTCGTGCCTGGGTGGGTTTCCTCTGGGTGCTCCGATTTCCCCCATCAACCTCATAACAGGCTAAACTCCTGACCAGGATCCTGGCTCAGATCCGAGGAAGGGCCCCCAATCGCTGCACTGCGGGTGTCCACTGCCCCTGATAGGTTGCCCCAGTGGCATTAAAGGATGGGTCAAATTTTGGGGACAATAAAGCATACCTTAACTCCACATCATAAAGCTCCGGCATCTGTTTTTGATGCCTTCCTGGGGAGGTGTTTTGAGAATGTCCCAGAAGGAGGCCCTGTGGTCAAACCTAGGCACATGAGATGCCCAATATTTCTTAGATCACCGGGAACGCCTCAGGATATTACAGTAAAAGAGCCTGGAGAAAGTGTGTGTGTGTGAGTCTGTGTTTCCTTTTCCCAGTTTTGTCAAAATGCTGCCATGGTTCATACTGATGAAAGAAATATTTGGGTTGGGACACTTGGTTTCCAGAGAAGATTTCCAGGGGTGGAAATAACAAAGGCAAAGTAATCAATCAGAGAAACGAAGAACAGGACACAAGTAAAGCACTGAGTAGTATCACCAACAAACATGGCAGTGTGGTAGAGATGCGTAAGAATGACTGACTCTGCACTTATTTCTGAACAGGGACAACAGCAAAAAGGCAAAGAAAAGAATCAGACAGAGGAATGAACAACAACGAGAACATCAGCAGAATCAACAGGGGGTGAAGGAAAATATTAAACACAAATAAACAGAGGCTAGAGAAGTTGTAAAATTTGCTTATTAACCAGGTGCCATCTTTAATATTTTGGATAGGAGATATCTTCTGCTCCTGTATGACATGCTGCAGATAAACAACTGTGATAGGTTGGGTATAAATCAAATTGTAGAAAAGACTCCCTATTGCAGAGGATCCAGATCCTTTGTCTTCCGCAAAGAAAGTGGAGGAGCTGACTGGAAATTAGGAGCTACTTTGCTCTTGGTTTTTGTGTGCATGTGGTCATTCCCAGTGATGCAGGTATAAAAAAGACAGACAATGCTGGTCAGATACCTTCAGAGTACAGTTCTGTCAGATATTGTCCTTCTGTTTTTGTTGCTCTAATTAATAAAAGGTAGCTTATTATTCCTTGCTGCAGCACATTGACCTGAGTACAGAGTAACTCCAGCCCAGTGCGTAAACATGTGTGTGAATATTCATACAGCCGTACTGAATGCAGTCTCTCAGGCGCTGCACAGAGCTCCATTCAGAGACACTGTGGGCGGAGCTGCAGATGAACAGAAGGGGGGCTGTGAGGAGTTTACTCTGGGGAGACTTTCCAGGACGAGAACAACTAACAGAGCCACCTGCAGGAAACAAAAACACCTCTCAGTCTGAGAGTGCAAACAAACCACTTTAGGCAATGCAACAATTCTCAGTGTGATTTATGATGAAGGCTCAAGAAAAGCAGTAAAAGGCAGCATTTACATGTTTAGTTAAAATAATATAATCACTCACAGTGAAGCCTTTAAAGCCACGGCAGGAGCAGACACAACAGAAGTCCCCTTCTTTATTCATATATTTTATGTTTAATGGACATATACTTTCATGTGGCTAAGTTTATAAACACGCTGCATGCTCTTGTATTGTCTGTTATATCACTTAGTACCTCTAGATCAGTGGTTCTCAACTGGTGGGTTGGGACCCAAAAGTGGGTTGCAGAACTGTTTTCAGTGGGTCACGAGCAAAAAAGAAAGTTTAATCAACATTTTTAAAAATCATCAATTTACACTCCTCAACAGTAGGTGGCAGTGTGGAACATACAGAATTAAACAGCCATTCCCAAAGTCAAGAGTGTCGCGGTCCCCTTAAATTTCCAAAAATCCCATGCCGAGCCCCACCTGCAGAACTTCACGCTATTCAAAAGACAATGTCATGTTTTTCTCTGTAGATTTCTGTCAAAATATTACAAAAAACAATGACTCTTGGCTCATTTCATTCTCATTTCTTTTTTATGTACTTATAGAAACAACCTCTGGGGGCCCCCTGCAGTACCTTCGCTTTACCGCTTTCGCAGTACCTAGTCTTTCATAACTTGTCAATCTATATTTTCTCCTTCTTTAAGGACTGTCAGAATGTCTTTATATATCATGCATTCATCTTCTTAGGAGGTTGTGGATGGCTGGAGCCTATCCCAACAACTATGGGCCTTTAGGGGGGTTACACCTTGGACAATGGCCGGTTAGTGGCAGGAGTGACAGAGGGACAAGCACTGACTCTCACATTCATTCATTAGGGGGCAATTTAGATTCAGATTCGTGTCTTGGCGGAAGCTGTAGAGTAACACATACAGTAACGCAGGCTCCACTGAAAGAGCCGAAAGAAGATCTAACCCAAAACTTCCTTAGACACAAGATTGCTAACCACTCTGCCAGCTTGCACCTCATGTCTTATTATTTATAAAAGAAAATGCATACACAACCAAACCGCTTATAACAAATGTAATTCAGAGTTATTCAGCATTATCTCACACCAGGACATCAGTTGTTTAGAAATGAAATGATTGCTGCTATAAAATATAACATCCTGGCTCTTAAAGTGACATTTTTCTCTTGCCCATCCCATATGGTGTAGTACCAAAATCTGTTGCCAGACGTCTCCCAACACCTGCATTTATTGCAAGAGACAAATCACTTGAACAATTTGATCTGCTACTACTAATAGATGACATCAAATTCAAGAATATGCAGCTTAAACTTCTAGCTTTGAGTTTAGCTCTAAACCGATGTGGACCAGCAATTTTCTCCACCTTGTTAAACATTATGTCGGTCTAGATTTGTTAGTGACTCTCATAAAACTTGGTGCTGAATTGAAAATAGTTCAAAACACATGGTACACTTTCAGACATGGTTTACATTCACTTCAGAGCAACTAAAATAGGATACATACTCCTAATTTGAAGCGTAAAGTTAGACAAGTTCCATATTATTTACCAGTATTTTAAAAGCATGGTCTTAGCACTTCACCTTAACTCAAAAAATGTCTTCAAATACCTCAAATCCCCAGTTCACATGGGTCTTTGGTTGTGTCCGTCCTTCAGCCCGTCCTGAACTTGACTGTAGTCCTGAATCTCACAGAGTGCAGTGAAGTTCCCTCTGGCCTCTGTCGTATCAGTGAGGAATGAGATCTGTGCTTCAGTGGTTTGTATACAGTGGCTTTGGGACATCCAGAGAGGCAGCCAGGCCCGTCCACAATGGGACACTTTTGGCCTATTTGAGTTCTCAAGGTCATCTTGTAAAGGACGGTTATGCAGTTTTTTGTTTTTTTGTTTGTTTGTTTTTTAGAGGAGGAGACGTGCATGTTTGGTCATAAATCCACTGAGGAAAAAAGTTTGATCAAAATAGACCTGGGCTCCTGATTTAATCTTCTCTCCTTTTGGTTTTCCCCTCTCTGGGGTTGCCACAGCTAAGCATCTGCCTCCCTGTTGGCAGTGTTTTGCATATTCATTTGCCGTTGGTTTTGTGCTAGATGTCCTTTGTGATGCAGCCTTATTTATCCAGTTTTGCACCAAGAGCACACTGGCCTGTGACCTCTTGTGTCTGGATTGGGCTCCTGATTCAGTCACTATCAACAACATCATCATCATATTTATTGTCAGACTCAAGACCCATATAAAACACACACACAACATACAGTAGAAAGGAAGAGAAAGAAATATTATAAAAGACACTTATACCAGTGTTTCCACAGAGAGGACTGGTAACGCACAGCACTAAAACTAAATCTGTACATCAGATTTCTCATTAGTGCCTGGAAGGTACTGACATGAGCATAAGAAAAGAAAAGACTGGCACTGCTGGCCCTGGGCTTCTTGGGCAATATCTTTAAGGCATCACTGTAAGCAACTTTAAGCTTCTGTGGACTAGCTCTCTTATATTTACACCACAATGGAGCAGTATAGTGAGGTGTACAGTAACTTCTGAAGAGGTGGATTTTTACATTGTGTGAAATTTCTTAGCCAGACTATTAGCATCATCATTACAGAAACGATGATTGCATGAAACTGTATATTGCATTTAGTAGTGCTGTTTATTTAGCTATCCCCCCTTAATTGGTAAACCCCAATTGAGCATCAGATTTAGCTCTAACCTCTGCATCCTCTTCTCTCACACCAACTAACTTCATGTCCTCTGTCACTACATGGTCTTCATCTAAGCCTCACGTCTGGCAGCTCCTCAGCATCCCTCTGCCCATGCATTCACTTCCTTCAATTCCTTCCTCTGTACACGTCCAAAACATCTCACAGGAGCTGTCCCACTGACGGACCAGTTCCTAATCCTATCCATCCTCATCACTCCCAAAGAGAATCTTAACATCTCCAGCTCTGACTCCTGTCTTTTCCTCACCGCCGCTGTCTCCCTCAACCATACAACATGCAGAAAATGTAAATATACAGAAAAGTTCTAAATTACTTACTATGGAATTGTTTTTAGCCTTATCCTTTCCAGACTGCGTACTGCTGTTTTCTCTCAGCATTACCGTAAGTCTTCTTAAGGACCACATAAAACCCTATTTACAAAAGAATGTGCTGTACCTTTAATCTTTGAGTTGAGACATAGCAACATGACACCACAAGTCTGCAAGAATGGCATTATTGCATTATATTGTATTGCATTTGGCCTTGGCCTGTTGTAGTACTGTTTATTGAATTACACTAATTACCCCTAAAGCCATCATAAAACTCTGAAACACTGAACTCCATATGAATCTCCATATCAAGTCAGAAATGTACTCAAAATTGCATTGTGTTTAGTCTTATGTTACTATTTAAAGTTACAATAAAGGCAGAAATATGCAGAACATAGAGGTGGGTACACTGCACTGAAAAGAACCTCCACAATAAAATATGATAGGAAACATTGCAGCGTGTGGCATTTAGCTTTTGCAAAGTGATGCTGACTACTTTTGTTATAAAAATGGCCGTCCATATGAGCTTTGTGGTCGTCATAGAAATAGAGCACATTGCAAAATCAACTTAAAACTGAATTACTTCAAAAATATTACAAAACTACAAGTAAAAGTACAAACAAAACAAAATTATAACTTGGTATTGAATGTAAAGTTTGCGGAAGTATAAAGTACTTTTGGAAGTATTTTTGCAATAGCATGGCAAAAACTACAACTATTTTCACTACCACTATCACAACAACATCTACTACTGCTACTATTACTGCTACTACAACTACACTACTATTAACTACCACTACAAATACTTCCTTCACTGCTACTGGTACTACTACTTCCACTACTACTACCACCTCTACTATTAACTACCATTATAACTTCTATCACTTCCACTGTTGCTTCTACTACCATTACTACTACTGCCAATACTATTAAATACCACTACAACTACTTCTACTGCTACTGTTACTACTATTACTACTACTACCACCACAACTATTAACAACCACTATAACTTGTATCACTACCACTGCTGCTACTACTACCTTTACCAAAACAATGGCCATAAGTATAAGTAAAAGTATGTTTCGTAAAGTACTCAGTGAATGAATTACACCTACATCTATAGTTTAAGCACAGAGTTCAGTCACAAAGACACACAGTAGGTGCAGAAATCTCAGAAAATAGTAAAAAGGATGCGATAAAAGCCTTGTTAACAAAATTTGCACTGTCCCTTTAAGATCTGAATACAGTCATAGAGACATCAGAGCAGAAATATGCAAAGCCACATGTGTTTCAAGTCTGTGAACTCACCGTAGTCGATCATGTTGTGTTCAGGGCTCCAGGTGCAAACTAGGGAAAAAAAATAAAACAAAAATACTTAATAGAGCCGAGTCTAAACAGTATCCAGACTCTGTAAACCAAGTTCTTCACATTGGTCTCTACAGCAGAGGTTATTTAGTTGGTGGTTCACATGTTGCACCGCGCCTCTCCCTCCTCTGTCCCTCTGTCTGGAGAACACACTGCTCTATGTAAAAAAAAAAAAAAGAAAAAGAAAAAGCTCCCCCAAAATCTCTGCCCCTTTTTTCCTGTGAGGCTGCTCCAAAAAAGGGGAAACACATGATCATTAAAAAAAAACAAAAAACTGGGGCCTGAACTCACACCTACTTTATTTTACACACTGCCAGGTTGTCTCTTACAAGGCTGGGTTATAGTCTGCGGAGTTAGTGCATGGATGAATGGATGCTCTGTGGAGTGAATGGTTTACACATAAACACAAAATCCTCTCATTATTTTGGGGGAGGAGGGGGACCAGCCCGAAGTCAAGCAAAGGTTTATAGAAAGTAAAATGAATGAGATGGATTTTCTGAACAGGAAGGCAGTTTTACAGCTCCCCTATTCTGCTAAATCAACCTTTTTTTTTTAAGCTTTAAACCATATTTAATGTTGTTTGCTCTACAAAAACCGATCTGGAGTTAGCATTTTGTTTCTTTCATGCTTGTTTGCTGAGGCTGTCTCTTTCTCAAGAACTGAAAATGCTTGGTCTCATGGCTCTGCGTAGACACATGAAACCAGTAGTGATGGGAATTTCAGTTCATTTCAGTGAGCTGGATCATTTGGCTTGGCTCACCAAAAAGAGCCAGTTCTTCTGGCTCCCAAATGGCTCTTCATTTTACAGCCTCTACCTTTTAGATTTCAGACAAATTTAGTGCAGTTTAGACTAATGAGCTGTAATGTGTCCTCATTTATAACTCAAATACATGGATTGTAATGAATTAAAAAGTTCTGATGCTTTGAAACTATCCAATAAACTAACTTTCTTGTAGAACCAATCTACTACATGGCATATAAAAACACTTATAATTAAGCATAGAAATAAAAAAAGGACAGATTATTTAAACACTCACACACCTGGAAAAAAGCAGGGCTAACTAACTCCTGGGTGTTTCTAAAGCCCATACACTGTCACCAGACTCATTCTGCTAATGTCAGCACTTAAACTGTCAACACTATGAAGCAGTCAGCTCATTTGTTGACATCTGTTAGCCTCATGTTGCTAAAAGCTGTGCTGATTAGCCATTTTATGCTCTGTTTAGTCCCCAAGTGTTCCCTGCAAAGTCAAATTAACAGCGCTGCAAAAAAAAAAGTTTTCTTTAAAGTTATAAAACATAAAATACTAATGCAAAGGTGTCCAAAACTATTTCAAAAAACCTAAACAAAATATACGACTTTTAATGGGAAGCATTCCAGACCCACTACACTTTCCTAAGCTCAGCTTATCTGTTCAGGTCTGCAGCCCTGATGGTTTCCCCAATCATGTTTCAGTAATTAGTTTAGTTTAGTTTATTTATTTATTTGAATGGGACAGCGTGTATTAATGAACGGCTTGTGCTGTAAATACACCGGATTTAGCTCAAGGCTAATTTCCATCCGTAGTCCCATGGGAGAGGGGTAAAACAAGCTACGATACAGACAACAGAACATGCAATAACAGACTTAAAATATTTAGATTACAGACATTACAGCATAGACTACACACACAACAAGCAGATAGCATGATACAACAGCTTACAGTCACTTTAAAGTACACGAGGTAAATCTAATACTAAAGTGCTTTCAGTTAAAGTGCCTATGACTGAGCTCACTCACTATTACCACTTACATACACATTCGCACACACTCACTCACTTACTCCCACACTACTACAGCTTACACATCAACAACACATACTCACTCAAACCAGTACAGAAGCATTAAACGTATTTCTAATGGTCACATTGTTGATTACTAAGTAACCATTCTTTTAGTTGCTTCTTAAATAAAACAAAGGTGCTGCTGTCTCTGACTGCAATAGGCAAAGAGTTCCAATGTTATAACAATGTTGTGAATGGGTGGGTTTTGGGTCCAAATGTTCAAGTCCAGGCTAAAAACTGTTATTTTTAGCAGTGCATATGACCACTGAGAGTTTTTTATCTGCACTCTTCTCTTTTAATTTTGTTTTAAATTGATTGTTAATAATTTTTTTTTAATTTGATTTCACTGTTTTAATTGTATTTCTTGTTAATTTGTCAAAGTGTAAAGCACTTCTATTACCCTTTGAATGAATTGTGCTGTACAAATAAACTTGTCTTGCCTAGGTTTGCCTACATCAGGAGTGTCCAAACTTTTTTCCAAAAAGGGCCAGGTTTGAAGCCCAGATTTGAAGATTTGAACATGTGCAAATGTTCAAGGGCCAACAGTCCCTAGTGATCTTTTCTAAGAACATCTTTGAACATACAAAATGCAACTGCAATTAGTTTTTGACCAACTAATTAGAAGACACAAGGCAGAGAGTAGGAGAGGAGATGCACAAATGTACAGAGAAAGCTACAGAAATGCTGAATGTAAATGCTGGTGGTCATAAGTAATATATTTTGCCATATGAAATCTAAACCCTACCTACAGCAACAATCACTTGTTATTTGGAAATACCATGCTGACACTTAAATTATGTAGATGCTGCTATACATTGACAAAAACAGAGTTGTTGCTGTGATTGGCGAAAAAATCATGGTAAATTTAGTTTATATTACAAAAGTTATTGCTTATTTTTTATTTCTGTCTGAAATACAAATACATGCCCCCGCTGATTACAACTATAGTTTCAATGGGAGACACAGAGGCAGGATGAAAAAGTAATCTGGCTGTGTATGTCTTTACTGTGTGGGCGAGGGAATGGAGCTATTTTCAAACTCACAGAGCAGCATTTTTCACACAGAGCTCGGTGTGGTCGAGAAGTCATTCAGAGACAGGGACACGGAGCAACACGGCTAAAGGCTGAGCTACAAACAAAGGATTGACTTGTGTTAGGTTATGGGTCGTATGTGAAGCCCCTTCACTACGTTGAAGAGTTTGCAGTATAAAAACATGTTTCACGTCCACTTCTTTGAGTAAAAGTGTGGTCAAAAGAAATGAGATACTTAGATACTGAATAAATCCCAGGCGTTCTTGAGCTGGTGGTGAGTGTGTGGTGGGCAGGTTGTGTATTTGGGCCAATGCGATGCCTTTTTCAGTGGAAACATCTGTCGCCTAATGGCCAAAGCATTGAGAGTACAATTATGGTCAGATGCAGCCTTTACACTCCTTAAAGCCTTTTCTTCAATGCATTAGCACAAAAATATAACATTTTTGTTCTGCCTTTTTCTGGGATGTTAACAAAGGAAGTGTTGTACTACTTAAGTAATACTGTTGCAATGATCTATAAATATCTCAAATTAGGCTGTACAATTAATCAAAATTTAATCAAAATTGCTTTAATTGTTGCAATTAGCAAATCAGAAAAGCTGCAGTTATTTAGTTGATATAATGTTCTTAGTAGAGAACAAACTATCCTGTCATTACAGGCTCTTAATGTGATTAAATCATGCTACAGCTGTAGTTTAGACCTCTAAAGACATGTTTCTCTCAGTGTCAATGCTCCATCTTAAAATGTAAATGGTGAACTGTACATTTTTTTTGAAAAATATATCAAAAATCTAATAGCAACTGCGATATCTGTCAGGAGACATTTTTTCAATACCGTTCAGCCCTATCTCAAATGGTATATGTTGCAGTAGGAACTACATTTTATAATCTGTCCTTTGATTAGCCAAAAATAGTAAGGTTTTTCTTATAAAAGTGCTCTGTTCCACTTCCTATAGTGAGCCACAAGGAGGCAGTAATAACTTGATACATCACACATCATGGTAAGTAGTCTTCTAAACAATTAAACATGTTATAATTTAGGACTCTGTGGTACAGTATCAGTGGTGAAAGGAGGACATCAGAAAAACTACTTTGTACAGGGGGACAACAGCAGCAGCATGAGCTGGTGAAGCAGAGAGAGGCTGCTTCACTCACTCAGGACGTCCCCTCTGCCTAAAGCTGGAAGACTTTGTAAAACATCAATTAAATGGGCCTAATGTATTGATACAATTGTCTTTTATTGCTTTTTACTACTATTTATAATAACTATTGTTTTTATGCATTTTGTGATTGTTGTGCTCTGAGCAGCTGAACATCAGTCTATCCATCCATCTATCTGTCTAATTTAATTTGATTTATTGAATGTGGAAAATAAAGCACTGAGTTTAATCTATGTCGCTCTTTAAAGGAGTTTTATAAGCCTTAAAGTATAAATACGAACAATGATCCAGCCTTTGCCTTTTTGGTTACTTGCAGGGCTTTTTTCCCCTCACTGGCCACTGTGGCTAGTCTTTTTCAAAAGTTACCAGCCAATTAATGTTTTACTAGCCACATTTTAATAAGTGGACTTTTTGAGTATATTTTATAAGCTTAAAGAAATGTCAAATTTGGTTTTATGCATGGTTAGTGGGTGAGTTCTTAATAAATACAGTGCTATGATAAATTCAGCATCAGTAGAACATATTATGTAAGAGTGAACATGTTCAGGGAGGAGCCCAGGCCTCAGAGGAACAGAGCTGTTTTTTGGGACGAGTACAGTTATTATTATGACCATTAGGTAATGAGACGGTTGGTCATTGTAAGCCATGACTGTGGTCGGTGCTGTGTCTCCCTCTAGTGGGCGTTATTGATCATTACAACAACACTCATACTGAGATTGTCATAATGTAAACTATAAAACTATAAACAGTATTATAGCTAAATACGTAATAATAAGTATTATAACTAAAGGTGATATGTCATTTGTCAAATACTAAGCTCACCTTTATTTATTTATTTATTTATTTATTTATTTATTTATTTATGGTACGAGAGAAGTCCTACACAGTCTGGGATTTGAACAATTCAAAATGTCACTTTAGATTCCCACTCCTTGGTAAATATTATTGCTATATCAGTACAAAAAAAAAAAACACCAACAAAAACATTTTAAAAAGTAACACACTGCCCTCTACCTGTATTTCACCATTTAACTCTTTTGTGTCACAAGAGAGAATGTTTTTTGTTCAGCTTATAAAAAGAAAAAATACATTTAAAAGTATTAGAGGTGGCAAAATGTTCAATCAAACAATAATAAATCTTGCTATAATGTTTATGCACTGATGAGCACTAACGAGACATCATTATTGTAGAGCCACGAGGGGTCACATTGAGTACATTTTACAAGAGGTACTTTTACTTTTACTCCACTACATTTCCGAGCTGGTTTAAAGTACAAAGTATTTTAAATTTGGGGTTAAAATGACCTGTTTTTGTCATGTCCTCATTGTAGCCACACATTACTCAAATATAACAGATGCAGTAAAGTAGTGCTCCTTTAGAAACATCAGAATAATAAAGACAGAAGAGCTCAGAGACAGATTCAGTCTCTTCTACTGCACCAGTTTGTTCATTTCATCTGGAATCAGCACAATTCTTCAGCACAATTTCTCACGTTTAACAGATTCATGAGTTGTTGAGTCTGTGCAATATACTAAAAAAAGGTAAAAAACTGAAAGGAAAGAAGAAGCAGCTTTAAATGAATACAGGTGCCACTGCAAATGAAATACTAATTGAACACAGCTATGTAACACAGACTTAGTAAAGTGTTTCAGCTGCTCCCAGGTCCAGCTCTGAGCCTGACTGTAGAGCAGTGTGTGAGGGAAGTGGACCACACCTTAGTGGGAAAAGAGGTCAGAAAACATCCTCCATAAACAGCCTGAAGCGTCCCGGAGAGGATCTGGGGCTAACATCTCACTGTATCCCTACAACAGCAGCAGCGCTGAAACATAATGACTGTAATAATCAGGCTGTGATGGGTAAAACTTACATGTATGTGGTCGTATAGGTCAGGTTAAACAAGGGGAAAGTAAATACAGCACAATTTACTTAGAGACAGCTTAAAAAGAAAAAAAAAACTGTTTATGTACATTTTTAGAGTAAGTAGCAGTAGTAGTAGTAGTAGTAGTAGTAGTAGTAGTAGTAGTAGTAGTAAGAGTAAGTAGCAGTTGTAGCAGGACGAGCAGTAGCAGTGGTTTTGACAATGGGCCCTAAAGTTATGAGGCACATTCAGGAAGTCTATACATCCACATATAACACTTCTGCGTTACAAAAAGTGTACTGTACGTTCTAAAAGTTGACAAAAACTTTCTTTGAAGTACTCAAATTTAGTGCTACAATTTTTTTTTTATTTTTGTTCAACTAAACTTTCTCAGCATTAAATAAAAATTATGCAATATTTTAAATAATTTTTAATCATAAGAATATCTTGTTTTGTTTTTAAATGGATTTACGCCTGCTGTGTCCTGCCCAGACTGAACCTGACCCACCAAAAAGAACTCTCAATGGGACGCCTCATGTCCTGGGCCCCAGTGCAGCTGCCTGGAAGTGGAAACAAATACAGTATTTTCGACTTAAGTCAGCTTCATACATTTGAACTATAACTCAAGGAGCATTTTTGATGAGTACTTCTATTTCTACTCGAGTAATATTATTTAGCAGTAACATTACCAGCACATATTTGTATTACTTGTACCTCTGCTGGAAACAGAAGTCGGGTTTTGAGTTTGTTCAAGGATAAAGCTACTTTCAGCTCCTCAGTTTCAGTCTCAGGGGACCGGGCGTAGGCCCCTTCATATGATCCATGTGGTCTGGACGGATCATCAGCTGCCTATATCTGAGAGTAACCTGTGTTTCCTATCCCAAAACTCAATACAACATGTTCATAGACTTCTGTGCAACTCAGGAGAGGCCTGTTGTTCCTGTTGTCCAGATCTCTGAAGCAAAAAAGCAAAGGTTACCACCTGACAAACGTAAGGAGGAAGGGATTTAGTTTTAGAATTAACCTTCTAAAATAAAATATGTATAGTAGTAGCATTTAGTCTTGTGATGGGTTTAAGGCAGTGGTTCTCAACTGCTCTGGCTTCGGGACCCCCATCACTTTGTAATGACAAGCCACGACCCAAACAAAAGAGCGATTTTTAACTGAACAAATGTCTCAAATAAACACATTGTGCAGATTGAATTTGAGATAGTTTCATATCAGAATGTCACAGTCTGCAACATAAAAAAGAACGCTTGATAAACTAAGCAAGTAGCTGCATTCTCATTTAAAACCACAACTCTTCAGGTCAGTAACTTCAGCCTTTTTAACTTCACTTCAACCTTAGCGGTGCAACAGTGGCATTATAGAACTGGGCTTTTTGCATTTGTTGAGTTTCCTTATGTCCCATACTGCGTCCTTTTTCATAATAAATGTATTATTATTGTCAAACTTTTTATTTATTTATTTATTTTTTTTGTCAATGCAAAGGCTCATGACCCACTTTTGGATCCCAACCTGCGAGCTGAGAATCACAGGTTTAAGGTACAATATCTATGTATTTAGCAGAAGATGCAGGTGAAACTTTCATATCCTCACATTCTTCTTTCTTTTCTGCAGCCTGCGGTATTCAGTATTTCTGATGTGTTCCACTTTGTTCATACACCAATTTACATTGTTTTTAATTTCTCTTGAGCTTGAAAATAAAATTGACCAAGCTGGAACCTAATAGACTTTAAAGGGGCTACATTATGTTTTATTTATCTTTTAATACCTATCTAGGTCACCTCTAGAACAGCATTGCACATTTTACAACCTTTAAAAACATTATCTGACTAAAAGAAAACATTTCCAAAAATTACATTACTGCCATAAAGAAACAGGTGAAGAGACCAGCAGAGGGCAGCTCTGTTGTGTCTTTTGAACATAAAGAGAGAAAGATGGAGCACTTCACTTCCTTAAACTTTTTGTATGATACCATTTTATGAAAAATGTCTGTGAGGTATCAATGGAAACAGAGCTGTACACTGCTTTTTTGGACAAATGAATGAGAGCAGACTGGATGTAGAGGGCTTGTTGATTGGTCAGTGCTTCCTAGAATGGGCGGGGCTTTGTGGGAGAGGCAGAGATTTGTGGAACTGAGTATTTTGAGCCCTCGGAAAATACAGGATTACTCAAACAGGCACTGCAGGTATGTTTTTGATGAAGGACCAACATAAAAACATGGTAGAAAGCTCAAAAAAGTCAATTTTGCATAATATATTCCCTTTAAAGTGAATCTGAGTAAAAGATTCATTCTCCAACAGCGTGAATGTCCTTGACTTGATCCGACTCTTTGCCGACAGATGGAGTGGACGTCATTGTGTTTCTGTCAGACCTGGATTGATAAAGTCAGTTCTGCATCCGGTCTCTTCCCTGTGTAACGTTTGTGTTTTGAGCTGAGACAATAGCTGTCATAGGGTGTGGCCATTTTGGGAGCAGGATATGAAGCATGCGGTCCGAATGAGGAGTGGGCTTCTGCTAACAATGTGTGTGTACTGTGTCGGCTCATCGGGAGGAAACGCTCCAAGAATGAGCCCAAAAAAAGATCCCAGAGTGGGTAAAAAGGTCAAGGTGGTGGGAGTGAAGGAGTGAAAGAGTCCAGTGGCTTGTATTTTTCTCAGGATAAAATCCAAACTAAACAGGACTGAGGTCAAAGGGCACACTTGTACTGTACTTGCCAGAGATGGGTCGTTTCTCATGATGCCTGGATAAATATAAATGAGAGTAAAGAGTTTATTCATGCTGTCTTCCCTTTGTTGATTCTATTAGGCTTTATACAGAGCATTTATGAGTTTATGCACTTAAACCTCCTTTTAAAAAATCATGTTCTTCTTCTTAAAGCTCTTTTAGGTCACTGGGTCACATTTAAAAATATAAAACATGAAAGAAAAAAACTTTTTTGTTGTATTTTGTTCATTAAACCCCTGTCCTCATCATAGAGAGCAAATTCATTTTTATATTTTTAACCCTTTAAATGCCAGTTTGTTTACATAATTCCCACATATTTGTAACTAAAACATGAATTATTTACTATTTAAAGATGTTTTTTATATGCAGGGATTACCAGCCCTGGATAGGAAACTGATTAGTCCTAACACTGATTTTAATACATTTTTACTTTTGTGCCATAAAAAAGGAAAGAAAATCGCATAAAAAAAGAGCTGAAACTCACATTCTTCCTCTTAAAGCCCTTAACTTAGTCTTTGTTATAATGGGAATTATGAGGTAATTATTTCCCACAATGCAATGAGGAAATGGCAGATGTGGTGGTGATTTCTTTGTTTGTGTATTTTTTAGCTTCTGACTGACAGAGTTACAGATGAATTAACATGATTTAACATTTCTGTATTGCAATGGCAACAGAGTGAAAATAAATGATTTTAATGTAAGTCAATGGGACCAAAAAGGGCTTTAACAGGAAGAATGTGAGTTTTTTGTTTGTTTTTTTTGTTTTGTTTTTTTTGTCTAGACAGTTTAGAAAATGAAGTTTTTTTCAGTTGTGATACTGAAATCCTAAAATTAATTTATTAACACACATCTTTTTAAATACCATCACCCTATGTTAAATGGGAGCAAAAAATAAATCTGAAAAGCCCTAAAAGGAGCCAGGAGAGCTGAGTTTTACACTGTAGCACACCTGACTGGCTCAAACCTTTACATGAATTTAAATATTTCAGGATTTTTTGAGTTTATGATGTAACTGGGGTTCAATAGTTTGAACCTCGGGCTAATCAACACAGTTTATCTGAGTTGAGTCTGTTTGTCCACCCTGTGTCACTGTGGGGTCTCTCTGTCCGGTCAGGTAACATGGATGTGTATAAACTGGTGACTCCAAATGGCCCCCTACAGTCTGAGCATGTCTCTGTGTCAGCCCTGCCACTGAGAGGCCAGAGTCCAGGTTTTACCCCGCTTAAGGCCCATAGTATGGTACTAACCCTCCTGCACCCCTAACTTTTTAGTCACATCTTTCACCTCAAAGCACAAAAAAATAAAAAAGTAAAAAATAAAGACTGCCATAGAAAAATGATCTAATAGTCAGTAACTCAATGTTTTTTTGTTTGTTTGTTTGTTTGTTTTTTGTTTTTACATTGTTACAATGATTAACTTCAGTCCTCATTATACATAGCAAAAATTCCTTCTGTCTATGGAATTTAACCCCCTAAATTCCAGGTCTTGCGCTTAAAAGTTGATTTTAAATTATGGCAAAAATCACAATAAATTGTTTGTTTGTTTGTTTGTTTGTTTTTTCCTTTCTGTAACTGAAAATTAATTTTTTTGGTGGTGGATTAGTAGAGCTTGAGAGAGTCAAAAATTGCCATCTTTTTTTTTAGATTTAAAATTTTCGTGTGATGGCAGATAAAACATTTTTTGTCACAAGGCACTAAGGCACAAAGAAATGCACTGCCATAAAAAAAAAATCTAAAAATATTTTTTTTTCATGGTTACAATGATTAATTTCAGTCATCACCATACAGAGCAAAAATTATTCTGTTTATGAAATTAAATTCCTTAAATTCCAGTTTATGTGGTGCATACACCTCCAGCTCACACAGAGGCCTCTGCACTGATGCAGATCTCAGTAAAGACTACATTTTGGATTTGAGTTCATGCAAACACAATAAACTCTCTAATCTCTCTCTCTTTTTTTTTTTTTTTTTTCTTGCAGGCACAATAATTTATATAACCACTTATGGGGCCATTTCCTCATTTATACCTCTGTCTACCATATATGGGTAAAGGGTGCCACCTAGTAGAAGACAATAAAAACTAAAATTCCAATCCCTCACTATCATGAATCCATGAAATACTTGATCAAAATGTGAAATTATATTGCAATGACAGTGTATTAAAAATGTCTTAGGGTAAAGGTGTGACTATTTTTTTAGAAAGCATTTTAAGGGGATTTTTTTAAACAAATCCTGAACTCTGAAAATTCATCCCAAAATACACAAAAAAAAAAAAAAAAAAAAAAAGTCAAAAATGTCTTAGGGGTGCAGGGGGGTTAAGATTAACCCTAACACTCAGTATATTTCATCATGGCATTGGTCAGACTGGTCACCTATAAACCTCAACTCAATAAACTAAACACCGACTCCTGTTAAACCCTATGTACAAAATGAATCTTATTGTGATGTATGAGGAAATAGTGCCATGTTACACTGCTGCTAATGTTACTGGTGTCATTCGATCAGCTGCTGTATAAATAATGCACTGGGGATTGTTCGTTGCTATCAGGTTACAGCAGCAGCACCTGGTCCAGCTCACCTGTCGGGGACTAGCTTCTGTAAAACACTTCAGCGGGCCCCAGACACTGTCCCCACACAGACCAGTGTCCTGACTCCAGGGTACAGGCGTGTGTGTGTGTGTGTGTGTGTGTGCGTGCGTGCGTGTGTGTGTGTGTCCCTCCCCTGCAGCAGGAAGTGGGTGAAGCTGACCAGAAATTATGATGCTGGCATTTTTTTCACATGAAGGAAGCCACTCCTGATAGCACTCAGGCTATAGGTTTCCTGTTGTGGGCCAACACTTTGGCTCCGGGCAGAACAGCTGCAGAGTGCTGCGTCACAAACTGGACGTACTGGTAAAAGCCACGTGGTCAGGGCTTGACTTTAACACCAGCCAACTGGACAACTGCGGATAGATTTCCATTTAGGCCAGTGACATATTCATATTACTGTTGTTGTTGTTGTTGACATTCTACTGCTATACCTATGAATCCCCATAATTTTAAACCTATAGGAAATCATAAATGGAGAGACAAAATTAAGCAGAAATAAACAAAAATAGTCTAAAAAAGTATATTTTGATTTTATATTTTATTTAAAAAAATAAAACAATTGTAAAAACAACATATAATTGTCCTATATACTACACATGAATCAGCATTTTAACATCCAAACAATAGCTAGCAAAAAATCTTAATGGCTAGTAACCTTTAACAAACACACACCGAAATGGAGATAGACAGAATATCTAATTAGCTTTTTTCAAGTTATAATTATTTATTCTACATGTTATTATGTTCCAAATAACATATGGGTACTCATGTCCACAAATAAACATGTTATTAACACAGTGATCTTTATTGGGGTGACATGCTATTGGCTTTTGTAGTGAATACAGTGGTGTAGTAAACAATGCATCAGTCAGTTATAGCGCTTTTCTAGACACTGAAAGTCACTTTACAATATGGTGCATTATTTATTCACTCCTCACACACTCTGTAGTGTGGCTGCCAATCTGCGCCAACGGCCCCTCCAACCACCGCCAAACACACAAACAAAAAGGTTCATAGTAAATCATCACATTTATACAGCGCTTTTCTACCTCCATGGGTACTCTCGCTTTACAGCAAGGAACCATTCACCCATTCACTCACACATTCATACACCAGTGTGCGCAGACACTGGAGGCAAGCAGGGTTAAGTGTCTTGGCAATCTTGCCCAAGGACAAAACGACAGTATGCAGTGGTGGGAGTGGGGATCAAACTGCCAACCTCAGAGTTAGTGGGCGAATAACTGTAGGTTGGACTCATGTACAATTTACTATTGTTTTTGATACATTATTATTATTATTATTATTATTATTATTATTATTATTATTATTATTATTATTATTATTATTATTATTATTCATGAATATTGCCAGCCATATACCAGCAGCATACACATACTGTAGGTCAATTGGAAGCACACTAACCAATGTTCACCACAGCTCCATGATATTTCATTAATATTAAACACATAGCTTACACAAAACATTTTACTGGTCAGTTTTGCAAGAAGTATTTTTAGCTGACATTGCTGCATGTACACTGACCTCTCTGACTCACCTGTGCCGCAGTACGGAGGATCCATTTGAGCTCTAGCTTCAAATGGTCCATGCCTGAATTTTTTTTCAAGTCGATTTCATTAAATGAGGATTTTTCTTCTTTCACGTGAGAGACATCTGCTGACAGCTTTATAACTGCAGTGACCTGAGCTGAACTACAAAAGGAAATAGTGGGTCCTGACGTTATGATACATGGATACTGGGAGAATTTATGATTTTGTGGACTTTATCTGACGAGTCCTAGTCTGAACTGAGCATACAGCAATATTGGGTATTTCTGTCGTCAGAGTGTGGTGGATGAAACAACACCACAGTCATCTGCATGAGAGAGGTGAAGCTTGAATTAATGAATTATTTAAGTGGGAGAAAATGGGAACCAAACGTCTTGGAGTCTAATTCCCCTTTACTGAGATTTAACCAGTGGTGGAAGAAGTACTCATTTTCTTTAAAGGAGCAAAAGTACTTAATTCCAAACGCACTTGTGAGTAAAAAAGTAATAATATTTCACACAGATTCAAAAATTAATGAATGTGTTAAACGTGAGAGTTTGCTGAAAACTAAAGGTTAATTAAGGTGTAACAGAAGAGACTGAATCTGTAGTGAGGTTTTTCTGAAGAGTACTACTTTACTGCATCTTTTATACTCATGTACTGTGTCTACAATGATGACACAACAAAAACACATGATTTTAACCCAAACTCAAAAGACTTTTTACTTCAAACCAATTAAAAAAATATTGTGGAGTAAAAAGTACAAATACTTGTTCTAAAATGTAGTGAAGTAAAAGTAAAAGTACTCCTTGTAAAATGTATTCAAGTAAAGTACAGATACATGAAAACTGTACTTAAGTAAAGTAACTAAGTACTTTTACTTTACATTGCATTACATTCTACCACTGGATTTAACCCATTTTAGTTAGTGGTGCAGTTTTTTGACTGAATTTGTTGTTCAAATTTTGAGTTTCCACCTCTCCCACGAAAATATTTTTTATGCTCTTTATTCTTTTTAAATTCAAGCTGTTTTTAGAATAGGCCTACCTAAATTGTATTTTTATTTATTTTGTGTATATTTGTATTTTTAAGTGAAAAGAGGGTTCCACGTTTTATACCAAAAAGTGTAACGGCTAATCTCCAGGAAAATGCCTTTTGTTGGTTGTAGAATGCAGGAGGCTAGATTAAAGCTAAGTTCAAAGAGCAGCCGGTGCTCTCTATGTCCACTAAACAGAGAGGTCAAAGGTCAAGAGCAGCTCAATGCTTTGGCTAAGTGGGGTCAATACAAACAGGTTTTTAACACCATCAGTAGATCAACGTGACACTAAAGCAAGACAAAGTAAACAAAGTATCTCCTTTGATATTAAACTATGGTGTGTGGCTGTAGTACTTTTATATGTTTTTGGACAGATTTTTATTTTATACACTGAAATTATAGGTCTACAATGTGATATATTTTGATGAATACTAAACGATAAAATGACTGGCTATGAAACTATGCGTGCAATGAAAAGGCCTAGACCTCTGTATTTTACTGTCATAAAAAGTGTCTGATGTGGTGCTTTGTGTGAAAAATGTGAAAACCACTGCCCTGAAATATCTCTGAGCAATTACACTGACCACTAACTAACTACTGTGGCCACCTGGTAACAAGACAGTTTAAGCTTATTGGATTGGCCACAGTGAAGTCATCGGCCTCTTGGACATAACTCTACACAAAGAAAAGTTGGTTCAAATATTATTACTCAAGTAGAAATACAAGAATATAAGCACATTTACTTAAGTAAAATGGTAAATATACAGTCTATATTGATGTACTACTGCTGCTACTATTTATATATAAGGGTAGCTCCAGGTTTTGTCAAATGAAATTTAAGACCTTTTTAAGTACCACTTAGAATGAAATTTAATGCCAGCATTGTCAGCAGAACAATAATCTGTATTAAATTTACACTTAGGAAATCTCCTGAGAAACTGTAAAAATTAAGGGTTTTATTTTAAAAGCATAATACAGATTAATAACTGAAGAATAACTGCAGTCCTGCATTAAAAACTCTTGGGGAAAAAACTGAATCATACATTTCAATAATAAAGTAAACTTTATTATTATTTAAAGTTACTGTGGTGACAGTACAATTTTGTAATAAATATTTGAAAAAAATAAGACCTAGATGAACCAAATTCAATATCTATTCATAAAATGTAATAATTTTAAGGCCTTGGTTCTGTCAACATCAAATTTAATACTTTTTAAGACCTTGGGGATACACTGACACGACTTCTACCACTGCTCCTACTGCGCTCACGACTATTCCTACTCACAGGTCAGTAGGTCAAAGAAATTCTTAAAAGTAACTTGTTACTTGTGAAAACTATCTAGTTACTTCATGTGTAGTTATAAATAATTGGTAAAACAAAAGGTCATATCCAAAATAACAGTTATCAGAAACAACTTTTTAATAGTTGAAATAAATACTCCATTACATGCATGATCCAAACACATACAATACTATGGGAAGTCAGGTAAATAGTGTAAAAACCTATGGCACACACTCACAGCAGCTTTTTACCAAAGAGAAATTCACACAAATTGTCAAAGAGACATCACTCGTCCTTTTCCTCGCACCACATAGGGCCACATCCATCACACAGCGGATAACAGCGAGGTAAAAGATTCAGGGTCTGAGAGGAGCGGGGCATCAGACAAAACAGGGTCCGGTCACATCCAGCGTGAACCAGACCATGTTGTTAATGCTTCTGTTGCATTTTAACGCAAGAACAAACCAGGGGCCATTGTATTTTACTGCAAACCTTACATGAATAATGTTTGGGATGGCAAATAGTTAAGTGTTTAAGGTAGACTTTATTGTCCCATAAGGGAATTTGTTGTCTGCTTTTGACCCATCCTTCAATCCCACTGGGGCAACCTGTCTGGAGCAGTGTTAGAAGGGAATTTGACATAAACCCTATGCCAGATTAATATACAAAACCACGCACAGTAGGAGTCAGATGTCTTGCTGTGGTGACCCCTGAAGAAAAAAGCCAAGAAGAAAAAAAGAAGGAACAGACTGGGCAGAGAAGAAGGAAAAAAAAAACAACTTTAGTCAGTCAACTTAGTCAGACTTTAGATAAAGATTCCCCTCAATAACTTTGAATAGGTCAAAAACAACAGACAGGAATGGAGAAGTTAGTCGCCTGTTTACTAAGCAGCAGGGAAACAATGTGGAGCCCAATTATTATTATTGTTCTATGAAGTAACAGTAAAGGGTGTGGACTTAATAGGTACTGCTGAAATTGAAAGTAACATATCTTGGGTGGGAATTTTTGACTTGAGAGATTCTCAGTCATGCAGGTCGCCATGTGCAAAAACAAAAAGGTAAAAACATCTGGGTATACAGTATTTAAGGCAGAAGATAGTTTGTGTGATTTTATATAACTTCTGCTAATACTGTATAAGGGAACTTTAGGCAACAGTGGTATTAGGTAGACTACAGTGAACAAGAAGAGACCTCTTCTGCTGCTACATTTGACTGCGACCTTTCCAAAATATTTAAAATGTTAAGTAAATTTGAGTTGAGTGACAGTAAGACATACCGTTCACACAATATAAAGTCGCCAATCTGTCAACACAGACACACTTGGATATTAAAAGATTGTGTCCAAGTTTAAGGTGTTTTGTTTTGAGGCTATTATTTTCATTATTCAGCTTCATATTCTGGGGTTTAAACTGTTACATAGCGTTGCTGTAAGGGGTCCAAAACAACAAGAAAAACACATATGGTTTGCAAAAAATACAATGGCCCATAGAGTTATAATGGACAGATCACATTATACCTGTGAATGAAAGAAAGCTTAGAGAGTCTTTGATAGGCATGGGACGATAGCTGGTTGATGATATGATAATATTAAAACCAAATATACCTCAGTAAAAATAAAAAAGCGAATAAAAAAATAAGTCCTTGCCATAAGGGACTGCATTAATTTATTTGTTACCCATTATAATAACCGCACTATTTGCTCACATCTAATTTAATCTAACATTTAATTAAAGGCGTTTACAGCCGTGTGGGGTCACAAGCCAGTGTACTCTTTGTGCCAGTGCCAAGCATGGATAAATAGAAAAGGTTAAGAACGCTTAGAAGGCAGATGATTTGCTGTGGTGACCCCTGGATGAAGAAGATGAAAACCTTTATCTGCAATATTGTCAGACCGTAACATTTGTACAACTTGAGATTTTCGTACCGTCCCATGCCTATACTCTTTGGTACAGTATATGTTAAGTGTGGCCTTTTAATTCACAGAATGGGAGTTGACTGGTGGCAGAGTTCGCGGAGAGGAGCGTTCCCTCAAAGCCTGAGTGAGCAGCGTGCAGCCGTCTGACACCGCACAAGCCGAGTTCCGGAGCCGCTCTCTGTAGTCGGCCATTTTGGAGCTGCTGTCCGGATGCTGCGCTACATCCCTTAGCCCTTGAGTTAGCAGGACGCAGGCGGAAACTACGCTCATGGCCCCTCCTAAAACTGCCGTCTGCACCCCTTTCCCTTCAGAGGAGATACTGGCGGCCCGGCCCAAGAACTGCGGTTCGGTAGCGAAGCCGACCAAAGCGTTGACGGATTGGACTAAAGCAGCGCTAAACAACACACATCGATTTCTGGTCAACTCGCTGGGCTGCGTTTTGACCTCTTTCACACAAGCAAGAAAAGCCGTCCCGCTCGTGGCCATGCTTTTAACACTCAGCTTGAACTGCTCTTTGGCAAAGCGGTCCCGGGACCTTTCGCTAGCCAGGGAGGAGATGTCTGTAAGAGTTTTTAGATTGGTGGAAATGTTTTGCGAGAGTTCCAGAAGCAACTGGGGCGTGAGGTCTGAGATGGGCGTCACCCGCAGAACGTTGCAGCTTTGCTCTACTTCATGTCTACAGCGGGTCACTTTGTAGCGGTCCACCAAACCGGGCAGGCACGGCTGGGACCCGAGAGTCTCCATAGCGGCGAGGTACGCCGCGTGGGCCGAGCACTCAGTCAAAGACACAACCAAATCTGCCATTTCCAAAAGCCGATCGCCCACTTCAGTAAAGCGGCCCATGTTTAGTTGACTTTGGATGTCATGAGTCAGTATGGAAAGCTCTTTAGTCCTGGCGATAACAGTGTCCCGGCATTGGTCGAAAGTGTCGGCAAGCGGCACCCCGTCGGACGCCATGACGGGCCGCGTCTCGCTGGACAACAAGAGGAGGTCTGCCACTAGCTGCATTTTGATTTTACACGTGTCACAAATAGACGATAGGCGTTTCCTCTGCTGGACACTGCCACTCGGTGTGATGCTCGGTGCCTCACTAGCAGACTTCCCAGATCCACCACTCGCCATAATAAGGAAAAGGGTCCAGGAGGGTGGGGTCCAACTGCTCTTCAGTTATTTATAGTCTTTGCTGCTGCATTGTGCTGTTTTAAGACATGTCCAAAATAAGCACTACTATGTACAACAGATAATACAGAAAAACTGGCCCAACAGTTTGCCTTATATTCCTTCAAATAATAGTTAATTGATGTACACACACAGGACATGTATTAGCATTGTAAACTTGTAAAACTACATTACTGCATGTTTGAAATAAATCTCCATCTTGTTACAAAACTAAAAGTATTTTCTGGCATATTAGCCTTGGTTATTCTACATTAAAAAGTAAAACAAAAGTATAATGAAGAGATATTTTCCAAAAGCTAAATGCTGTTACCTAAATAAATGCCCTGAACAAAACCATCCAACTCAAAAGTCTTTCTACTATTAAGATTCACAGGAATTAGAAATCATCACACAAACAACTGCAGTGCCACCAAAATGCCTCTAAAAAGGCAAAGTGCAGGTTGAGATTATAAAAATAATGTTAGCTAATTATCTCTGTGACATTTTAGCAACTTTTAAACTATTTTAATGGGGACATTGTGTCATTTTGTGAGCAGAGAAAGCAGTTTGTAAGAGCACCGCAGTCTGGTCCGACTTGTTCCCACTGACTGTGACCGGCTTGGCGTGTTCATGCTGGCTTCAAACTGGGCACCACCCCGGCAGCAACTTTTCGAGGCAGCGTCAACTCTTTCTTTTTCTTCTAGCACCATCATTTCACGACTCCCCTCCTCCTCCTCCTCCAAAACAAAACCAAAAAAAAAAGTAAAATCCAATCCAACGCGAGGCACAACTTCTTTTTTTTTTAATCCACTTTCAACCTTTTCTTCTTCAAACTCAGCCCTGGGTTACAAGTTTGCAGTGGCTCCAAGGGTCGCCCCGACGCCATATGCATCGTCAGTCTGTCCGCCCTCCTGCCTTCTGCTCCTCGGCCGCCACCGCGTCTCTCAACCCCGGGCTACAGAGCGTGGAGTCCCGCAGCTTACCCTCCATGGGGACTCGCCTCTCCTTTCCATACCGGCCGGACGCACTCAAAAAAACATCCACTTGTTTGTCTTGGCACAGTCCGACGCTGGCGGTGGGGGAGACGTAGCGCGTTATTCCCAGAGATTCAAAGCGGGGTTAGGTCTATGAGGAAGCGGGGAGGGTGTGGTCGCGGCCAAACGGCAGTCGGGGCTCAGCCAAGTGAAGTTTGTAGCAGCAGCAGCCGAAGCAGCAGCGCCGACACAAGAGGCACGTTTCATTAAAAAAAAATAAAAAAATAACCAAAACCCAGGTCTGCGGGCCGCCCTCCACCTCTCTTTAACGACTCGGAACACGGAAGAGTCCGGTTACAGCGGAGGGAGGCAGCCAGCGGACTCTCTCCGGGAGTTACTTTGAGGAGAAACTCGTTACTGCGCTGCCATGAGACTCTCTCTGTGCCCGGCTGCGTCAAGCGTGCGTGCGTGCGTCAACCAGACCGGAAGAACCGCTTCAGAATAAAGGTCCATCAACTAGAACACTAGAGTGGACTCTGTAATGGTGAACTGCAGTGACATCCGGAACAGCCGCCATATTATGACTGTAGCCATTCTACCAAGTGCCATGTAAACAAAAAGGGAGCTGCACTGCTTTCACAATATTCTTTTAATTTGTTTTGCTTATTTAACATCTTTTTATTATATTTTTGCTTGATCTTATATTTAGCCTTGCTTAATGTACAGAGTGTCCATAAAGTCTTTTTACAATTTAAAGAAAATATTGCAAAAGCAAATGAACAGACAAATATGTGGAAATTATTACAAAATTAGGAGTGATTTTTTTTTTTTTCTTCATTTAATCCACCTCTATATGAGAAACATTAGTTGCATGAAGCACATCAAGACAGTACTGGAGTTTTTGCCGTGTTCTCTATAGCAGAGTCTCATCAGTGATGATTCCACAGCTCACATTTACCTTTGGACTCTCGGTTCTGATCCCAGATTTTCACATTATGTTGAGTTTCCTTGAAACATGAAAGGTTGCCTCATCACTAAAACAAACTTGGGTGAGGAACGTTTCATCCTCAGAAATTGTTTCCAGTGTTAACTGCAAACTCTTTTGGTCTTGGTTCATCATTTGACTCGAGTGCAGGCTGTAAGAGCTGCACTTTGTAAACAAAGTACAATCACAAGTTCTTGTGTAGGACTTTGTGCACTGTTGAAGGTGGAGCTGTAACTGTCTGTTATGTATGTGAATAAAAACTTTAATAACCACTGAGTATAGAACAACTCTGATTAAGATATCTCATATATTGCCTTTGTAATATATGTTTTAAATTTAAAACAGACTTTATGGACACCCTGTACTTGCTTCAGCACAGAGACATTTTGGATAAGTCTTGGTTTCCAACTTGGTTTAATGACATATTTTAATACATTGTCATTATATTCTTGGTGCAATGGCCATCTGTTGTAATAGATTTACAAATAAAGACATACAGTGGTTCTGGATAAAAGAAGAGACCACTGCATTATTAATAATGTTAATATTTATTTTTGTATGTCAGTGAAAAACGTACTGCCTGAACTGCCAGACTTATAACGAGTTCAAAAATATCACTGTTTCTCAGTTTGTTTTTTAATCTCTATTTTTTGAGCTTATGTCAAGTTAATGACATTACTTACCATTAGAATTAGCCTTATTCTACAGTCACAAGATGGCCACCGGAATTGCCATGGAAGTGGTTGCTATGGCCACTCTAGCATTCTACTTATTTCTATGGGACCAATATTGATTTTGTGGCTAAAATAAGTCTTTTGTGTACAGTGGTTTTACCCCATGGTTTGTAGTTATAATTTTATTTTCAAAAGTAATAAATTATGCATAAATAAAAATAAAAATACTGAAGAGTTTTTTCCAGCATGGATTGCTGTATGCCTATATAACTTTTATATTGGGGTCTTATTAATTCCCTTAACACAGGGTAGTACAGCCCTGGCCCTGACCAATAGGACAAACAAGCCCATTAGAAAATTCTCTACCAATATATGACCGATATGAACTCTTCTATTTTCACCAGGAAAGTGCTTTGGGTGGTTCTGAGAACTCTAAACAGTTTGAGCATCTTATACTTCTGTTCATAAGAAACATCCAAAATTGCTTTATCTCAACATGAAAATCTCAAAACGGCAATAAAAAGCTTCCACTCATTTATTTCTCTTTTTTCTATTGCTCCCAGTTAAATTTGTTACCTTGTTTTTTTTTTTTTTTAATTTACACTTGAATGTTGTATTATTTATCAAAGTTCCATAATAAACAACACAGGCCATCTAAAGTGGTTTGTTTTATCAAGTGTACCACATGACAGTCCATTTGTCACTGTCTACAAAAAGGCAATGGATATAGACCTATTGATTCACCTGCTTTAAAAAATAAAATAAAATACAAAATACAAATTATTGAAATCATAATATACAGTAATAATAAGCAGTCATTTTATAATGCTAAATGTGCTACTTTGAGGCCAGACACCAAGTACACACCAATATTAGTGCTTTGTGACAGCAGGCTACAATAGTTTATTAGGACTACATTACTTCTGCCTAACTTTGTTTCACAGTTTTTCTCAGGGGGTTTTCACAAAGGCTGTATGGGCCGTTATTGTCGGTGGGAGCTGCAGCTGCACAGGGCACAGTGCCATTGGGTGGAGTCGTCCTGAGAGGAAACAGCTCTGTCCTGATCTTTGATCTTCGTGACCTCATGAACTCAACTGTCCCTCTCACAGCGGTTTACAGTCTGTGAATCATGACGCATGCATTTTTAGTTTGGGACAAGTCAGGGGTTCATCACAATGTGTACTATGCATTTTGGGTACATATGTAAGAACTGTTTATCTAAAAAAGATCAAATCAATCGAGTGTTGTCATCATTACACTGTAAAAAAAATGGTGTGAAAGCTCAAAAGCTCAAGGCAACTGGATCCCTCAAGATTTTTGAGATTTGGGGCCAACTCAAAATATTAAATGTTTTTTGTTCTCTTAATTTAACATTCACATGTCTAAAAACTTTAAATTTTAAGTTTTACCCTATCATTATTTTTTTAACCCATCTTACAGCCAACTTACTATCCATTGTTCAGAAAACATATTCTTTTTTTGTTAAATCTAGTACATTTATTTTTTTATTATTATCAACAATAAAACTTGAACAATGGATAGTAAGTTGGCTGTAAGATGAGTAAAAAAAATGATAAAGTAAGTAAGTAAGTAAAACTTAAAATTGAAAATTTTTAGACATATGAACTTTAAATTAAATGAACAAAAAATATTAGTTGTTGAAAACTTGAAATTTTGAGTTGGCAACAAAACTGGAAAAAAAAATTGTAAGGGATCCTGTTGCCTTGACTTTTTTTTTTTTTTTTTTTACAGTGTAAGAATGCAGTCTTTAACCATTCTCTGCAATTCCCCTCAACAACAAGACAACCTAAAAAAAACATTTACTAGAGGAGTAGACAGGCTTTCATGTTCATGCCAGTTCAAATACAACAAATTAAGATTATTTTGCAAAACCAAGAGAAACCTTTAAGGGGCTGTATTATTCAAATTGACTTTTTGAGCTTTCTACCAAACCCCCACCCACTCCAGGAAGCACTGACCAATCAACAAATCCTCTACATCCAGTCTGCTCTCATTCATTTATCCAAAAAAAAAAAAAAAAAAAAAAAAAAAAACTGTGTACAGCTCTGTTTTCAATGATTCCTCACAGACATTTTTCATTTTGTAGTAAAATGGCATCATACAAAAAGCTTAAGTGAAGTGCTTTTTTTCTCTGTCTAAAAGACTGCAACACTCTACTGCCCTCTGCACCAGTAGAGCATTAAAAGCATTTTCTTTTATGATTCAGGTTACACAAAATGTATATATTTGGTGAATGAATGTCATTTTAATGCCAAGTTTTTCTATAGATATAATAATGTGTTTATGTCTTTGGGCTTCATCTGAAAATCATCTGCCTTGATCCATCTGCACTGATCCAGGTCACACTGATGACATTTATAATTTGATATAGGTTTTGCGCTGGACGCCCTCTTCTGTTATCTGGGTTTGGGACATGCACAAAATGTAGCTACACTAGGGTGACCAGATGTTTAGACAAAAAAAAAACTAGGACACCTATTTTTTTTTCACTGATCAGTCACGGTGGATTTAAGCTTACCAAGCGATAAAAAAGCATCTAAAATCCATTCAATTTTCTGCCTTGTAATTAAATTACATGATGCTTGGGCTTAAGCTTAGAATTTTAATTGCAATTTAAAAAGTACTATGAGCATTTCATAAAAAATTACCCACGTGTCCACAGATATGAGGTAAACATGTTTAAATCAAGTATTAGTTTTACTGATAACAATGGTACAGCTGATTTATTCACAATTAAAAACATATTTTACATAATGGCCAAGTTGTTTTTGTTTACATTTTTGTTTTGGATTGTCCAATCAGAAAAGAGAACATTGTTTTTATTTAGACTGCAGTGCCATTTTCAAACCACTATGAGCGCATGCTGCTTACAGTACCTTTTATAATAACAAATAATGACATCATAAATATTTTTTGTACCAAAAGTCTTTGGACAAATGTGTTTAAGTTTTCTATGCTTTTCTTTTCATTAAAATTGGGACAACTGGGATGTGGTTTGTTGAAAACTGGAACATATGAGATATGTCATATTACAGATATGTCTTGGGACATGGGACAAGGAGCCTAAAACTGGGACAGTACCGGTTAAATAGGGACATCTGGTCACCCTAAGCTACGGCTTATGACTCTTTGTGGCTGGATTTCACTTTGTATTATTAATGTAATGTGCAAGAAACATGATATATTTGTGTAAATATTTCTTTAACTGCAACAAACATAGGCCGCTAATACAAGTGGTCAACAGTAACTAGATACTTTTACGCAACTTTTTTTTTTTTTTTTAAGAAAAAGTACTTTCTGAGTACATCAAAAATACTGAGTAACTTGAGTAAATTTTTAAACTGTCTATGGAAATAAAAGTAGTTTTTGACCTCTGTTGTGTAGTGGGTAGCACATCTGACCTGCAATCAGAAGGTTTAGGGTTTGAAAGTAGAAGAAGAAGAAGAAGATGTACTTAAATATTTTATACTTGAGTAATATTATTTTTGAAGTAACAGTACTTTTATTTAAGTACAGCTTTTGAGTACTTTGTCCACCACTGTCTAATACAAAACTAAAATACCAGGCGAATTTTATTTTGAAACGTCCCGTCACTGTTTTACGTGTAGAAGCCCCGCCCCCTTTTGTCTCGTGACCGCACATGTCTCAGCCAATCAGAGAGTTCCATCTGGAAACATGGCGGCGGACTTCAGGTGGAGATGTGTGCTGCTCCTGCTCTGCGCTCTTCTGCTCTGTGTTTCCGCGGCTGAAAGCAAAGATAAACCCAAGAAGAAGAAGGACATTAGAGACTACAATGACGCGGACATGGCACGGCTTTTGGAGCAGTGGGAGGTACGCGGGAGGGGCGGTTTTCATTCAGAGAAGCGACGGGGTCTGCTAACTGCTAGCCTAGCCTTGTAAAGCTGATGTGTGAGAAAAGTAGCTGAGATGGGATTTAAAGACCCCACAGTCAGGAATCTACATTATGTGAACTACAATCTTAAAACACAAAAGAGAAGAGAACATTTGTATCAATATTGTGCTAGTCACTTAATGCAACATCTGGAAAGTTCCCCCCTTTCCAGATGTTTCCTCGTCTGCAATGTTGAATCCTATACAGTAAATGTGGCTAAATGTAACAATATATTAAACTAATTGAAGGTTTCACAGTTACCGGTATCATAATCAGGGCTTGACATTAACACCAGCCAACCAGCCAAATGTAGGTAGATTTTCACTGCCACTTTGGCCGGTTTCATTTTATGAATACCTGTTGTATATCTTAATTTTAAAGGTTATGCCTGAATTTGTGTTGTTCTGCTTGGGTGTACGCTAGTTTATTTCACTTTATTATGTTGATAATAATCTCACTGTACAATATTTGTAGCAATATTGTGGGGAGGCTCATGATGTTGAAGAAAAAGCTCACATTAACAAAACATTCTTTAAAAATGCCCTGTGAGCCTTTAGTGCATTCATTATTGTGATTTTTCAAAAGATTAACACTGAAAAAGTGTTTAATAATAAATTTGGCATGACTGCGCTGAATCTGATCGAAGGATCATGGTCTATGTAGTTCACTTTGCTTTTTACCATTCCGCTGTAAGTCCACGACGAAACTGTGAGACTTTTGATATTGCGATATCAATATATTGCAATATTGGTATCAATTTATCCTGCCTAGGTAAACTTTTTTCCTCCTGTCCATACATAAAACCAAATTTTACATCTGATTTATTAAATTCTGGCTCATAAAGACACGAACTGGCTAGCAACTTTTGATAAATACTAGCCACAGTGGCCAGTGAGCAAAAAAGTAAATATCAAGCCCTGATCAATCCTGTCTTCTTTATGTCTGCCATGCCAGCTTTGGATGAAGAAAAACAATTCAACAATATACTGCCACATTTTAAATTTAATTATTCTAGTTATTTTTTTTGTGTCCCTGCTGCTTGAGAAAGCCTCTTGGATAAGAGGTGAAACATCTTCAACTTTAAAAAAAATCCAATCCAGACGACTGCTTTTTTAACTTTTTGTTGCGATGCATTTACCCTGGACGAGTGAGTCTTCACAGACATGTCTGTCCTATTTCAAAAGCAATGCAAAGGTGACTTGTCAAAGGAGCTATTTAGCAAAATCAACTTTTCTGAGCTTTCTACCATGTTATTATGTTGTTCCCTCCTCAGAAACAGACCTGGAGTTGTGTTTTGCTTCATTCACGCCTGTTTGAGTAATCCTCTATTCTCTTCCACCGCCATTCTGAGGTCTCAAAACGCTCAGTCCCATGAACCCCCGCCCACTCCAGGAAGCACTAACCAATCAACAAGCCTTCTGCATCCAGTCTGCTCTCATTCATTTAACAAAAAAAATGGTGCAGTGCTCTGTTTCCACTGATTCCTCACAGCTGTTTTTGATTTTGTAGCAAAATGGCATTATTGAAAAAAGTTTAAGGAAATGAAGTTGTAATGAAGTTTTTTTCTTTAATTATGTTCACACTCTGCTGCCCTCTGCTGGTCTTTTTGCCTATTTTTTTATGGCACCACTAGAGTACTTATTAAAAATGTTTTCTTTTTGTCATAAAATGTTTTGAAAGGCTGTAAAACATGTTGCTGTTCTAGAAGTGACCAAGATTGTTTTAAAAATATAAAAAAAAAACATAATATAGCACCTTTTTAAAGATGCTTTATTCTCACATGATGGCAATTTTATTACAGTTTAACTTTTCTATAAATTAAATGCTAAGCTAACTTACAGTAGGATTAGTAACAACACAATTCAGTAAAAAATATGGATTGCCGTGTGTAATTAATAGCAAAAAAAAATACATTGTTTATTGCTCCTCTCCTTTTATGTAGGAAGATGATGACATAGAGGAGGGTGACCTTCCCGAGCACAAGCGCGCTCCTCCTCCCATCGACTTCTCCAAAGTGGACGCGTCTAAACCCGAGGAGCTGCTGAAGATGTCCAAGAAGGGCAGGACACTGATGGTGTTCGCCACAGTGTCTGGAGACCCCACGGAGAAGGAGACAGAGGAGATCACAGGGCTGTGGCAGGGCAGTCTCTTCAACGCCAACTTTGACTTACAGAGGTTAGAATCGCCTTTTTATTACACTATTGTATTCATCATTCAGTAGAGCAGTGGTTCCCAACCTTTTTGGTTTTGTGTACCTCCAGGAGCTGATTTAGTCTTGGTTTGGACCCAGCTTAGTCCTGGTTTTGTCTGAGTTTAGTCTTAGTTTGGTTCTGGTTTCAACCTGGTTTGTTGTTGGCTTAGCCCTGGTTTAGTCTTAGTTTACTTCTGGTTTTAGGCATGGTTTAGTCCTGGTTTAGTCTTGGTTTAGTCCCGATTTAATCTTGGTTTAGTCCTGGCTTGACCTGGTTTAGACTTGGTTTAAACTTAGTTTAGTTCTGGTTTAGACCTGGTTTATTCATAGTTCAGTTCTGGTTTTAGACCAGGTTTAGTCCTTGGTTTAGTCCTGGTTTAGATCTGGTTTAATTCTAGTTTTAGACCTTGTTTAGTCCTTGGTTTGGTCTCTGTTTTGTCCTTCTTTAGTGTCCAGTCCCTCTCTGGTTTAGTCCTGATTTAGGTTTATTTTAGTCTTTAAAAGCAAATATATAAAGGTACTATAAAAGATCACATAACTCCGCGTACCCCTGGGGGTCCCGTACCCCTGGGGGTCCCGTACCCCTGGGGGTCCCGTACCCCTGGGGGTCCCGTACCCCTGGTCGGGAAACACTGCAGTGGCAAATGAGATGAAATATTTCTTCACCAATGCATTTTTTCTGGGATAAAACAACATAGAAAAGACTTAGATTTAGGGATCTATGGTGCTTCTACATCTTAGCAAGGCAGTCATGGGTTTGATCCTTGGCATCTTTTTGAGCGCAGAGTCCATGTCCTTCCTGTGCTACTGTGGGCTTCCTCACAACTCCTAAAGATGTGCATGTGTGGGTGAATTGGTGAATCTAAATTGCCTCTAGTGTATGAGTGTGAGTTAATTGTCAGTATAATTCAATTCAATTCAATTCAGATTTATTTGTATAGCCCAATATCACAACAAAAGTCGCCTCAAAGGGCTTCACAAACAGTTGATCAAACATAAACACACAATCAGACTTAACACACAATCAGCACAAACAATAACTACACTAAACTAAACAGACCCAGGACACTCCTGTCCTTAGACCCTCCTTCTCGGTAAGGAAAAACTCCTAAAAAACCCAGGTACGGGAAAAAAGAAGAAACCTTATGGAGCCCATATTGAAGGAGAGATCCTCTCCCAGGACGGACAGGCAATGCATCTAGGACTGTTAGTCCCTTAGTTCATCTATAGGATCATATATCAGCTCTGTAAGGATTCATCCAGACGAGAGTGGGTGAGATAGGTTGAGGAAGTCCATAGGATGCAGCAGGTGGCCTCATCCAGACAGGTAAGTGGGCGAGATAGGTCCGGGAGATCCGGGCTGCAGCAGGGACCTCATCCAGACAGGTGGGTGGAGAGAGATAGGTCCGGGAAATCCAGGATGCAGCAGGTGGGCCTCATCCAGACAGGTGAGTGGGTTGAGGTAGATCCGGGAAATCCTTAGAGGTGAGGTTGAGGGCCCACAGGTCGGGACAGGAGCACAGATGGGGTCAGCTATCCAATCATCACTGGGACATCTGCCAGCAGCCAGGCATCTGAAACAGTCCCCACTCCCCAGAGGGGAGCGGGAGAGAGGGACAACTTGTGAATAGCAATGAACTGATTGGAGATATAGAGTATTTCATTATATTAATCACAGTGGTAGAAGAGGAGCAGCAGATGAAACCAGAGGACAGAGGCTCAGTGCACCATACTTCCCCCAGCTTCTAGCTCCTGGAGCAGCCTAGCTTCAACTGTGGAATTAACCCTGTTCCTAGCTGGCCTGACCATAAGCTTTCTCAAAGAGGAACGTTTTAAGCCTAACCTTAAATGTAGAGACTGTGTCTGCCTCTCTAACATGAGCTGGAAGCTGATTCCATAAAACAGGAGCTTGGTAACTAAAGGCTCTACCTCCAACTGTACTTTTAGAAACCCTGGGAACCACTAATAGCCCTGCATTTTGTGAGCGCAGTACCCTGCTTGGTTGGTATGGCTCTATAACATCATTAATGTAGGATGGGGCCATACCATTTACGGCCTTGTAAGTCAGGAGAAGGATTTTAAACCTAATTCTGAATTCAACTGGAAGCCAGTGAAGTGAAGCTAGCACAGGAGTAATATGTTCTCTCCTGTTAGTTCCTGTTAATAATCTTGCTGCTGCGTTTTGAACAAGCTGAAAACATTTTAATGAGTTTTTAGGGCACGCTGCCAGCAGAGAGTTACAGTAATCTAACCTAGATGTAACAAACGCATGGACAAGGTTTTCAGCATCATTTTTAGATAAAATATTTCTGATTTTGGCTATGTTACGTAAGTGAAAGTATGCTGTTTTACAGGCTTGGTTTATATGAGCCTTAAATGATAAATCTTGATCAAATAAAACTCCTAAGTTTCTCACAGTAGAACTTGAGGCTACACTGACACCGTCCAGGGAGACTATCTGGTCAGACAGAGCATCTCTCAGCTTTTTGGGGCCTAGTATAATGACCTCTGTTTTTTCTGGGTTTAGGAGGAGATAATTAATTGTCATCCAGGTCTTTATGTCTCTCACACAGGCGCTAAGTTTCTCAACGCGGTCATTCTGATCAGGTTTAATTGATAAATACAACTGTGTATCGTCTGCGTAACAGTGAAAATTAATGCCATGTTTTCTGATTATGTTTCCTAAAGGCAGCATGTAAAGCATGAACAGAATGGGTCCAAGTACTGAGCCTTGCGGCACTCCATAGCTAACTTTACTGCACTGTGAGGAATGTTCATTTACACTAACAAACTGGTACCTGTCTGATAAGTATGATTTAAACCAGCAGAGGGCGGTTCCTCTGACCCCTATGTCACAGTCTAATCTCTGGAGTAAGATGCTGTGGTCAATGGTGTCAAAGGCTGCACTGAGATCTAACAGAACTAGGATTGAGACCAGTCCATTGTCTGAACTTAATAACAAGTCATTTGTGACTCTGACTAATGCAGTTTCTGTGCTATGGTGGGGTCTAAAACCTGACTGAAAATCTTCAAATAAGCTATTGTCCTGTAGGTGGCGACATAACTGTTTAACTACAACTCTTTCTAGGATTTTTGAAATAAAAGGGAGATTTGATATTGGTCTGTAGTTGGCTAAAATGTCAGGATCTAGACTGGGTTTTTTCAGAAGCGGTTTAATAACTGCATATTTAAAAGACTGTGGCACATAACCTGTTTCTAGGGAGGTGTTTATTATGTTGAGTATAGGTTCATTAATTAGGGGGAGAGTTTAAAGAGAGTATAAAGGCCAGGACACACCAGGGTGATCATTGCCGTTTGACGCGGTCGGTAACGTGAGTCTTTTTGGTGTGTTCCACACCATTGGATGTAGTGGGACACAGTTGGACGTAGTTCTGGCCGATCACACATGTTGAATCGGCGTCAGGCCATTGTGGTCAACGAGCGCTCTGATTGGCTGTGTGTCCCATTCACAATTTGTCATGCAGCTCGAGTTTAACATCAAAATATAAGAAACTTTCTGTTCTACATCTACTTCAGTATGTTTCCCACATCTGTGACGCTAATGTGCTGCAGTTAGCTTACCTTAGCTTGTAGCCTCGTGCAGATAAAAATATAATCCTCCTCTGAGGCAAACGGCTGCAATAATCCAGTCCCTTTTAGTCATTACTGTGATCAGATGAGTATAATCTAGTGCGTATAATTGTTACTGACTGATAAATACTTGAGTTAAACATGTGTATTTATGGTGGTTCTGTTTGTCCCCCTGATGAAGGCTGTAACGCCGAAACGCGTTGGGGCTTTTTTAGTCTAGTGTGCATTCCCTAAATAATAAAGGCTTTTTAACTTCATGAGAGAGTGCCTTGGGTGTTTTGCTGTTTTTTTAAACGTGTGTGTTGCAGAGTTTTATTTACTAGAGTTTAAAGAACCACAGAATTTAGTGACTAGCGCCGCCTGCTGTTGTAAATAGGTATAACATTTTGCACATGTGCACTGCTCGGTCGTGGGTCTGAATCGCTCTGGTGTCTGCAGCGACTTTCAGTGGAGACAAAAGGAGGTGTGAGGAGACGAGCAGTCACCCCGCTTCTGCTGACAGTGGTCGGGCGTTGGGTTGGTGTGTCCCAGGCTTAAGTCTCTGTGTCTGGCAACTGGCCCCTGTCCAGGTTCTACCCCACCTAAGGCCCATAGTTATTGGGAAATGCTCCAGTCACCCGCGACCCCTAATACGAATAAGCAGAAGAAGATGAATTAATGATTAATAATAATTTCAAGAATGGTAGCACATTCAGTTTCAATGTCAAATGGATAGTCTTCATTCATGTTTATATTTTGTTGATCTGTTAAGTTACTGCTATACCTGTTAGAAAGTCTCCATATAGTCGGGGTGTGACAAGATTCCTGTGAAGGTAAAAATCGGACTCGGGATCAGGATCTGTTTGCACTTTTTACATGGGAGAAGCGAGTCAGTAGAGTTTGTGTCAAAACAGTTGGCAGAATGTATGTTCTGCTGATGCAAATAATTCAGATAATAAAAGTAAATGCCATTCATTAGAAGTGGATTTTAAAAATGCACCCAAATAGTTTTGATTTTATGGTTTTCAGGTGAATAAATACAAATTTTCTTTCATGCAAAATAAATAATACGTAAAAATCTCGTCCAGTTTTGTTTCTTGTCTCATGGGATTTTTGTCTGGTCACACCCCTAATATGAAACAAATCATGTAAAGTAGTTGAAATTATATGACTTGCAATGTAAAATATACACTTAAATGTCTTAATTAATGCCGTGTTTCTCTATATTTGCTGTGTTTCTGCTGTAGGTTCGTGGTGGGCTCCAACAGGGTCATCTTCATGCTCCGGGACGGCAGTATGGCCTGGGAGGTCAAGGACTTCCTGGTGTCTCAGGACAGGTGTGTGGACGTGACCGTGGAGGGACAGGTCTTCCCAGGAAAAGCCGCCAAGAAAGATGACGCTAAAGACAAGCAGCAGAACGAAGTCAATGTCAACCAGAAGGACAAGAAAAAGAAGAAGAAGAGCGAGAGTAAGAAGCCGGATCTGGAGGGAAACACAGCCAGTAACCTCAAAGTGGAGCTGTGATGGAGAGTTTGTGTTGGACGGTTTTACTACTGCATAAAAATCACCGAAGACAAAAAGAGAGGGAAAACTGGATATTGAGTACTGAGCTTTGAGTGACTGAGGCCCTTACAGTACACATATACAGTACTACATTGATGAATTATGGTAGTAGTTCAATTCAAAAAGTGAGTATAACAATATAATACACACAGATTGAAAACCTTTCAAGCATGTCATTATGATTATGTGATTTTGTATAGTTTATATTAAAAATTCTGAGATACTAGATTTTGATTTTCTTTAATTGTAAACCACAATGAAAATAAACACATGCTTGAAATATTTCACTCTGTGTGAAATGAATCTATATAATATGTTTTTCACCCTGAACTGAAACAAAAAACAACTGATTCTCAAACCTAAGCCGAAATCTGCACAAACTCAGGTCTAAACCAAGGGATAACAGATGGATTATTACAAAAAATACAGAGATGTATTACTAAATAAGGACAAAAAACAAGGCTATACATACCCAAGAATAAATTGAGGCCCATAACTCTGACTAAACCAGAATGAATCAAAGACATAAGCAGGACTAAAGCAAGACTAAATCATGACTAAAATCAGGTCTAAACCAGAACCGAATCAGGTAGGACTAGAGTGAGGACTAAACTAAAATTGTTTCTAAATTAAACACAATTAGGACTTCAACAGCAAAAAAAAAAAAAACCTGAGTACCACCAGAAGATGTGCCCCCAGTGATACACGTACCACAGTTTGAGAACCACTGAGGACTCCCTCTCTTCCCTTATGATCCTGTTTTTTTTTATTCAGGATTATTACTGATTCATTCATAGTTACAGGGGACTGGAGCTTAAATATTTTTTGTTTTCATTTGGGTCTCTTGACTAAATAAAACCGAAGCTTCGAAGTTAAGTTGACAAAAAACTTGTGTGGCGTCTTGTGAAGTAAAACCAGTTTTTAGATTATTATACGCCAGCAGGTTTTTGACCTGGTTGGTACAAAAGCCTACCATTTAACTCGCTTTGTATTGTGAGTGATCCAAAATATCACAAGTCCACATTAAAAACACACTTTATTCAGTTCATTTCTGCAGTGCCATGTCTCATCTTTAGGAATCTGCAGGACTTGTTGTGGGGGTTTGAAATGGTTTATCTTTGTACAAAGATCAGTGTTATCTCTAGTCTGGTTTCTTCATCATTTACTGCTATTTGAAATGATTGATGACTTGAGTCCTTCCATAAGATTAGCACTGAATAAAATGTCACCTGTGTCTTGATTTATATGGTACTTAAAAAAGAAGAATGATTACACCTGTGTCCTCAACATTATAATCGCACTTATAAGATTTTTTCACCTAAAAATAAAGATTTTTATATAATTAAAAGTAGTTTGATGAGTTTATTTTTGTTCCAGAAATGTGCTTTGTTTTATGTTCATTTAACTACAGAAAAAGATATGATAAAGCAATATAAAATTTGAATATGGGGCGCACGGTGGCAGAGTGGTTAACATGTCAACTGTTCGTGGCCAAAAATCCCATACTGGGATAGGTTCTGGATTGTCCTAACCCCAGTTCTTTAACTCAAGTAAATATTGGACTTAGCAACCTTTACTTGTATTGGAGTAATATTTGACCTGGAGGATCTATACTTTTCCTCAAGTAATGAAGTTGAGTACTTTGTCCACCACTGCCTGCGAATAAGCAGAAGATGAATAATAGCATTTTATGTAGTTTGATGAAGGACTTTCTTTTAGCATTTTTATTTAGGACATCTTAAATCTCTGCTGTATTAATCATTAAGTGCTTTACAAAGTGCAGATAAAATTGAAATACAGTGACAAAAAAAGATAATTAAAACCTAAAACCCAGTCAACTAAAAGCTTGTCAAAATAAAAGCGTCTTCAGCTGGTTTTTCAAGGAATCAGTTGGCCCCACAGAGGGACAGGGAAAAGTACACGTCCCAACAAGTTTTAAAACCATGATGATGTTTTAACTTGAGGATTGAAGAGCATGATCAGACAAATATGGGGTCAAACGGTAACGGAGCCAACTAATCAGCTGCGTGGGGCCCCTCAGACAAAAAAGGGCCCCATTATTTTCTTATTTGGTTAATTTTCCAACTCTAATTAATATTCTGGTTATAAAATTCTGCTTTTTTGTCACTTTTGCTGAGGGTTTATCTGAAAGTGGGGTCTGTATTAATTCCAGTTTACTTGGCACCCCCCTTATCTATGTAATGTTCAAATAGTTAGCGCTAAAATTTTAAAATCTATTCTAATTTACTTCTATTCTTATTAAAAGCCTTGGTGCAGAATTTTTACAATCTGGAGTCGATTAACAGTTGACTTCTTTAAACAGAATTACAGTAATGTAAGAGGAGTTAAAAACATGAATAATCATTTCCATCAGTCTTAGAGTAAATCTTTCTGACTTTGGTTCTGACAGTTGACCATGATGAGTGGACAAATGCTACCAAAGGACTTTTATGAGAAGATAAAATGACACTTGTTAAGATGTAGTTAAAGGAAAAGTTGTGTCAAAGTTAATCTTTAAAGGAAATCAGTAACGAATTCCCCTTTCATCTTGTAATACCCGGTGTTTTCCTGGAAAGATTCCTAACAGCCTCCTCACGTATGACTTATTACAGCGTACAGTAAAATTACCCAGGAACTGATCTGAGCTCTGATACAAACTTCTTACATCACTTTGGATTTTCATGTTTTACTCAGCTCAGGGGGAACATTACAAGATTTAGTTTAATATTTAACAGACGCCCTCAGAGGTAAAAAAAAAATAATGGGAATACAGCAACAAGATGAAGCTTATAAGAAAGACGCTAAAGGGTGGAAAACATTTAGACAAAATACAAATGAGCTGGTAGCAATTGGACCTTTTGAGCCGGTCCCAAGTCTGGATAAATCGAGAGGGTTGTTTCAGGAAGAGCAGAGCTGTTTGGTAAAAATATTACCAAATTAAACCATGTATAAATTGCTAATTATTGTACTGGACTAAATTAAGACTGGACCCAGACTTAACCAACACAAAACATGATAAAAATGCATGTTACAAAACTAAGTAAGGAAGTTAGTAAATATGTAAGTAAGGAAGGAATTAAACAAGGTAGTTAAATAAGTAAGTATGTATCTACCTATCTATCTTCTTAAGTAAGTAAGGAAGTAAGAATGTAAATAAGTAAGGTATTTAAATGTATTATAAAACTATATTGTTTTGTTTGTACAGGGTATACATGTGTGTGTATATAGTATGTGTTTAATCTGTCCATCTATCCATTTTTGCCCATGTCACTCCTAAATATAATTTTTTTAAATCTCAAAAGATGATTTTGTTTCAGTGAAGTTGGATCTTAACTTATTTCTTCTATTGTGCAGTGAATTTTTAAAATGGATTTAGCCCTAAGTTTTACTCTGATTTCCCTTCCTGACTCAAATATCTTTATTTATCCAGGCTTGGGACTAGCACAAAAGGTACACTGGCTTATAACCTTCAGTGGCAGGATTAACATTTCCACTAAATACAATTGTATTCATAAATGCAGTCATCTGTTTAAAAGGATTTTGTTGCTAAATTGGTCCTGTTCATAGACAACAGCACATGGCTCCAAGTCCAGCTCTAAAATAAAAGTGAGGCGTAGAATTGCAATATACTATCCCACCACCAGATGTCGCCAAATACTGCACATTCACCTCTGTTATGGTGAACTCTCTCAGTTATTTCTGTGCACTTTAAGTCATCTGGACATGGCACTTTCAGTTGTCATAGCTGTCATTATGAGTCTTTTACAGGGTTTTTACATGACCCACTGCACCAGTGCACAGTCTGACAATGGCTCTAAGGATTTCATCTCAATACCTAATGGCAGTCAGAGTGCTGTTGTACCACCGGTAGAGGTCTGTGCATCCCTCATGGATATTCCTCCCCAGACCATCACTGACCCACCACCAAACCAGTCATGCTGAACAATACAGGCAGCACAACGTACCCCGCAGCTTCTCCAGAGCCTTCCACATCTGTCCCATGTGCGCAGCTGAACCTGCTCTCATCTGTGAAAAACACAGGGCCCAGTTGAGGAGCTGCTTATTCTGGTGTTCTATAACAAATGTCAATTGACCCCCACAGTGCCGAGCAGCGAGCACAGGGGCCACTAGAGAATGTCAGGCTTTTAGACCATCCTCATGAAGTCTGCTTCTGATTGTTTGCTCAGAGACAGTCACACCAGTGGCTCGCTGGAGGTCATTTTGTAGAGCCCAGTGCTGATCCTGTTCCTTCTTATATAAAGAAGCAGATACTGGTCCTGTTGATGGGTTGTTAACCATCCACAGCCCTGTCCCAGCTCTCCCAGAGCAACTGCCTGTCTCCTGGAATCTCCTCCATGTGCTGGGAGACACATTAACCCTTCTCAAAGGCACATGCTGATGTGCCATCCTGCAGGAGTAGGACTGTGCCACATCTGCAGGCTCCAGGTATCACCTCATGCTGCCAGTACTGATACCGACCACACCCAAATGCAAAACATGAAGAACAGCGACAGAAGATGAAGAAGGAAAAAGTGTCAGTGGCCTTGACCTGTAAAACCATTTGTGTTTTGGATGTCGTCTCACTGGTGCCCCTCTTGTGCCCCTCTTGTGCACCTCTTGTGCACCTCTTGTGCACCCGTTGTTAATTTCATTAACATAAAAACAGATCAAACTGATGACCTCTGCTACATATTTACATGATGCTATACTCTGATTTAAAAGTGTTCCTTTAATTTTTTTGAGCAGTGTACTCTTTCTGCTGCTACTACTGCTACTACTACTACCACTACTACTACTACCACCACTACTACTACTACTACTACTACTACTACCACTACTATTATGGACAAAAATATGTTTCATTCTAGTATCATTTAGTCACGTACTGTACAGTATTTTCCATTTGTCATTGTTGTTCCTCTGCTGATGCTTATCTGTGTCATGCTTCTGTGGCATTTCACTTTATTAAACACCAGTGTGGGCCTGTCTTTGGCTTTTCTGAACTACACTCTTCTCTCTTCGCTCCTCTTCCTGCAACATAAGAAACAGACCTTCTGGGGTTGTACTACTACTACTACTACTACTACTACTACTACTACTACTACTGGCACATTGGAAAGCTTGTACTGGGAAGTGCTAAGTTCTTGGGTTATATAAATGAGGAAAAGAATAAAAATCAGCTAATGTCAAAATAAATGACTGTAAATCACTTCTATGGAACACAGACTTGCTCTAAGAGGACTTTAGACCTGGTTTAGACCTGGTTTAGATCTGGTTTAGATCTGGTTTAGATCTAGTTTCTGCTATGGAACACACACCTGTACTGAGAGATGCTTTGAAAGTTGGAGAAGCTAAGTTTAGTCATACTGGCCCCATTAACAGCACATACATAACTCTGTCATTGCTCCTGTCTGCTTCTCCAAACTGAGAGCGTGTTCATTAACTATCTTTAAAAAAAAATTACATTTAAATTACCTATAATTAAGGAACTGACAGACAACACATAAACTTATCCTTGTTTCAAATTACTTACAGTTTTATTTGGCATTTGTACAAAAGGTGTGAAATAAACATATATACAGGACATAATACAACATACAAATATAAATTATTAACGAAATAGCTACATTTCTCTTCTTCAATAAACAACTCTATTCTTCAAAGTAAATCTTGGCTTAAAACTTCCATACAAACTTGTACAAAATACTGTACAATCCAACAAAGCTGTGCAAAAACAGCAAACAGAGCCTGACAGACAAGAATCAGGGACAAAACTCAGGGTTTTGGGGTCAGTGTAGGAGAACTACGGAAGCCCATTTGTGCCAAAGCATAATAATGATGACTCTAAATTAAATAGAGGTACTTTTTAGCATTTTTTGGAGAACAAGTTTGCGATTTAACGTTTCTGAATATTTTTTAGACCATAGCAGATTTTTTTTACATTGGATTTTAAAAGAATGTTTAAAAATGTGTTTTTATAAAGATTTTTACACATTTCTGTAGCAAATTGTATTATTATTATTATTATTATTTACAAAAATTTGTATAGATGTTTTTAAATTTTGACATTGATTTTTCCTGAATTTAAAGAAGATTGTTTTTGAGTCATTTTGAGAGTCATTTTAAAGTAAAAAATAGTGCTGATGACAAAATAACTCCTAACAAAACTGAATAAAAAAAAAAAATTAATAAATAAATCACCTGGAATGGAAAAAATATAGAAAATATATTTTTTGTCATAATTCTGTTGGACCATGAAGCAATTTAGTTCTATGTTTTGATTCACTGTGCTAGAGATTTTAATTATCCAAACTGTTTATTGTTATTATTATTATTATTATCATTATTATTAGTTGTCAAAATAAAATAAGTAAAAATGGCTGCTGGAGAAAACTACTTCAAGTTCCATGTGTGAATTTTAGTATTCAGGGTTATCATTAGTTGTTGGTTGCTCCCTAATACAGACAACCACTCTCCGTGCTGTTTTTTTTTTTTTTTTTTTTTTTTGGCACAAATGAACCCCAATACTCCTTCACAGTCTTTGAACCCACCGCAGTGTTTTCAAGCTTGTTTTTTAAATGTTTTTTTTTCCACTGTATATCTCCATAACGGCTTTAGAAAAAGTCCCACATAAGTTACGACACAGTGATCTCCTCGTCGTCCGTGTCAGAGAAGTCAGAGTGCTTGCTGGACTGCTGAGGGGGAGGAGCCTGTGAGTGCTATCGAGTTGTCCATGAAGTCCTCCTCATTCTCCTCCTCCTCTTCCTCTGACTTTTTGCCCACGTCGCTCAGATCCGGGTTCGGGTTGGACTTGGTGGGGAGAGTTTGTTCGCGACAGCCGCCCGAGGACAGCAGCTCACGCTCCTTCGAGTTTCTCCACTTCATGCGGCGATTCTGGAACCAGATTTTAACCTGCACACACAAAAGTCACATTTTTTATGAGTACAATGTTCAGTTTTCTTTTAATTTTGACTTAGAATTTAATTCTTAAGTATTAAAAAGTTATTAAACATGATGTTGCCAAAATCAAGGCCTTAAAAGTATTAAATTGTTAAACTGTTTATCTAGGTCCTAAATGGTCAAAGTGGGATATCTAAGTCAAATTTTTCAGTGTCGTGCTTGTCAAAAATATGTTTTAGATCAATACTTTGTAAGTAACAACAGATAACTCTTTTTTGTGAGTTGGATTTGATTTTGGCAACATATTTCATCACTAGTGGGTCTTAAAGTCACCCACTCAAATGTGCCTGTAGTTAGTATGTTTTTGAAAGCTAAGTCTGCTGTTTAATGGGCCACATAAGAAGGCGTATTTGTTGCAAAAACCATCCCCGCAATGCAGTAAATGCTATTACCACTGAAAATTTTAATGCAGCACTGATGTTATTTCACCTGTATTAGACTTTAAAAATAAAACCAATGAGTAACAGAGAGTAATACTGATATTTCATTAGTGTAACATCTGTACAGATTATTGTTCTTTTGCATTACATTTTATTACTAAGTGGCATTAAAAAGTCTTAAAAAGGTCTTAAATTTCAACAGAAAACACTGGAGCTATCCTGATTTATGCAGGCTTGGGACTGGCACAAAAGGTACACTGGCTTGTGACTTCATGTGGCTTCATGTCACATTTCCATTAAATAAAAAAAAGCAGTCAGTCATATGTTTACATTTTGTTGCAATTTTTTTCCCATAGACTTTTTCATGGCAGCACATCTCACCACATACAACGCAACCTTTAAAATATAGGTGAGGTGTGGAATTACGATATATTTTTTCACCACCAGATGTCGCCAAAGACTGCACACTTCACCTCTGTTTTAGCAAACCCTCCTCTTAATTGTCAATGTGCACTTTCAGCTGTCATTGCATCCCTGTATAACCACTAGTGGCCTGTTTAAACTTTGCAAAATGTTACTGTGTTTTATGACCTAAAACTCAATCTAAGTCCACTTAATTAAAAAAAAAAAAAAAAAATTGACCAAAAGTGCTAGTTGGATGTTTAGTGAATTTATTGTCAGAGAAAATGAAGTGCATCTATACCTGTCTAAAAATCAGGAACTAAACTCAGGGTCTAGAGTCCATTTAAGGGAACTGTGGAAGCCCACTTGTGCCAAAAATTTAACAACCACCACATTGGAAAATAATGAATGTTTTATCACAATTTCAGCTCTAGTATTACTATTTTAAGGTTATTTTAAAATACTTTCAGGCATTTTTGCGATTTAGCATTTCAAAATATTGAGTGAATTTATTGTTAAAGAATGTTGGGTGTATTGTATTTTAAGTTTATCAATGTATTTATACCTGTCTAAAGCTCATGTGTTGCAAAAATAAAATGTTTCCTAAAATATTTAACAGTAACGTGTCTGAGAAGTTCATAGTAGCGCCCCCTACCTGAGAGTCCTTGAGCCCCAGTTTGGCGGCCAGCTTCTTCCTATCTGGTTTGCTGATGTACTTTTGCTTCTGGAACATCTTCTCCAGGGCTTTTCGCTGTACGTCAGAGAACACGGCCCTACGGAGCATGCCTCGACGGGGCTTCCCTCTTGCCGCCAGGGGCCACGAAAACGTCCCGGGGATGGGCACGACAGGGGAGGACGCTAAGAGGAAAAGAAAAAAACAAAGAGGAGAGGAATTAGTCAGGAGTCTTTCAAGGTTTCAAGTTAGTATGATATTAAAAAAATACTGCAGCACAATATGTATTTACAAGTTAAAACTGGATTAAATAAAAACTTAAAGACCAAACCAGGACTAAACACAACTTTGGCCTTTCATACTGGGGATTCTATATAGCTCAGTGGTTTTCAAACTGAGGCATGGGTCCCACTGGTGGTACTCGTGAGTCTTTTTTGTTCAAGTCCTGATTTAGTTTAATTTAGAGCCAGTTTCCTGGTTTAGTCCTTGGTTTGAACATCTTGAGTTCTGGTTTAGACCTGGATTATCCTGGTTTTAGTTCAGGTTTAGTTCTGGTTTAGTCCAGGTTTTGTCCTTGGTTTAGACCCTGGTGTAGTCTTGGTTTCCTGGGTGAGACCTGCTCCTAGTCCAGGTTTTTCCCTGGTTTAGACCTAGTTTTGTCATGGTTTAGTCCCTGGTTTAGTCCTGGTTTAGTCCAGGTTTTGTTCTTGGTTTACACATGGTTTAGTCTTGGTTTTAACTAATTTAGTCCTGGTTTAATCACTGGTTTACACCTGCTTTAGTCCTGGTTAAGGCCCTGCTTTGCCCTTATTGAAAAAAGCATTTTTCTGTGTCAATCTCTATTTAATCTCTTGGTTTAGAGCCAGGTTTTATAACAGATTTAGGCATTATTTTCTGTCTATTACAGTTGGTACTAGTAAATCCAAATATTTTCTGAGGTGGTGTGAAAAGTTTGAGAACCACTGCTCGAGCTTTATCCATCCCATGTATTTAAAAAAAAAAATGTCTTCCTTTTTATGTCGTAGTGAAATGGCACGAGGTGACTAATTAGCACATTGGCCATTCCCCCCGCTGCATTGGTATGTTAAAGAGGTGGCCGATCTCTTTAGGAAACCCGGCCGGGGCGCACACAGAAGTTAATAAAGCGTGAAGAGTAATTGTGCAGTAATGAACTAACTCCTAAAAGACTGCGGACAGGCGGCTAAGGCCATACATTACCCCCACAATGGGAGATTTACACTTGCAAACAAACTCCGCTGCATACCAGAATCCTGACGGGACAGAGGAGGACGTGGACAGAGGAGGAGGGGGGAGAAGAAAAAGCTTCTCTCTCTCTTTTTTTTTTTTTTTTTTTTTGCTGCCCTCAAATCATTTTCTTTAAATGAACACGAAAAGCTCATTCAGGGATGCCGGACTTGTTTTGTGGAGGCGCTGAGGCGAGACGCTGAAAGGATCCCCCATTATGATCCGTCTGAATGAAAGACCTGAGTTTATAGACTTTTCTAAGAGATTATTCTTTAGCTCATTCTGCACAGAGGAAAAACATGGCGTCTAGAAATGGGAGCTGTGGTGTGGGTTACACTAAAAACAATCAGAAAGTAGAGTTTTGGCAAAGATAAAACGTGAGCTGGCCGTAAAATGAATAATATGAACTAAGATTTCTCAATTGAGCAAGCAAGGGTGACCGAATTAACAAAATTATGGACAAAATCATCTGGATTTTATGAAGCTTTAATCAGAATATAAACTACCAGATGACTAGCAACTTTAACCTATACTGTTTTTTAACCCTTTCACAAAATTCACTTAAAAGTTTTATTGCTGTCCAAAGTAAAACCATGCAAGCTTTACACGAAAAAAAAAAAGTTTAATTTTTGGTCAAGCAAACTGCAAGCGAGTTAAAACAGCCTAAAATGCAACTTAACTTATTTGAAATCTTCCAAGTAAGTCAAACTACTTTTTGACTTAACACAGCAAGTTGGAAGTACTACTACTACTACTGAGTGTAATATGAAGTCTTTAAACATCTTAAAATGCAACTTAACCTATTTTGAAGAGATCTGAAGTATGTCAAATTATAGAGATTAAATGAGCTAAACTCCAACAAAATCCATTTTAAATTTGACCCAAAATAGCTAGTTGGAAATACTCTCAGTGTAAGATAAACTTTAAATTGACTAAAACATCTTACAATGCAACTTAAAACCACCAAAAGTACATCAAAATATTGCTTAAACTTTGTTTCTGTTTTAAACTTGACCTAAAATAGCTTACTGCAAGTTCTTTTAGCATTAGATAAAAGCTTTAAACGTCTTAAAATGCAACTTAATGTATTTTAAAAACATCCAAAGTAGGTCAAATTTGCTTATACGTCTAGATTAAAGTAGCAAAAACTCTCACTTAATGCATTTTAAATTTTGACCAAAAAATAGCTTGTTGAAGGTGTAAGATAGCAACTTAACTATTGCAACTTTAACAACAATTACACCTTAATGTATTTTAAACCCACCCAAAGTAGGTCAGACTTATGCATAGATCAAATTAGCTTAGTTCATTTTAAATTTTGACCAAAAAATTGCTGTGTAAGACAGACTTTAGATCAAACAACTTAACCTATTTTAAAACCTACTAAAGTGTGTCAAAGTAGAGCTTAAACATCTAGCACAAATTGACCAGTCCAACTTAAACTGTTCTAAAATTGACCTAAAAATAGCTTACTGCAAGTACTTTTAGCATTAGATAAAACTTTAAACATCTTAAAATGCAACTTAATGTATTTTAAAACTACCCAAAGTAGGTCAGACTTACGCATAAATGTCTAGATCAAATTAGCTAAAATTTTGGATCCAATAAAACATTTTAAAATGCAATGTGACCTTTTTTTTTAAAGCAAACCAAAGTATGTTGGATGAGCTTAAACTAAATCAGATGAGCTAAAACTCCAACTAAATGCATTTTAAACATATTTTGGATGTAAGATCTATTCGCAGGACTCTTCCTGGTTTAAGTGAATAATAGACCCAGGTTTCTTCCAGTTGTTAACGCAGTCAAAAGCCCAAACAAGGCTACCCCTATGTGGTCTTGTGAGAATATTCAAGTCACTCAATGGCTCCTAATGGGGAAATTAGTGCATGACTGGTTGGCCCGCCTGGCAAAAGTCACTCCACTGGGGGGGGGGGGGGCATGTGGGTGGGTTTCTTTTTCCAGCCCCCCCACCCCCTAAAAAAAGAGCACCCCGAATTGGTCACGGCGAACCGGTGGGCCCCCTTAATAAAATAAGATAGAGAGAAGGGAGCTTCGGTGGGAAAAAAAAAAAAAAAAAACACCACGCCTCGAATTTGGAGCGTGACGACTCGGGATAATTGGTTAATTAGGGGGTGGGTGGCCGTTAAGAGGACAGTGATTGCTTCTTTTCTGGTTGTTTGTCACTTTTTACTGCCCCCCAAAGTGTGGGGCAAGGGTGAACAAAAAAAAAAAAAAAAAAAAAAAAAAATTGGCTTGATAAAACAGGTTTTATAATAGGAATGAAATGGCTAAGGATAAATGCAATGCTTATCTTTTTCCTTTAGGGGTCGCCACAGCAAATCTCCATTTATCCAGGCTTGAGACTGGCACAAACAGTCACTAAACTGGCTCCATGTGGCTGGATTAAAATTATGCTTATACCAACAATAAATAATAAATAAATAAATAAATAAAACTGCTCAAATGAACCATATTAAGTGGTAATACTGACTATTTTACACCACTTTATCTTCTTGCTTCTATGTTTTTGGTGTTGCATAGCATTTTTCAATGTCCCATTGTGCCTCTGCCTAATTTTTTTGACACAAAATCTCCATTTGTCGACTTAGAGATCAGCCAAGTAGCTTTATATACCAGATGATAGCATATATTTTTGTACTGGCAAGTTAAACATAAATTTAAGGCTTTTAAATGAGCTAATAGCATACTTATTGCTTTGAAAGAACTGCTAAAAGAATTGTAGGACCATAGTTAAGTACTAACAGCAAATTTCTTTTTGGTATTGCATAGCCTATTTCAATGTTCTATAATGTTTCTGACCATTTATTTTAATGCAAAAATCTAATTTTAAGACATAGAGATCAACAAAGTTGCTTAATGACTGCTTGTCTTTTTGTAATATCAAGTTAAACATAATTTTAAGTCTTTTAAATGAGCTAATAGCATTTTTATTGTTTTGGATGAACCCACAGTAAGTGCTAATAGCAACTATTTTACACTGTTTTATCTTCCTGCTTCCTTGTCTTTGGCAGTGCATAGCCTATTGAAGTATATCGGCCCATTTTTTCACTGCCAAAACACTATTTGTCGATTTAGAGTCCAGGAAAGTAGCTTAATATACCAAACAATATGCTTCAGAAAGTTTTATTTTTTTCAACTGGAAATTTTTAAATGACTTAAAAGGCTTTCAAATGAGATTAATGACTAAAAGAACCTCAGTTAAAAAGACCACAAACCTGAGTTAAGAGCTAATATTTTGTGCATTTTTTATGGATTGAGATGAATGCTTCTTTGCTTTTGGTAGTTTTTTTTTTTTTTTTTTTTTTTGAGTATCCTAAAGTGTCTGTGCCCAATTTTTTTCAATCCAAATCTCTTATTTGTCAACTTATGTATATTTATTGTACTTATTGTATATTTTTTTGCACTGGCAATTTGAGGCTTACCCTGCTAACCCTGCAAGTTTAGTTTGAGGAGAGTCATTTTTACACCCATTGCAAACCCTTCTGCCTCCTGAGTATTTAAATGGTCATACCTGGAAGATACGGGGATCTGAAGATGGGGTGGAACGTCCCATCAAAGCAGGGAACATGGAAGGACTTGGGATGGAGGGTGTGGAGTGCTGGAGGTGGAGAAGCTGCACAAACAGGCGAGGAAAAAATATGGTTTAAAAATATGTAAAATTAAATGAAAGAGGGATTAGAGGAGAGTTTTCAGGTAAGTTACGCACCTGCTTTAGGGGACGGAGCGAGGATAGCGCTGACGCCGAACTTCAGAAATGTTGGGTCCTTGCTGCTCGGTAGTGACGTTTTGGGATCGACGCTGAAATGGAAAACCCATGGGTTAAAAAAGAGGTTTTGGAGGGTGTTAAAAATTGTTTTGAAAATTTTTATTCATTTATACATACCAAATTATTTTTATATGTAAAAAGAAAAAAGTTATCTTAAAAAAATGTAATTCTTAAAAAAAAATCTGAATTCTTAAAAAAAAAATCGTATTCTTATAAAAAGTTTCTAATTTGTTTAAGAACGCGCTCTAATTCTTAAAAAAATATTATTCATCAAAAATCTAAAAAACAAATAAAATTGTCTCACTATATTTCCCTTTAAAATAAAATAGGCTTTTTTAAAAACAATAAAAAACTTTCCCAAAAATTTTTTTTTTCTAACCAATCCTTACTTAAGTTTATAACGTAAACGTAAGGTATGTATTTTTTAGATAATTTTGCTCAAAATTGTAGCTGTTTCACAAATTTACACAATCCTAAAATATCAAGATAAGCTTAAGTTCTCTTTTTTTTTTTTTTTTTTTTTTTTTTTCTAGTGATATGGGAAAAGCGTCAGTCTGCAACTTAGAAACTTTACGCAACACTGGAATTTTGAAGACACCTAACAAAAAAAGGAACCCATGAAACATCTTAACGCGGCGCACATGCCTCTCCTTACGCTATCAGTAGTTTAATTTTGCGTAAAAGGTGCATGAACTTACTCGGGATGACGCTGGGACGTGGCGTTGGAGATGCAGAGCGTGGACGTCGGGAGCGCGGACGCAGAGGAGCGGCTCATGAACGCGGGGCTGGCGGCCACGCTGGAGGTGCTGTTGGAGTTGGGGCGGCCGATGCGCAGCAGGTCCTCCACCAGGAAGCTCCGCTGCGCTGGGAATCCGTGCGGCAGCGGCGGGAGAGCGGCTGCTGCGGGTCGGTACAGCCCCGGGTAAAGGGCCGCGGGGGCGAGCACGCTGGGGATCATCATGATGGTCCCGGTGAGCTGAGGTCTGCGTCGAAAAAAAGCGCGTCAGAAGTATCACAATCCTCGTGGGGGGAAAGGCGCGGAGTGAAAGCTGTGGCTCCCACGCCGCGTGCAGGGGGCTTTATAGCGCGAGCCCCTCGAGCCCCCTCACGAGCGCAACAAAGGCCACAACAAAGTGTCCCGCGTGGGCCGCCGCTGATTGGCTCAAGACGCACTTTATGATGCATTAGGCTTCATTTATGTCCGTCCCACAACAGCGGCCCGAAAAGAGGCCAATTAAAGACAACTTTGAGTCCGCTCCAGAGGCGTCAGGGGCCGCTGTGTGTGCGTCAGGGGCCGCTGTGTGTCCGTGGAATCTTTCCCATAGTTTTATAGCCTCTTTGTATACGGAGGATAATTAAAGTGATAGGACTTTACCGACAAAGAGAAGTGGACATAAATTATGGGTTGTTTATCCGCGGAACAGGCTTCTCATTATGGTTTGAGGACGGAGCTTTTTACTGAGAATGACAAAAATAAATCGGACTTTACTGCACCTGTTACTTCTGTACAAAACATCGGAAAAACTGAGAAGCCCTAATAATAATAATAATAATAATAATAATAATAATAATAATAATAATAATAATATGTGAATAACAGGTCAGATACCAGTGGCTTGTTACACACAGTTTTATAGATGCAAATGCAACTTTCAACCCTTTTTATTTGAACTTAAAGCCAAACAATGCAAATTTGTAGTTAAAAAGGGCTTTTAATTTATTTTAATACTGACATCTCAATAAATTCCACTTTAAAATAAAATAGTAAAATATATATAAAATAGAAATACATATTTTAACTTAATAATGCATTGTTGGAAAAAAAAATCTTTCACAAATGTTTCATTTTTCTGACCCATCCTTAAAGATCATTTTGAAACATCTTATTAAAGCGCCAAGTATTTTAAAAATATTTTAGCTCAAAATTGTAGCTGTTTTTAAAAGTTTACACAATCTTAATTTTTTTTTTATCTGAACTTAAAGCCACACAATTTCACTTTCTGTAGTTAAATAGGCCTATACCTGAAAATAATTTTGTTTATGTTATAATATTAATAATTCTGCACCTATGGCCTCTCCGACCACCACCAAACACACTTCATACAGGCCAGGTGAGTGAAGTGTCTTGCCCAATGACAACAATAACAATATGCAGTGTCAGCAGTGGGGATCAAACCATCAACCTTTGAGTTAGTGGGTGACTGTCTCTACCTACTGAGCTTCTACTGCTGTTGTTGTCTTGTTACATTTGACCTAGAGCTTGTTGATGGACATCTAGCAGTAAAGTTCTGTTGTTGTGCTTTCCCTGTAATAATAAAAGTATATACAGTATGATCCAACAATGGTCTAGTTGCTCCTGTTGCTTCTTAACAGGATTGCCTCTATTAAAACCTTTTAACAGATGCGTTAAATATTGTTCAGTCTCTTTATTTTAATCTAACCCTGCCTTGGTCTGGTTTGACCCTGGTTTAGCCCTGGTCTCGATCTTGGTCAAGCCCTGATCTTGGTCAAGCCCTGATCTTGGTCAAGCCCTGATCTTGGTCTTGTGGACTTGGTCTTGCCTTCATCAAATCCATTAAAACAGGTCTCTTTTACATTTTAATCTATAGCCCTAATTTGGCACCGGTTTGGCCCTGGTTTAGTCCTGATCTGGCCCTTGTGTCCTGGCCTGGTTTACCCCAGCTCTTGGCATGGTCTGGTCTTGGTTTAGCCCTGGTCTTGCGAACTTTCTTCTTGCCTGCATCAAAACCCTTTAACATATGTGTTAAATATTGCTCAACCTCCTCTGATTTGGCAGTAGTCTCCTGGTCTTGGTTTAGCCCTGGTCTTGGCCTGGTCTGGTCTTGGTTTAGGCCCGGTCTTGGGCTGGGCTGGTCTTGGTTTAGCCATGATCTTGGGGACTTAGTCTTGCCTCAAACCCTTAAACAGATGTGTTAAATACCGCTCAGTCTCCTCTTCATTGTAATCTAGCCCTGATTTGGCACAAGTCTCCTGGTCTGGTTTAGCCCCATGGTCTTGGCCCGGCCTGGTCTGGGTTTAGCGTGGATCTTGGCCTGCTCTGGTTTTGGTTTACCCCTGAGCTTGCCTCCATCAAAACCTCTTTACATTCTAATCTAACCCTGATTTGGCACCAATCTAGTTTGCCCACCTTTCTTTTTTTCTTTCTTTCTTTCTTTCTTTCTTTCTTTTTTTTTCTCTCTCTCTCTATCAGCCCTGCTCTGACCCTGGTCTAGTCCTGACCCTGGTCTCTCCTGGCCCTGGTTTAGCCCCAGTCTTGGTCACGGCGTTGCTTCTTAATGGGATTGCCTCCATCAAAACCCTTTAACAGATGTGTTAAATATCGCTCAGTCTGCTCTTCATTCATGGATTTATGGGGCTTCGCCGAGCTGCAGCAGAAGTGTGCGGCCCGTGATCCTGTTAACCATGAACTAACTGTCACCCTCAGCTGCCGGGACCCCCCTCTTACCTTCCTCACGAAAGAGCGCCCCCCCATGTCCCCTCCTTCGTACACCCCTCCCACAGCCCCCATAGCGCCTCTCTAAAGACGGTTTTGTTCTGCTATTTTAAGCGAGTGAATAAAAGTGCGTTTGTGATGTGATTTAAAAGGCGTTGAGATGATTGGACACTCACGGCAGAGCCAAATGAAACTCTTATTACCGGAGCTTAGGGCCGGCTGCTCCTGGTGCGGTGCTGTCTTTGCAAACGCTGCCAAAAAAAAAAAAAAAAGTGATTTCAACCGCAAAACCAACTGGATTATAAACCCCAACCGCAACGTTACAGCGTCCCACACAAGCACCAATGTCCACTATAGGACTCATCTGAACGGGAAATTTATGAAAGTATTTAGATTTTTAAATAATCTTTCATGCATTTTTAGCATCTGAAATTGACAGGGCAATGTTTTTTTTATATATATTTTTTTATTTATTTTAATATATTATAAGTACTTCTGTTAATTACTTATTAAGACACAAAACAGCCAGAATGAATGCATTAAGTTATTACAGTTTTATGTATTATGCTTTTATAGTCTTGAGCGATTAAAAATTATGCATAGGGCAAGTAAACTTGGCCTGGTTATACTAAGTACTACTTCAGAAAATATATGCAGTTTTACAAGTACCAGGACTAATATGAGCAGGACTAAATCAGGTATAAACCAGGACAAAACCTGGTCTAAATCCAGTATAAATCAATATCAATACTGAACTCAACAGCAAGAAAAACATGTAAAATGTACAATAAAAACCTGGCCACTGTGGTTGCCAGAATTTTACTGTAAAAGCTACAGTAAAAGTGTAAACATGTAACAGTAAATTAGAGTCATTTCTACAGCACAATACTGTAAAAACAACTTGTTCACATCAAGACCCTGAGCCGTGTCAACATGGAGGAAATAGGGGCGCAGAGTATTTTTACATTTCAGATTGTCCTGAACCACTTTCAGGAGAAGTACATTTGTGTTTGTGCAGTGTGATAAATATCAGAGACAGTGATGTGACACATTATGGAGTGTTTCTTAAAATGACACTGTCGCAGGAAGTTTTACATTCAGGAAAAGTATTTGATCCAAACTGGAGTCATGTGTAACACTGTGCCTTTGATGCAGAGCTCTAATTGAAACTGAGTTTAAACAGAGCAGAGAAGCTTCATTTACTTTTTACAGACAGCCTTTAACATGTCTGTTCCTATAGAAATGATTCTGTCCTTTTCAAACTCAGTCTCCGCTACAGCATCAGTCATGGTCCAACTCTGACTCAGAGGAACAGTGTCACGCATGACAGCATCAACTGCTCAAACATATCTTACTGATGAAAATCAATATTCAAGGCTCTCAGTCTGGAAGTGAAAGCCCTTTTTAAACATCTTTCCATATGTGTCAACATAATTATTTTTATTTGTTTATTTAGTCAAGACAGTATACATTAATGAACAATCGCATATATGTGTACAGACTGTAAATTAGCCAGACTGTAGCATTGTTGCTATTTTTCATCTGTAGTCCCAAAGCAGGTCAAACAAAAACAACACAAAGAACAGCGCGCAATGACAAACATGAAACACAGAGACACACATTAGGACATTATGACAATAAAAAATAAAAACAGAACTGATTTCCTTTGAGAAACTGTTTAAGTTGCTTTCTAAAGGAGAGATAATAGGACATTATCATATATTTGTCAGCATCATGGCATCATTCAGCAAAGGCTCAAAAATCAGACAGTATCTCAAGAAAATGTAAAATGAAAAACATAGAAAGACTGGACGTTCTATGTTGATGGGAGTCATGGACTCTCACCAATGTAAACAAGTTGTTGTTTTTTTGATATTGTTCTGTAAGAGTAAAGGTAAATTACTGTAAAAGCTTTATACTGTCACTTTACAGTAAATTTCTTGCAACCACAGCTGCCAAATTTTTACCATAAATTCCTGTAAATTAAGTATTTTCCCTTTTTTACAGTGAGTCATAGGGTTACCAAACTACTATAAACTTTTATTAAGAAACATTGCAAGCAACTTGTAGTTACGTTGGAATCTAATAGTAATTCATAATATCTCATTGTATTGGCCCCAGTGGGAAAAAAAACCCTCATAACCGGGCCATAAAATCTAAAAGTGAATTTGATGGAGAGGCATCTATTCATAGACGTGAGCCTGAGTGAATCCCTGAAGACTAATGTGCTCCAAGATAAATATCTGGAGAGGAGGGGGTGAGTTTAGTGGAGGTTAATATAAAGGGGATGGTCTTTTAATGCGTGTGCAGACAGCTGTTTTAACTCGGCGTTCTCCTGGAAAGAGGTTTGGAAAAGCCGGCGTGCATGGTTCAAGAATTAGTCTCGGTCACTGGGAGCAGGCCGCGCTTCCTGCTAACCAGCTGCTAAAGACGCACAATAAGCAGAAATATACGGAGAGGAGAGAGAGCAGAGGAGGAGAGGGGAGACTCATTTCACGGAGGCGGGACAAAGGTAATGAGTGGATTGTGGCTCTCAGATTGATGGAGGAGCACTGAATGTAACGCACTGGATTAGCAGACGTTTCATACATTTAGCACCACTTTGGAAATACAGGTGTTGGTCATTTCTGTGGAGAATATTTCAAACTGCACACGTTTCAGCTTTAGTTCATTTTAGACCCTGACAGAAATGTTACAAAGACAGTTTTTTAGGGCTGCGTAATACATGGGAAAATGAGTGACTACTGCAAAATCCATATCACAAGAAACTTAAAAAGTCGCAGTAGTTTTGTTTTATCTGACAGAAAGTCATGGTTTAGCCCAGGTCTAGTTCTGGTTTAGTTCTGGTTTAGTCTTGGTTTAGTCCAGCTTAGCCCTGGTTTAGCTCAGGTTTAGTCATGGTTTAGTTCAATTTTAGTCTTGGTTTAGTTAGGGTTTAGCCCTGGTTTAGCCCTGGTTTAGTCCAGGTTTAGTCCTGGTTCATTCTTGGTTTAGTCCTAGTTTAGCCCTGGTTTAGCGTCTCTTTAGATTTAACCCTATTTTTACCAAAGTGCATTATCTGAATAAAACTGTTTATTCAAAAATGGCTGGTCACATCTTTATCACAGTTTTTTTACACAGTTATCACATATCACTTATTTTTCTTGTATTGCGCAGCCCTAGTATTATTTAGTTGCAAAACAAGAACTCAAAGTGTAGATTTTTACATTACTCCAACTAGTGTTTGACAATAGTGGAGACACACAGGTGCTGCTTAATAAACCTTTAAATTATAGAAAATATTGAAGCTAATACCACAAAATGAATGAAGGCACATTTATTTTACTTAAAAAAAAAACAAAAAAAAAGAAAGAAAATAAGTCAGAATCTGCACCTCAAGCTGTCACTTAGTCAAAAGGCATTAGTGTGGATGTGGCCAGACTAATCCTCAATACAGTAATCTGCCGTGTGTGCGCACAAGATCAAAAAGATTGGCTATCATTTATGAAGTGATAGATGGTTACGGAAGAGCCATGGTTCACGGAGAGCTTTGTACCGGTGACAGCGCTGTTAACGAGGCAGGGACTGAGCCACGGACCTGACCCCTCCCACACTGCTGCGGACAGGGCGAGCCAAGACAGCGACGCGGGCGGAGGTGCGCGCTTTTACGCACTGGAGGAGAAGAGGCAACACCAGGACTAAACCGGGACTAGTCCCAACCAAAGCGGGACTGAAGCAATAATAAAACTGACTCTAAATGAAACTTAATCAGGATTACTTATATTAGCTATGAGCTAAATGGCCTATAGCCACACACTACACTGACTGCCTGCGCGTAACATACGGCTCTAAACTGCTTTTGTGCTCTTTAACTCGCACTTTTACATCCTCCGCACCAGTCAGCGACAGTCTGCTCCGCTGTGTGCCCCCCTGCGCGCTCTCAAAGGACGGGGAGGGTCCGGTCCTTTCCGCGCCGCGCCCTCGTCATGGATAAATAACGAGCGAATAATAAACAGTTAACCACCTGTCGCCGCGCTGCGCACAAAGGAGCGGCCCATTCGGAGGCCCTCATGCATGGGTAACATATTTACTCTGCCCCTTTCACTGCGCCACACCGCACAATGGTTAAGTTCATCTGGTTAGTAAAAGTGTCCAAACTCCAGAAGGCAGAGGAGGCACAGAGGTGAGGGGTAGAACTGGTTAAGTCCTGGTCTAGACCTGGTTTAGTCTAGTCTTGGTTTATTCCTGGTTTAGTTTAATTTTATCAAAGGTCTCCTATTCTGCTGAATCAACTTTTCTTCTCTTTTAACCATGTTATAATGTTGTCTCTTCCTCAAAAACAGTTTTGTTTCATTCACATGTTTGAGTAATCCTGTATGCTCAGGCGCTGCCCTTCTCAAGAGTTGAAAATACTCAGTCTCATGGCTCTGCATAGACACGTCAAACCAGGAAGTGCTCCTGTGCGTTTCTAAAGCCCACACACTGTCACTGGACTCATTCTGATCATTTCAGTGTTTAAAACGGTGTCACTACAACGCAGTCAGCTCATTTTAAAGATTTTTTTGGCACTTAGAGTCATGATATAAACCTGGAGGAAATACTGCCGCCCTTGTCTTCACTGACCTGTGGCATCTTGTCTGAATAGCCACCTCTCCCATTATTTTTGACAATGCACAAATTTGAATATTATATTTATAGTACATATTGGCAATTTAAAAATCTGTGAAATTGTAGGGCTAATGATGAACCATAAGAAAAAAACTGTAACAGCAATCACTCAGTGCATACATTTTCTGTCTTCTCGACCACAATAAAAAGGCTCTGGAATGAAAACAAATCAGAATTTAAAAATATTTTTACATTAAATAACTGGTCTTAAAATGTAAGCAATTTAACAATGCAAACTTAAAATCTAAACATTGACAGCAAGTCTAGAGCTCTGAAATTAAAAAAAAAGAAAAAAAAAAAACACACACACACAAGAGTGTATTTTGAGTATTTAGAACTTTACATTAGCTAAGTTTACCTGTTACCTAAACGATAACTTACCTATATAGAAAAACAAGATATTTTTAACAAAAACTTGTAGCCCTCCTCAAATTTTGAGCAGAATGTCAACCACATTAAACCTGTATTTCGTCTCCATTTCCAGTTTCATAATGATCATTGTGAAAAGGCCTGCTGCCGTGCACATGCACCGCAGCTCTGCCAACTGAGCTATACCACAGCGCAGCAGTCAGTTCATTTATTTATCTGTTAGTGCCATGCTGCTATTAATTGTACTAAATGCTATTTCAAAAAGCCTGAGGAAAGCATAATATAAGACCTTTAAGTCTAGACTGGGTTCTATAATCCAGGTTTAACCCTGGCTTTGTCTAAGTCTTATTTTGTCCTGGTTTAGTTTTTGCCTTCCTTGTACGTTGCTCATTAAGTATCAAGTTAACCCTCATCCATAGCTCATGCATACACTGTATCTAGGGCTGCACCGTAAATAAAATATCTTCTGCTCTTGCCTTGTCTTAAGCCTATAGGCCATAAATCCTGGGGGAACATGGGGGGCATGAGCTCGACCCCTTCCAATGTAATTGTTTTCACTTAAGTAATATTATGATCCATTAACATAAGAGGGTTTAGTGCTGTGGAATAGCTCAGTTAGTAGAGCTGCAGCGCATACACAGTACAGCATATACAACTACAGTCTTCCTTGGTGTTGTGGGTTCAACTCTGACACTTTGCCAAATGTCTCTCTTTGCTCTCTCCCATGATTTCCTGTCACTACTCAATAAGGCTGAAAAAGGCCTAAAGCTATCTTTTAAAAAATAAAATAAGAGGTTTTATTACAATTACACAGCATCACAGATAATCTGAAATACACCTGAGGCCCCTGTCTCTGACTGTGTGTGGGATGTCTGCAGTGATGTGAGGTGATAATGAGGGGCCCCAGTGCAATCTAAACATCCATAAATCATACGTTCAAGTTACAAAATGTGTTCAAGTTACAAAATTTGCACTGTTCTTAAAGTTCCTAAAGCTTTCTTTAAAAAATTAAAACACGTCAGTGCCACAAAAAAATTAGATGTTTATTTTTGTTCATAACTAAACATTAACAGCATTAAAAGCACTGTAAGCAGCATGCAAACTATATTTGATTTAAACATGTTTACCTAATATCTGATGTACATCACATGTGAGTAAGTAAAGTATGTAGTAAGTAAGTAGTAATTATAAGAAAAGCTTGTTTTTAAATGCAGTCATGCCAGCTGTGTACTGCCTGGACTGAGCATAACCCACTAGGACTCTCAATGGAGCCCCCTCATGTCCTGGGCCCCTGTGCAGCTGCACTGCCTGATGTTACGGCCCTGGATGCCTGTCCATCACAAACATAAGACCACAGCTCTGTCATGTGTAGAAATATTAGCCTGGCCAGACAAACTCTTTTCCTATTATATACAAACTTAGTCTGGTCTCCCCAAGTTTGGTAAGTTTCGTTTCTGTGGGTGGAACAATCACAGGCAGAGTAACCAATCAGAGAAACAAAGAGTGGGACATAAGCAGTGCACCCCTGACCCACACAAACATGGTGGATTCTTGCCAGTTTTGGCATAAAACACCAAAATACAGTGTAATCTGTGCAGCTCTGTATTTATTTCTGAACAGGGACAGCAGCAGAAGCCAGCTGTACAAAGACTTCTAGAAAAAAATTGGGTTTGTTTGAATGTGGTCCTTATGTTGGATGTCAACGAGACTTTACTGTTGTTAAAATGGAAACAGGACGAAGACAAACGTCCCACAGAGAACTGAACAACAACAAAGACTTCAGCAGAACCAACAGGTGATGAAGGAAAGCAGTAAACGCTGTTAATCCGGCTATAAAAATATGAATGGTTTAATAATGACCAGTGCATTTCTGTGACAGGGTGAAAACATGCCACATACTGTGCGGTAAAAGCAGAAAGTACATTATCTTGCTCTGTTGTAGAGAGTTGTGTTGTTGTGAGTGGGTGGGACAGTCCAATGAGGTGAGTGTGGCCTGCAGAGGGTCGACCCACACAGTGAGAGAGTTGGGTTCACCGCGAGTCAATGCCGCTCGCCGAGTTTTGTCCCGATGCTCACCTCGTCCCAAGCCTCGGTCTCTGAGGTCCGTGTGCATCTGCCGCAGCCGCACTACAGCTCACAGAATTAAGAGCCTGACAAGCATTAAATCCATATTAACTCAGTATTAAACCCAAGGGCCCCTCCTCTGATGGCCCCTCCTCTGACGGGCCCCAGCTCCAGCGCTGCACCTGTTCAACATTCAGAGTTTACCGAAGGGTTAGGGACGAGGTACAGGCAGACACAGGCCGGACTTAGACCAGGTTCAGCTTAGTCCTAGTTTAATTTAGTATTGGCATTGTCCACTTCTATTAGTTCTGACCAAAATGTTCAGGCTTAGACCTGGTTTAGTCCTAGTTTAAACTTGGTTTAGTCCTAGGTTAACTTGGTTAACCCTTGTTTAGTCCTGATTTAGTCCTTATTTAGCCCTAGTTTAGCCCTGTTTAAGCCTTGGTTTAGTTCCTGTTTCAGTCCTGGTTTAGCCCTGGTTTAGTCCGTTTTTTAGACCTGTTGTAGATCTGGGTTAGTCCTTGTTTAGTCTTGGTTTACACCCTGTTTGGTCCTGGTTTAGTCCTTTTTTAGTTCTGCTTGTTTTCTATTAAGTTTTGACTTACACCCCTGTATCAGTATTGCATACCACTGATTGTGTGTTTGGTAGTTTTTGAAAGAGGCCATTGGCACTGTATGGCTGCCACATCTCTGTCAGCCTGCCCCAGGGCAGCTGTGGCTAACTGCACCACCGAGTGTGACTGAGGAGTGACGGGACAATGCATCTGATTGTAAAGCAACTTTGAGATTAGAAAAGTGAATAAGACTAATGCATTATTATTATCTTTTGTCTCTTATAGTTTTAAACAGATCCAGTTGTTGGTCCAGTCCTAGAATTTAGATCTTGGTTTCAGTCCAACTAAGTCCAGTGCTTCCTAATGCTAAATTCATCCCGGTCATTATGATGAATTTAACACCGCAGCAGCCCGACTGTAAGGCCCATATGTTTCCAGTCTCATTAGATTGTGCTTAGACGCGGCGAGTGACGGCTGCTGTTTAAGTGATCTGAGTGGTTTAAGCCCTAATCTCCGAGTCTCTGCATTAAAATCCCGGCACAAAACACACTCGCCTCAAAGTTCGGGCAATTAGTCACAGCGGCTCAGCGTTAATCAATTGCAAATGTATGGTTTAATCTCATCTCTACATTACTTTCACGCTTTGTGCTGTGTTGGGGCTTGCGTGGCCCCCTCCACAGTCTCCTCCACTCTGGCTTTTCCTCAACACCTGGCAAATGTGTTGTTTTTTTTGTTTTGTTTTGTTTTTTTGTGCAAGCTCCCACTGTTCAAACGAGTGCCCTGTCTGAAAACCACAGCATTGCATTGGTAAAAAGACAGAGCTGGAGACTTTGTGGTTGTCAACACGTGTTTAATTCGGGGCCCCACTGCAGTGACTCCGAGTTTTGATTTAGATATTGGTGCATTTAGAGTGAAGAGTGGAGATGCAGTGATATTTTGGTGTTGTGGAGGGGACAGACAGAGTTCACAATGAGGACACGACCGGCAGCTGCACAACTCTGGCTTTGTCTGAGTTTTACCAAGACTCAAATTTAAAAATGTTAGAAAACTGAGTCGATTTTAAAACTGGATATACATAAGCATAGGAAAGTAAATGTGTCATTGTGTAATGCAGATCTGTGCAAGACACATCCATCCTATACTGTAGGCAATATGGAGTTTAAACATCTATCAGTACATTACATTTCACTGTAGTCATAATCCAAGACAACAACTTTTGGATGAACATCTACATTATGACTTAAATTCAGATTATTATTCTTGATACACCAGTTTTTAGATTTATTTACTTACTAGGCTTGATTATTTTGTCTTATTTCAAGCTAAATTATCAGGGCAGTAAGAAAATTGTTCTTCTTGAAATAAGTTGTGTTTATTTTTCTTATTTCAACAAGCACAATTTTCTTACTCCACTGGCAGATAATTTTACTTTACATAGCACCTTTCTACCTCAGTTACAGTGGTCTAATGGCTGTATTCTGATTTTTACTATAATATACTGTTAATATATTAATATTAATATTATAATACATATTTTTCAGGAGCAGGAGCTCAGAGGAAATGCATCACTTCTTTGGGCCTTTCACTAAAGGAGTAACTGACCTGTGTTTTTAAGTATAATCTGTTCTTAGACATGTTAAAGAGCTTTCTGCTGCAGAGTGAGACAGGTCACTGTTCTCATGCATCATACAGAAACTCATGCATTTAACTCCAAATATGTCAGACAGTTTACTGTATGACTCCGAAATCTGAGCCCTGGCCTATTGGCAGCTCTGGTCCTGTAATTTGCTGTGATGTTATACAGTTTTCTAAAATTCTTCCAACCTAAAACATCACTTGTGTTTCTTACACATTTCTTACCTGTACAACAGGTAGGCTTGGTGTCATTTTTCTTTTTCAAAGCCCAATGTGATTAAGTCCTGATACAATGACAGATCATACCCACAGGAATTGTATTCACACTAAAGCCAACTCACATCCTCTCAAATACACCAACATCTGTTGTGTAAAACTTTCTAGAAGTTGAATGAGCTGGTTTGAAACATAAAACTCTGTCTCTGTCTACGTCCACGGGCAAAGCGCTTTACATCAAGGAACCACTCACCCATTCACACTCATAAACACTCACACATTCATAAACCCGTGTACGCAGATACTGGAGGCAATACGGACACCCACAGATGCAACAGTGGAGGGAGCCGGGTTAGAACCAACTGAGCTAAACAAGCTAAACCTAAAAACAGCCTATAAAGATTGAATTTAAATCAGTTTAACTTATGCAGATATTCAGTTTTTGCTAGTATACCAGTATATCACTGTACTAGTGACTGGTTAGTTGAGCAGACAGTTTAATACTGTCTACAGATAATTCAGCTGATTTAATTGCTGATCAATCAAAACTACAACTAAAAATTGGAGTGGCCCTAACAAGTTAAGTGTTTAATTTGTCATTACACATACATGCTGATGGTCTGATGGAGGTTCAGTCATGACCCACATGATTTTAGAGGTAGGGAAACAAAAGCACTCAGAGGAAACCTGCACAGACACACGGAGGACATTCTTAGGACCCTTGCAAAATCCTAACTCTGAAACTGGTACTAATAACACACCGGTCTAAAGGCAGGACAACAGGCCACGAGTGATCTATGTTTCAGAATATTTATTGGATTAATCATGGCTTGCTTTTCATTTTAGCCTCTTCCTGCCTCCCTCAAGTGCTTGCAAATTACTGGATATTTTAATATGGTTTCATGGGTTAAAAATGGTCTCTTCCTCATCTCTTATATCTGCCTTAACACTCTACTGCTAACTGAAGCTTCTCCAGACAAGTGTAAAGTGCTAAATGCCTGCTCGTTTTTGTCCCACTTCTTAAATTAATCATGAGGGCAAGTGCACAATCCACGTCCGGCCGTGGTGTTTTTTTTTTTTTTTTTTACCAGAACCCCTCTCTTCAAACTCCAAACTCCACACCAGCTCCACAAAGGCCCGCTGCTCTGCTCCTGTTATGCAAATGGCCCCAAACGCTTGAGTGAGAATCAGATATGAATCCAATCTCTCTTTTGGGACCTGGCTTTGGGGACACCAGTAGCCGGCGCTGAGCTGAATGGCCAGCCCGGCGTCCGCTTCACTCCGCATTATTGAGCTTGACGAGACGCAAAATGACATAAGCACCGAAGCTAGCTTTCACCCGCTGGCAATCCCATTATACGGCTAACGCTAAGGCTTCAATGCCAATGGGCCAACAGGCAGCCTATAAGAAGCCCATCCTCCACCCAAGCAGCGTTCGGACCATTCATACCTCCATCTACTGCTAAGTAGAACCACAGAGATCCACAAAACAACACTTCCTCCTCTAGATAAACAAAATAAGTGTTAATGGCCAACATCAGGGTCTTTTGTTGTTGCTAATGGAGCCTTATTTGCATGAGATGCGCATTTGTGGTTGTCGCATTAGAAAAGGTTGGTGTTAGGACAAACTACAGAAACAACTAATGAGAGATTCAAGGCAGTCAACAGTTGCATAAACACACAATTAACCAGAGCATTTGCATTTTGTTTTATATTTTGTGGATTAAAAACAGTTACACCAAGTTATTCTGTAAAATGTTGAGAAATCACAGTAAATTGCTGTGAAACTAGGGGCCAGTAACATTTTAGAGAGAACCAGCGAGCATGAGTGACATGGAGGAGATGGGGACCCAGCATGTTTTTAAGTAAGGTTAGATTAGCTAGATTAGATAGATACTTTACTGATCCCGAAGGAAATTCAAGTTCCAGCAGCAGCTTCACAAAGTAACAAAATATAAAGGCACACAGGCAAATATAAAGGCATAAAATATTAGTAGCTTCATGCAACTGGCCTCAGTTCCCCTCAAGTCTGTGCTGATCTGTTCAATCAGAGCTGAGCGATGTTTAATGTGGGATCCTAAGTTACTCTAACTTCTCATGTGCCTTGCCCAATGACACAACAGCACTGTGTATGCACTGGGGGAGCAGGGATCTATCCACCAACCTTCTGCTTCGTGGAGAACCGACGCAACCACCTGAGTTACTGCCGCCTCAACTACGTACTAAGATTTTACACCTGAGCATCTTTCAGAGTGACCCGAAGTCAGAAAGGTGAGAAAACACACTGACACATTCATACAGGTAAGGTGGGTTAGGTGTCTTGCCCAAGGACACAACAGTATGCATTGCCGATTGCAGGGCTTGAACTGCCAACCTTTGGGTTAGGGGGCAACAACTGAACTACTGCTGCCCCTACTACTACTACTGCTACTACTACTGCTGCTACTCGGTGATTGAGGAGCTTATACTGGGGAGTGCTAAATTCTGGGGTTGTACTACCACTACTATTAATACTACTGCTACTAGTATTACTACTTCTACTACAACTACTCTGCAACTCTACTACTACTACTGTCACACAGGAGACAATGGGGAGTGAAGAGTTCTGGGGTTGTACAGCTACTACTACTACTATTGTTACTACTACAACTATACTACTACTACTAGTACTACCTGCAGACTGAGGAGCTTGTACTGGAGGTTACTAGTTTCTGGGGTTGTATTACTTTTATCAGTACTACTACTACTACTGCTTCTCCAAACCGGGAGGTGTATGTGGAGCAGCAGTGGGTGTTGCCTTGACCTCTCCCTCCCATAATGCTTTGCTCTTCTGCCTGTCCGATCTCCAGACGTCAGGAGCCGATCTTTGTCACTGTTTGGCGTTCAGCCCCACGTGGAGCTCAGAGCCGAATCAGAACTAACAGAGGAGAAATGACTCGACTTTCATGTCACTTTAGTTTGGGTCAGAAATGTTGAATATGGAAACGCTGTGAGACCAGGATGTGAGGTTAAAGACCGAGGAGAACAGATGAACTACTGTAATGGTGTTTTAGAAAGTCAGAGCTTGGCATAATTGTTTAACATATGGACCACAAGAGCAGCTTTTAGCTTTTGTGTCCTGTTAGTTTGGAGTGAACACCTTTGAACTTTGACAATTAGCATAACTGATAGGGCTGGGCAATATGGCTAAAAAGAAAGCTATTTAAATGTAGGTTTATTACTTATTTATTATTTTTAGCTATTTATATATATATATATATATAAAAAAATTTTTGCTATAAATTCTAACATATATATATATATATATAGAAATAATTCTAATATATATATATATTAGAATTTATAGCTAAAAATTAGATATATATAATTTTTTTGCTATGTCTGCAAAAAAAAAAAAAAAAAACAGCACACAGCAGCAGTGTGCATTACTCTAACAGCGACATAGTCATAGCCTGTGAAAAGATGCTAACTCCAGAGCATGTGGCTAAAAGTTGATTTTACTAGTTCTATTTTTGACATCATCCAAAATAAAAAATGGGAATTAATTAATTAATAGAACTAATTAAATTTACCGCCAAGCTCTAATTTATTTTTTTGTTATTAAAAAAATAAATAAATAAATAAAAAATGAAAAGTGGAATATGAAAAGTGGAAGCTAATAATTCTACTTTATTTGAATTAAATGGACAGGGGCCTCTGACTTTAAAGTTAGGGAAAATCAGCCCGCTTTTATATTATTGTAATGATTCTTTTAGTCAGACAGGAGAGTTTGTTTGTCTGCTTAATGCCTAATTCACACTGAATGCGTTGCATGTGCAGTACGTGTCTGACAACAGCCAGCGGAGTTCACAGGAGAGTAACGAGTAAATGCTGGAAGTCGTGAGATCACGCGACAACCATACACACAGAAATATAATCAAAAGCCACGTTTGCCTCTGACCACGATCTCCTGTTCATTTGGAGATTATTTCTGTGACTTTTGTGCTTCTACCATGTGTCAGAATGCTACATAAATACTTTCTTCTTACTTACGTTTAATGGTGTCCTCGCTTCTGACCCTGTGTCCCCAGTGCAGTGAAGATGTCTGCAATTGTGTTTTATTTTGAAATTTACTGGATCTTCTTCACTGGTCCTGGGTCTGATCTCCTGTCTGGCTTTGGAGCATGACAATTTAGTGCTTTTTATCAGCTAGCATGTTATATACTGTGTGAACACCATTATCACATTATCCTAAAACATGATGTTCCTATTATCCGTTACTCTACATGACATTGGGCCCCACAAATGCTCTACACGACACAGTGAGTAAACAGCAGAGAAAGTGATAGCTCTGGTCTGTAACTTTCAACCACTTTAGGATCGTGTGGTTTTCTGGAGCCATTCTTATAAAGTCTCTCATAAAAGTAAGTACTTATACAGATATTACTGACAGTTACTGGACTGAATATGAACGTATGACTCATGAAAGCCTTATATTTTCAGCTTGCGGGTCAGCTGACGTGCTCCCAGTAGACAGCCAATCACTGTTTAGATTGGGGTAGTGACTCACCTCTGCCAGTGTTTTCAAAAGATTGTGGATTCAGAAAACGGAAACTCCATCTTTGAATCCTTTGTGGATTCGGCAAAATGCGTTTTTAATATTTTACATTATTTTGTGATGTGATTACCAAATGGAAAACATCTGGATATTTAAGTAACATCTGCCCTAGAGGTCGTCATTCAGCCTCCTAACCCTTCCTGCCTTGTACTGGCTGTAACATCAGTAACATTCGTACATTATCTCGAACTGGAGAGCCTCTTAAAGCCCAAACGGGGGAAGGGCGTGCTCTGTCTCAGCTCGACCCCAGCTCTGAGGTTCGACTGCAGGAGGTCAAGGGTCAAACAAAGGCCCAGAGAGAGGGTCCACTCCATGGAGAGATGTCCCAAATGAGGAATGTGGAGGACACACACTTCACCTCTGCTCTGGCCAGGACACAGCAGGTCAACAACGTGCTGACTTACCTTTAGGCTTGAGTTTTACACTTTGAAGAGATGAGTACCATTGTGAGTGTACCACACACAGAGGGCACTGTCTAAAGGAGCTAAGGGACACATTCATTTAGAGAGCGGGAGGAGACTTTAAAGCATCTCCAGGACAATTTACCACTGAAAGTAGATTTGCTAAAGTGAATCTTTTTTTGGCTCCAACGTTTGACTAAAGCTGAAATAGCTCTACAGGTGTCTGAAGGAATGTACAAGTGATGATGTGTCCCTTGAAGCAAAACCTTTCGAAGATTTTGAATTTTAGTAACCCCCTAATGTACATTGAGAACTTTACAAGGACGTCCCAGGAGCTACTCATTTCTGTCAATAGTGTCAATTTACAACGAGGACATCAGAGCTGCTGCTACATGCCTTGTGTTGTTGATCAGTGAGCTCCAATGCCTTTTTCCTTTAGGTTGTGTCTGTTTGGTGTTGTATTTAGATATTTTTCACCCTCAAGAAAGAACTGCTTGATTGCACAATTACCATGTTTTAGTGAGCCTTTAGTTTTTCTTGTGTTTCCCTGGCTATAGCTCTGTAGATCAACAGAGAAACTCCCTAATATCAAGGGTAACAGAGCTGAGACGTTTCAGGGACATGCTCGTAACGTCGCTGGTGCAAAAAAAATTAACTAATTAATGGCAAATCAAAATGGCAAAAAAAATTAATCGCGATTAATCGCAATTAATAACTACCATTTATTAATCACAATTAATCGCATTATGATATCATGTACAAACACAAAATTGTAAATTTAGAAAGTTTATTTTGAATTAACCTTCACATACTTTTCTGTAAACTTGTGCAATGCAAACAAAACTTGCAAAGAAAATAAATTAATAGTCTCTTTGAGACCTGTAACTTGTCTTCATTGACAAAGTTTGCCTAAATAAGGTACAATCAACAAATACACAAAACTTACGTTCGGGAGGAATTACTTCAGTGGTAATTGAACTCATCCTTGCATAGACTGCACATAACTTTTGTTTTGTCTATATTGCTGTCTGGTGACAATTTGAAGCAGAATTGTCCATTTAGCAATGTGTCTTTTTGGTCACTCATGTTGCTTTAGCTCGTTCACTTGTTGCATTAGGCTCGTTCCAGATGAACTGAGCCTCGCCTGGATTGTGAACGAGAGTGCACGGCCGCAATGAGAGGAGGGGAATACACCTGTAGTGAACTCGGACAGTTTGTGTTGTGCGTTACGTTTCTGATCAGCACTAAACTCAGATCCAATCCCCTGTCCGTTCATCGCTGACAGGTGAGCGTTTTCCCATCATGCACTGAGCCAAGCAGCCTCCGCAGTTGCTCCTGATGAACTGCGGCGGCTCAGACGCTGGTCTCGTTTGGATCTCATGAGCTTTCGGTGACCGTTGCACTTGTGACATTCACTACCATATAGAGCAAGTTGGTAGCAAGTCGGACACAAACCTAACTGGCGTGCACTGCGCACAGACTGACACTGATCGGAACTGCGCAAGTCTGGCTCATCTCGAACGCGCCTGTTGTTCTTTTACACTCGCGCACTTGCTAACTCGCTAATGACTTGCTATTAGAACAGCTCAGTTTCTTCTCACACAGCCTGGGGTGACTTCTATCATTTTGTCAGGCTATTAACATAAAACAAATCTTTTAAACTCCACGTTGTTCATGTGAAAGCCTTTACAAGTGCCGAGATGCGCTGCGTTTGGTGTGAGTTGTTATTGTCATTTTTTATTATTAAAAATGTCCTAATGTCCACACTTTTTCACTCTGTACTGTGATTGACCAGGCTCATTACAGCAGCAGCTTACATCACTCACTGAGTTGTAGCACAGGGTAGCGGCTGTCGACCTCCAGTCATTCGGCATCCTGAGCATATCGGCACAGGCCGGGCCCCCCCTGAGTCTGCTGCTCTGTCCTAAACAACTGCACAGAGCATTTATCCCTGCAGTTCTCTTGCATGTGTCTGGACAGTGGGAGGAAGAGTATAAAACCCACAGTAACACGGCGAGGACATGCACACTGCACTCAGAGATTGTGTTACTGATATAAGTTACACTCTGAGACCTCTGCAGTTTGTGGCAGGACAGTGAGGCCATAGCCTTAATCTCGTGTTCCCATATATTTCTCAGTAAGTGGACTCTGAAGTGTTCTTATGGGCGGAGTGAGTACCACACCGAAGCTGCCAACAACCTTTCACAAAAACCTTTAATAAAACCCGAAGCCCCTCCCTCAGGGTTGGCTGGGATTTTCTCAGATTACCTCCTCCTCCGCATTGATTCGTCTGATTAAGTTTATCTTTTCTCCCCCGACTGTTACTCTTTCTTTAACAACGACGACATTCGGACTCTTCAAACCTCTTTCCCCCGCGTCACAATGGATCCAATATAGTCCGACCTAATAAAAACGATACTTCGGGGGGCCCTCGAGTGCGCCCTCTGGTCTCTCGGTCCCAATCATCTCCTGCACTTGTGGCCAACTATGGCTAAATTACCACTGCTTTCAAAAACAGAAGTGTCTTAATTAAAAGCCTACAATGGGCCCCCCGGTCTCTAAAGCTTGGACCGTTGACTTGCACTCACCCCCCCCCCCCCCCCCCCCCCCCCTTCGTCTCATTTTCAGGTCCTTAAAAAGCAGCTCCTCTGTTCGATACAATGACCAAGCAAATTAAAAGAATGGCATCAAGCTCGCGGGCTGCTGCGGACTCAGAGATTTGCGGTGAATGGGTGGATTTATCCTTGACGGCTACTTCAGATGCTACTTCTTGCTAATTAGCTGCTCTTTGTTGTCTCCTATGGGACCACAAAACAATTCAGGAGCATCCCGATTGGCAGACATTGCTCCAAAATCTTTCTTAATCTTTGGTTCTTTATGGTTGGGCAATGAATGGATGCGCTTTTCTTAATTGGCGGCCTGATATCTGGAGTTTACACCAACAACACCAACAGAGAAAAACAGAGTGAGATGAATGGCTTTGAATTTGTTTATGGGAAAATTGGTGGGAATTTACTATTACTACTACTACTACTACTGCTACTACTACCACCACTACTACTGCTACTACTACTACTACTACTGCTGCTGCTGCTGCTGCTACTGATATTACTACAAAAACTTCTACTGCTATTGTTATGTCTGGTATATTTATATGATTAGAGTTTTTCTCTGTGGTGCAAGCTAAGAGTCTGCCCACAAAGTATTAAAGCTACTACTACTACTACTGCTACAACTACTACTAATTCTTCAAATACTATTGCTACTTCAATTGTTACTACTACTATATTCATATCAGTGAAGCTTTTGATTTTCTGCAATGGGATTAAAGATACTACTACTACATATATTACATTTGCATACATTTTTAATCAACTTCTGCCCTGATCATAAATACCAAATATTTAATTATTTTCAGAATTTTAACCCTTTTAATGCCAGTGTATGTAAAAAAAAAAAAAAACATAAAAATGAAATTTTTTGAATATTCTCTACATAAAGTAGAATTTTCTAGATTTTTTTGTAGTAACAAAAAGTTCCGTTGTTACACAAAAGTGTCCCTGTCATAAAAACATCATGTGTTTTCATTTTTTTTTTTTTACATAAATCTTTTAATGAACGTGTGCCATAACTGTTATTTAAAAAAAGTTAATGTATACTATTATTATGATGTTTTGTGATGGGGACACTTTTGTCACTGAACAGGAGCAACGTACATTTTTAAGATGGGGGTTTTAGGGTTAAAAATAGGCCCTAAAGATTTGAAGTACATAAGGTTCATGCATTAAACGTCTAATTTATAATATCATAGCTGTCCGCTGTTTTTACTGAGGTTTGTGCCACAGGTGGTAAAGCTTTATTGAAATAAATAACATTTATTATTACAGGTTTTTTAAAGACACGTTCACACTAACTCACCAATGATACAGCTATTTGCTGGTTTTACATTTTCTAATGAGTTCATACATTTTATTTAAAATCAATTTATGGCAAAAACTTATGTCATGTGCTTCTCTAATTTATTATTACTATTTTAAACCCAGACATGACAACATATGTATATCCTACAAGAGCTCTTATGGGCCCCTAAACCTCCTGGCCCCCAAGGCAGGTGCATTGGCAGCACTTCCTGATATTACGCCCCTGCTCCCACCATTCAAACTGGAGAATCTAAACGTCCCATAGTAAACGAATGTGAGAGTGAATGTTTGTCTGTCAGTGTGTGTCTCTAAGTGTCAGCCCTGAGACTAACTGTCCATGTCCACTTTTGTTTACAAGACTTGTGTAATTTCCACAATCTGGCAGATGGACCACTGAAACCTCAAGTACCTGAAATCCTAAAGCAAACACGGCCACCTGTTTTGTCTTTTACATTCATTGTGTGTTATAAATATCTCTTCATAAGCTAAATAAAAATAAAAGTAATGCTACATATGATCATTTTGCATTAGCCGCCCATTAAACATTTATGCTAAAGATAAACCAATAAACTGCAAATGAGTGTGGTGTTAGCATCTGAATGTGGCTCTAATCCTTACAATATTGTCCCGGGTCAGTGAATGGAGGAACATGGAAACATATGTGTCTTTATGGTGTAAATGTGTGAGCGCTCCTCCCTTATTTTCACACAGACTTCTTATGCTAAACCAATATGACTCTAGGACTAATTACTACAGACGCTAAGGGCTAAAGGATATATGTAAATGTTTGATTTTTAATGGACAAATTAGCATTAAAAGCATTATAAATCACAACCCCAGCACAGGCAGGATGGTTCTAGACAGAGGTGTAAGAAATACTCCAAACTTGTACTTGTAATTCAACATAATAATATTATTCTATAGTTGAGACATTTGCAACCTTTGGTTTTAGAGCCACGTGTGTGTTTTCAGCCCTGCTCATGTGGCTCTTTGGGCATAAGACATCTGCTTATCTACAGTCAATGAAGGAATAAGTAGATGACTTTGATACAACAGCAGCATCTTGTCAATTAAAAAGAAACTTTTCACCCATTTTTCATTATATCCTGTGGACTTATAATAAATAAAGAAGGTTTCTGCAGGGTCACAGTGCGTGCATTGGCTGATCTGAAGTGCAGCACACAAGTTAAATAAACAACATGAACAGTAGTTATGAATGTGAACTGTGGAGTGCGCGTGGGTATTACTCTGCTGTTTAGTGGCCTGTTAAAAGATAAACCAGTGCAATGAGTAATTAACACAGGTCTTTGTTAGTTTGCAATAATTATTGACCTCTATCAGGCAATGTTTCAGTTATAGGCTAAGCCACTTTTGTGCATTAAAACTGGTTGCAGCTCTTTACAGATGCAAATGTATTATTTTTGGCAACAATTGACTCTTTGGTTCCAGAAGGTTGCAGACCCCTGCTCTGAAAATACCCAACCAATTACGCACTTAAGTAGAACTAAAAAGTTTTAAGGTTTATCTAAGTAACAAGCACTTTGTTTGCAACCACACAACCAAAGCTACTACAACAACTACTACTACTACTACTGCTGCTGCTACTAATAATAGTACACACACACTGAGGAGACATTGGGGAGTGACAAGTTCTGAGGTTGTACTCATACTACTACTACTACTACTACAACTACTGTACTGCTACTACTACTACTACTACTACTGTCACACCACTATTACTACTACTATTGCTACCACTGAAACCACAACTACAACTACAAACAGTAGTACAACTGCTGCTACATACTTTATAATGGTACTATTGCTCCTTTTCAAGACTTGACGGTGAGCAGTAGTGGTAGTAGTAGTAGTAGTAGTAGTAGTAGTAGTAGAAGCAGTAGTACAACCCCATAACTTAGCACTCCAGCTGTAAGCAACATAGTCTAGTCTCTGTGGTGTAGCTCCCGTCTGCTTCTCTAGACTGGGAGTGTGCTGACAAATATAAGGGAACACAGTACATCCACACATATGTAATCTAACAGAAGCACACTTCCACATGATCCCTTTTAAGAACCAGTTTTATTCAGTACGTGGAAGTGAGCAGGCCTTCAGTCTAATGTAAAGCTCATTTATGGGATTTAACCTCTGAATCCTGAGCAGAAGGGCAGCAGCTTGCTCAGATAATCTTTGGCGGAGGGGGTTAGTCGTGGTGTAAATGTTGGTTTTGTTTAACTGCGATTGGGGCTCAAAGCATGCTGCGTTCAGGTCCCACAGGACGCTGGAGGAATATGCAAAACCCCAGTGTTAAATCCTGGTATTCTGGGGCCGAATGAGAAAGACACAGAGGTTTTATACAGAGGGGAGCTGCATGACACTGGCACGAGCTGCATGTGCCTCCCACAGCTGGTAAAGAAGAGGAGGCTGCAGTGTAGCTGTAGACAAGTCTTCTGCTAATCATGAAAATATAGTTTAATAAAATGGAGGACATGTCTGTTGAAAGGGTTTGAAAAGGGGAGGGACTTTTACAAGAAAAATGAGGAGGTGACTGGATGAAACGTCTGCTTGTCACTGTCTACCAGGCCACAAAGATAAGCAGGCGTCTACTTTTGTCACGGCGTCTGCTCTGCGTGGCCGTGTTGCTGTCGATATGAGAGTACAGCCACAGATAATGGACCTATGCTGAATATAACTGTCTGAATAGGTGTGTGTTTACCATCTTCGTAGGCTGATCATTGCAAAAGTAAAAGTCCTAAACCAATGTTCATCAGAGGCAGTCACTCTTCAAAGATTTAAAAAATGCAGCACGTACATGTAGCGCTGATGGTAATTGTCAATATCATGGAAAACCTAGAAAAGTCATGGAATTTTAAAATGCAATTTCCAGGCCCTGGAAAATGTTTGGAATTGTATATTTTGGTGTAAAGTTTTGGAAAGGTTTTAAAAATTGAAACAGTGTGAGTAACATTTGGCTGCTATTAGTTAACCTGCACCTGCTTTAAAAAATGCATAGATGATTACTTTATACCTTAATTTACTTTTTTAAAAATGATCATAATTTACCAAGGAAAATTATCTTTTAATCAGTGGTGTGTAGGCTATAAGTCAGTAAAATTAGTGGGATAATATATTTCTTTCAGAAGAGCCCCAACGTTTATTTATTTAATTTTTTTTCTTCTTTTTTAATCCAATAGTATTCCATTTTGGGGCATTGGAAATTTAGTCAAACATTTTGGAAGAGTCATGAAAAAGTCATGGAAAATTCTTGGTAAAAAAGTGTATAAACCCTGCAATATACAATAAATGCATATTTTCTGTTTTTTTGACTGAAAAGTGCTTCCCAGCGCGCAAAATTGACCTGAAGTGTATTTTCTAGCTGGCAAGCATTGCAAACTTTAACTCTTTTACATCTAATTAACTATTAAGGATACTGTGTACTTCTCCATGTCCTTCTAATGCACTGGCACTTACCTGGTATTACTATTAGAAATATGGAGATTTAGAAGCATGTTTTATCGACAGGAGTAGTATTATTACTATTAAAAATGAATACAGTTGATTTAATGCTTCTCTGTTTTGCACCGAAGGGCAAGGAAGGAACCAAACAAGGAAACAATCAATAGGAAGCATGAAGTAGTTCTTAGTGTGAGTAGGAAACATGTGACACTGAGTGAGGTTTAGAAATGGAAATGAGTTTGTGTAGTGGAATTGGAAAAGTGATTTACAACCAACACAGTCTGTTAATGAGGAACCCAAGGGAATGAATGGAGGAAGGAAAGTTTGAGGAAGTCCCTGCACTGAAACCACTGATACCAAGTGAAGTCTATAAAGGTAAGAAAGGATGCTCAGCACAAGTGCATGGGAGGAGTTCAGAACTATCCCTAAAAGCCTTGAAGGAAAGGCATCACACTGACAGGAGCTGCAGAGGTTTACAGATGGAGATGAGAGTTTGTGTAGTGCAACTGAAAACAGTGAAAGTCTGTTAATGAGGAACAGGGCCTACACTCATGTATATGTGGCTGAAGGGGAGGAGGAGGGGACCATTTTGTAAGCAAAGAACAACAGTAAATAAGATGTTTTTAGATGGAAAAGGGACTGTTGTTATGGATATGGTTGGATACGTTTAGTTTCAAATAACAACACACAGATCTGGAGCCAGTTCCTTTCCACAAAGTGAACTCCAACATGAAGTCAAACGCTGGCAAACAGTTTCTTGCCATGGTTCTGTAATGATTTTTCAGCATGTCATGCTATTGATCCTTTATTATGTAATAGCTACACATTAACTGACTAATGTGGTCCACCATTTTCTAATTTTCTCCCCAATAGTCTAAAAAGAGGCTGGACAATAAATTAAATTCAAACCAACAGATGATTTTATTTTATTTTATTTTTTTGCTTCATATATATTCTTACCATAAAAATAAAAAATAACTATACTGTGCTATATAAATTATTTTATTAAGGATCACTGGTGCCACCATAATTCAGGTCCAAATTCAGCAGCATCAAAAAGCAGCACATTTCAAAGGCGCTCAGCTGCAGTAGTAGAGACTTAAAACAAATGCAGTGACGTTTGACAGATGATTTATTAAAGGAATAAACTTTTGTGCTTAGAGAGGACGAGCTAATGATGAGGCTGCTTTAAAAAATAAATAAAGCTAGCATATGTTAGCAACAACTGTTTCCCGTTTAGCAAAGTACGGCTCTCACTTTGAGAAGCTAAATGTTAAATTTTTAGTTTAGACTTGAACTGAAAATGTGTTAAAGTGGCACAGAGAAGTGAATTTAATGCACAGAAAGCTCACGGTAAACCTGAAGTAGCCTCTTGTTTAATGAAGCAAATAGAGCTTTAGCTCCAGCCTCACACAGACACACACCAACCTCACACAGACACACACCAACCTCACACAGATGCACATCAGTCTCACACAGACACACACCAGTCTCACACAGACACACACCAGTCTCACACAGACACACACCAGTCTCACACAGACACACATCAGTCTCACACAGACACACCCCAGTCTCACACAGACACACACCAGTCTTACACAGACACACACCAGTCTCACACAGACACACACCAGCCTCACACATACACACACCAGTCTCACACATACACACACCAGTCTCACACAGACACACACCAGCTTCACACAGACACACACCAGCCTCACACATACACACACCAGCCTCACACATACACACACCAGTCTCACACATACACACACCAGTCTCACACAGACACACACCAGCTTCACACAGACACACACCAGCCTCACACAGACACACACCAGTCTCACACAGACACACATCAGTCTCACACAGACACACCCGTCTCACACAGACAGACACCAGTCTTACACAGACACACACCAGTCTCACACAGACACACACTAGCCTCACACAGCCGCACACCAGTCTCACACAGACACACATCAGTCTCACATAGACACACACCAACCTCACACAGATGCACACCAGTCTCACACAGACACACACCAGTCTCACACAGACACACATCAGTCTCACACAGACACACACCAGCCTCACACAGACACACACCAGCCTCACACATACACACACCAGTCTCACACATACACACACCAGTCTCACACAGACACACACCAGCTTCACACAGACACACACCAGCCTCACACATACACACACCAGTCTCACACATACACACACCAGTCTCACACAGATGCACAACAGTCTCACACAGACACACACCAGTCTCACACAGACACACACCAGCCTCACACAGACACACACCAGGATTTTTAATAAATCTTGCCAGTGCTTTTATGTTTTCAAAGTGAGTTTCAAACACATTTTTTATCTCTTTTATTAACACAACTTTTGTTGCGCCTGTGTAACATCAGTGTTTACATAACAGACGTGGGTCTCCTGGACCCAGACGTCATAGAAACAAGAGTAGGTTTTGGATCTACTCGTTCTAAGACATCCCGTACTGACACATCCCACACTGTGCTGCACAGTGGAAAAGCGCCTATAGACCAATGGGAAAACATCTGACCCACACAGAGTTGAGGAAACCCCTGACAGTGACACAGTCTGGGGTTGGCTCCATGTGAATGTGGCACAGATTGGCTGAGTTCATGTTAATGTTAATGTGATTGTAATGAGTGTTTGTGTAGTGGCCCTGCTGCAGAGAGAGAGAGAGAGAGAGAGATAGATTTACAGCAAACTGACTTTAATCATGAATAACAGAGAGGAAGTACTCATGCAGAGAAAAGGAAAATGACAACCAGGACACATGAGGAGTCATCAAAATAAACCAGACCTGTGTAGAGGTCAGCACACTTCCAGTTTGGAGAAGCAGACAGGAGCACTGATGTTGTGTTGGGTACAGTTGTGTCCTGGAGTGTCCTTCTCAGTCTCCAGATTTAAATCCCATTGATAATCTTTAGTTAGATTTAAAGAAGGCAGCTGCAGCACAGAGGCCATCAAACATCACTGAACCAGAACTTATCCAGGTCTAAATAAGGTCTAAACTAAAGGAAAACCAGGACTAAACCTAAAGAAAACCAGGACTAAACTAGGACTAAACCAGGTCTAAACCAGGTTTAAACCAGTTAATGAATAACCCTACACTGCTCTCATATATATGTGTTCATTTAGCAACAAGGCTCCTGTCAGTCAAACTCAGAGAGAGACGTCACAGGCGACAAACTCAACAATATCACCCCCTACTGTTTGAGTTAGGGAACAATTAGGTCCTTTTATGATGTTTTTTTGTTGCCGTTGTGGTGTTCTGATGTGAAACTCCTGGTTGTGTGGTTGCGGTCAGCTCATACAACAGAGTAACCAGGCCCTGTTTTACTGGAAACCTTAGCAGTAGCCAATATAATAACATGTACAAACTGTGCATATACAATGAGGTCTTGACATAAATTTTTTTGCTCACTGACCATTTTGCCTAGTGTTCTTTAAAAGTTACTAGCCATTTAGGTTTTTTGCCAGCCATAGTTTAGATGTTAAAATGCTCATTTGTGTACTATATAAGCAATGGTCGTTTGTTTTTACAATTATTTAGAAAATTACCACTAAAAATGTAGTTTTTAAAACAGTACTTCATCATCAAAAAGAAAGTTTAGACTCTGAATCTTTATATTTTTGCTTTTGCTGTCTCTTTGTTTTGGTTTCTTTTGTTGTTGTTTTTGTTGTTTTTTTATGTGTTCTCAAATAAGACACTAATGAGCTTAATTTTATCTCTCTGCTAATGATTTATGCTAGGTTTTAAATTATGGGGATTTATAAGCATAGCAGCAGAAAGTAGTTAAAATAAATCAAATTAAATAATCCAAGCAGATGAATGGAAATCTACTTGCATTTGGCCGGTTGGCTGGTGTTAATGTCAAGCCCTGAGCACAATGTTCATGGCCTCACGGCAAGAAGGTCCCAAGTTCGATTTCTCAGTGTTTGCATGTTCTCCCTGTGTCTGGGTGGGTTTTCTCAGGGAGCGAAACACATTTTAACACCTGACAATGAGTTTAACTAGTATTTAATCCAGTGTACGGTCTTGGTATGCTCTCTGGAGTCGCTTTGGACCGCTTTGGGAAATGGAAACACCCCCAAACCAGCTGGACCCACACCATACTGCCCCAGTGGAAATGCCCCTTAGGTCTACTATTGGGCCTGGTCTCCCCTGCAAAAGAGATTGTTAATTTCCGCGGGAGTTTCAAATAAAGGTCAAATAAATAATAATAATGTAGTCGTATATTGTAGCTAAATGTTTGTAGCACTAAATGCTAATAAAAATTGCACAATTACAATAATCTTAGTCCTAAAACCACCATCAGAACCACCCTCCCCGACCTGCAGGACATTTTTAGTCTCTGTTGCAGGTTTGGGGTTGGGAAGATCCTGAAACAGCCCAGCCACCCTGGACACCGTCTCTTCTCCCTGCTCCCCTCAGGCCGGAGTTAACGCTGCCGGAGGACTAAAAAAAAATAGTTTTTTATCCACAAGTCATCTGTCTGCTCAACTCTGAGCCTTAACCTGATAGTTCATATACATACTCTGTCCTGATTTGCACCATGCATCTTATTGTTACTGCTGCAATAATATAGTCTATAATCAAATGTAAATACCAATGACAAAAGCCACCTTAAATTCTATATTTTTATCATTATTATATTTATATATTTCATACTTGTGTGTCATGTGATCTGCTATTGAACTATTTTATTTTTGCTACTGATGCAGGTACAAAAATGCATTTCATTGTACAATATAATGTATGACTGCATGTGACCAATAAAACTAAATCTAATAAACAGTTTTATTTCGTGACTAACTTTATTTTTATTTATTCACGTCAACAATAACACTTTGAACTTACAAAATGTATTTACAAAGTAAAAAAAAAAAAAGCTTTGCAACTTTACCTAATGAAGGACTAGTTTCCTGTCCTGCATAATCAGTTCATGGATCCATTCAGAACTGGAGCTGTGGTGAGCTCACTAAAACTAGCTGTAATAAATACTGTTGTAGGTGTAGGTATGCACAGTATGCAAATGTCATGAAAGAAAAAATGCATAAAGGTGAAGGCAGAGTTGTGAGAGCATGTAATCTGTGGCACCGACCTTCAGTACCTACAGCATAGTGAACATGTGAACTAATCCTTTGCATCTCTTAGACACACTTTCCCCCCCAATCCTTTATTTTCTCCTCTGACATCTGGAGGAAACCATCTTCGTTCCCTTCCTTCAGGACACAGAGGGACCCTTGTTGTCATGTTTAATCTTTAGCTCAGGTCTGAAGCCTGTTTGTCAGCCCTGGTTCAGCTAAAAGCCTGGTTAGTGTTAGCTCCTGTCAGCAGTTTCCTCTCTGTGTAGGAAGTGTTTCTCTGTCACTGACACTGTGACAGGTTAAAGCTGCTGCTGGACCATTTTACAAAAGGGACATTAGTTACTCAGTAAAGGACCCACTGTCCCTCCCTTACATTAACATACGCATTTTAATGACATACTGACACTGCAGATTTACACCCACTCAGCAGGACACATGTTTTTCTGCGATTGTTGTAGCTCTGTGTAAAATGTTATTCTTTATTTAATTGTTGTAACAGTATTTTAATGGGAAACAGTGGGAAATAGACCATGTTTAATCAAAGCCTTCAATAAACAAATGAATGATGTTCATTTGAAGTACATTTTAATCTAAAGTGACAGTATTTTTTTAAGCGCTTTGAGGGTCTTTTATTTTAATTGGGTAAATTGATGTGATCCAGCAGCATAATGTAAATATCTTTTTCCATCTCTGTCTTATCAAGCACTTTTACATGCCATAATGTTGTTTACTCCTCAAAAACAGGCCTGGAGTAATATTTTGTCTCATGAGTAAATCTGTATGCTGAGGCGGTGCCCTTCTCAAGAGCTGAAAACGCTTGGTCTCATGGCTCTACAAAGACACGTTAAACCAGGAAGTGCTCCTGTGTGTTTCTAAAGCCCATACACCATCACCAGACTCATTCTGAGGCTGTCACTACAAAGCAGTCAGCTCTGTTAGCATCATGTTGCTAATAGTCGTTGCTAGATAGCCATTTTATGCTCTGTCCAGTCCCCACCGTTACCAGCAGGGGGCGACAGACACCAATCCAAGCGTTTTCTGCAAAGTCACAGGAACAGAAGAGGTTTTCCACATATATATTATGTTAAGTTATAAAACCTGAAATACTAACGCAAAGGAGTCCAACACTGTTTCAGAAAGAAGTAAAGAACAATATGGGACCTTTAACTCTCTCTCACCTTATATTTCCACCTCTCTCTGAGTTTCCTCTAAGAGTGAACTAAGCTACTGTCTCTCCAGCACTGACAGTGTTTGTATGGTTTAGATATTTTTTTCAGTAGCCATAAATGCTAAATAAAACCCCAAATCACATAAATAAGTCATAACCTACAACACTCAAACTTTGTCTTTTAAATGTTAACAACACAAGGGACCAAACCAAGCAAAAAAAAAAAAAAAAAAAAAAGGGCCAATGTGTTCGCCAGTGTCACCCAGATTTGGTCTAAAAAGTGAGTGATTTCTCTAAACACTGTCTTAATATAGTTTGTGTTTATGTGCTATTAGCTTAGTCCCATAGGCTGTAATTATGAGGCAGCAGTCATGCAATACAGCAGCTGTCTCAAAAGGCTTTTCAAACAATTATTCACACAACCAAACTAACAATAACTAAACAGTCCCTGTCCTTACTCCCAATTCACACTGAATCCGTTGTGTGTCCGTTACGTGTCCCGTACGACCTCTGCAACAAATAGACACAATGCAAGTCAATGCATGAGTTCACACCGGCTGTGTATGTAAGATAGTACGTAGCGTACCCAGGGTTGAAGTATATATTTCTGTGACTTTTGCGCTTCAACTGTGGTTAAATCTCCAAATAATCTGCAAATGAACGGGAGATCGTGGTCAGAGGCATACGTGGCTTTTTACCTGCATTTCTCTATACAGTACTTCCAGCATAAACTCGCTCCTCTCCCATGAACTCGTGGTGTCCCCAACTGGCTCTGGTCAGAGAAGTGTCACACACATAGAACACACATGATGTGAATTGGAGTCAGTCAGAAAACCGTACCAGAGACGTACTGCAAACACAACGCATTCAGTGTAAATCTGGCGTTAGACCCTCCTTCTCGTAAGGAAAAACTCTTAAAAAAACTCAGCTGTGATCTCACTGAAGCCTAGATGTGAGCCTTCAGTACTTGGCAATGGTGAAGTGGTTCTGTTTCTTTTTGACCCTCTTCAGCGCCTGTAAGCGAGCAGCATTTGGGCCCTTTTTGGACTCGAGGCGATCTCAAATGCAGTTATGAATATTCAAACAGCAGCTCTAAGCCCGTATTCTGAAAAGTGAACGGTTGTTGTAGCAGGAAGAGGTCACGACACAAAGAGACGAGAAGAAGTGTGGGGATTTCTTTCTTTCTTTTGGAGGAGGTCGCTGCTCAAATCCCCGTAAAATTCAGCTCCAGAGAGAGGGCTCGGGACGGTGATGTATGGGCTGAGGGGTAAAGACAAGCAGTCGACCATAGACCACTGCATTTATTGACGGACACACTCGGACTGGGGCTCCCACACAAGGGCGGACACTCAAGGGCTTTTCCACCACATTGCATTTTAGTTTATTTTATGAAGGGAACATAATGCTTTTGGTTGCGTTGCTCCAACAAATAATTCTGTGGCTTTGGCATTGCTTCTAATTCTTCAGTCACTATTTCTGATTTCATCTGCCTCCTTGTGTGTAATGATCTGCAAAGGTTTTAGCCCAGATGCCCTTCCTTACAACTGGCCCAGATCTGACTTTTGTGCTCATATATGACACAGATCTGATATTTTTTTCGTGACAGAGTGAATAGCACAAATAGAGGGCTTGGGAGCAGAGGGGTACAAGTGCAATTTGACAGATTTTACAGATTTTAAAGAAGAGCCAAAACAAATTTTCACCAAAATTCAATCAGATGCTACTGCCTCAAACCAAACACAATATTTGATATTGTTGGGTTATTAAATTGAGAATCTTTTTGAATTTCATACTACCACAGTTTAAGTTGGAAATTATTTTTGAAACTTTTTAAAAATGGCAAAAAAAAAAAGTGAGATACATCTTTTTGACAGTAAAGATTTCCCAATAAAGGTAAAGAATAAACAAATACAACTTTGGCATATGTAAGTAAACAACTGGAGACAGAACGAAGATTTTTATCTTTGAACTTTCACAAGGCTCTTTATATTCTATGGAAAAAGTACTGTATCAAATAAACTGATACTATTTTTTCTTTTAAAAACATTAAAAAAAAAGTATAAATTATTACTACAAGTGTTAACTAATTATATTTTCAGTACATCATAAACATAAACACAGTTCTGCAGTCTCCTTATCCACTAATCTAATTTAATTAGTCCATTTATATCTTATTTTGCCCTACTTTATTTTACATCTTAAGGCATATGTGAACTTACACCTTTTTGGCACTGATTAAAACCCAACTTTCAAAGTTACACCTTTTAGTTTTTCTTTAATTACTTCTTTTGGGTCAAGATTTAAGTTTTGTCCTTTTGCCATTGAAAAGATCTTACTGAGAGCTTTCATTTCATAAATAATACTCATATTCGCCCAAAATGCCACTTACGCCCCTTTGTCTCCAATCCCTCAAAATGTGATTTTTTACAGATGTGACCCAAGCCACTTTCATATGTGGCACTCTTAAATCAGACGTGTATCTGATCATTCACACAGCGACTTCAGTCTGAACGGCCAAGTCATGTTTCATCTGACTTTTACATCACTGAAATACAACACGACGCCACTGCTACTCAGAGAGAATCTTACCTAAGGCCAAAATCATTCTCTCTTCTCCCTTCGTTTGTCCTTCTGCCCTCTGGTTGCTGCTTCCGTCCTCCATTATTTGAGAAAAACAGACCAAAGCTCTCATTCATTCCACAAGCTGTATAGTTTTGAAACATCTTGTCCTTCATCCTGCCCAACTGAAGTAGCTGTTGTATTGTTTTTATTGCCTTGTTGTTTTTTGTTGTTTTTTTTTGTTTACTTAGCTTCCATTGGAAACAAATAAGAGGTAAAGCAAAGTCCCATAAGCCCATAAGACAGATATTTAATGCAATAATACAGGCAGAAAAATACAAGTTTTGTATATGTGCAGATCCAGAAGACAGCTCTCTGAAATGTCCTCACTTTATCACTATTACCAGCCCAGCAGTAACCCCCGTCCATCAGAAAGGTACCTGTTGTGGCCTATTGCCCCTCCACAGGCCCCTAACGCCCCCCCGGTCACCCCCTTGTCACCCCCCCGAGCACCAGCCCCCTGCAGCAGCCTGTAAAGGGCCCAGTGAAGCGTCAGAGCCACACAATCCGGAGAAGTCTATCATTCTGTGGCGTTTGTCTTTGGGTTTGAATGGAGCGGCGTGACCTCCGGCTCCCGTGACTCCGCCCCTCGCTGCTGCTGCTGCTGACAGGCCCGGGACACTCCCCTCTCCCTCTAAATCACACCCCCTTCTCCCCTGTCCCTAAACACGTACTAAACAGCCTGCTGCTAAACGCCTCATCGCCAACTTTCACTGCACAAATATTGGCGGACGTCTTTACCTCACCATCTGTTCCTTTAAGGGAGAAAAAAAAAATCTGGAGGAGGTGTAATAGTGAAGTGTATGTTTAAAGAAGTGCTACTGTTTAAATGATGGATGTGTAGACTAAAGGCCAGAGGGTGCAAGGCCGTAAAACAGAGAGGGCAGGGCATCAGAGCTGTGGTAAACAACAGTGTAGGTGTTTGTTAAGCAGCAGAAAGTTAAGGAGATGTAAGGACTATAGACTGAAGTCACATTATAATGCTGTTTTGGTTCAAAAGTCCAATACACATGAGTTTGTATAATTTCTTCAGCATCAGGCATCAGCAAGACTAATTTAATGCTTTTTAATGCCATTTTTAAACATTTTTAATGCCACAAACATACATTCGCAGCAACTAAAATTCTAGTATTGTAAATGGTAAATTATTATTTATTTATACATATTTATATTGACAAATAAAAATAATGATGTCAGCAATTTTACTTCAAAACTATAATACATTTTTAATGCCTGTTGGAATCAAATTGAATGCTTTTTAATGCCATCTAAGGTCTTAATTTTCACAAAATCTATTTGACTTTTAATACCCTGCTTTTTAAAGATAAAACCTTATTCACACATATACACAAAATATATAACTGCATAGATTATGAGAAATCGCCCTCTGCTCAAGTGCAGCCCAGTTGTTATTAAAGGTACATTTCACAAAGTGGTTGCACACATTTATTTATTTATTTTATTATTTTTTTTTTTTTTTGTATTTTTTTTATCAGGCCTCATTCATGATGTTTACTTAATTAAACTATTTCAATCCCTGAATTATAAGAACTGCCCAAGAAAATCTATGTCGGATTCATGATGTGTTCTGGTGGCACGGTGGCAGAGTGGTTAGCGTTCTTGCCTTACAGTAAGAAGGTTCCGGGTTTGATTCACGGATTGTGTGGGGCCTTTCTGTGTGGAGTTTCCATGTTCTCCCTGTGTCTGGGTGGGTTTTCTCCTTGTGCTCCAGTTTCCACCATAAACCTAAAACATGCACAATAGGCCAATCCTCCAGCCAGATTCTCCTGACCAGGATCCTGGGTCAAGATCTGAAGAAGGGTCTTTGGGCGCTGCACCGCGATCGCCCACTGCTCCTGACAGGTTTAACCTCAGTGGCATTGAAGAATGGGTCAAATGCAGAGAACAAATTTCTTTACAGGGACAATAAAGTCTACCTTAACTTATATTTCTTCTCAGGCAGCCAAATTCTTACCTTCAGTGACCTCACAAACTGTTGTTCTATTCATAAATATTATTATTCTTAAAAGGAATAATTTGTCAAAAATATGTAGTCTGCATTCAGACTGGAATGAAAATATTTGGTTGCAATATGAGTTGGATAATATTTTAAAACTGCAGAATTTCAGTGTGTAAGAAATTGGGATTTTTTCCTCCAAGAACATTTTGCAGTCAGGAAAACATTGTCAGAGTCTGCCTAAGAACGTCCTAAGTGGAGCTTAAATCTTTGCGTAAGAAGAGTTCATGATTGATCTCAAAGGTAAAATGATAACTTGGTGAAGGAATATAGTCCCTTTAATCGCAAAATGCATTTACAGGCATCACAATTTAGAATGTAATGTAATATAACCTGAATTCTTATATCAGTTAGATGTTATTTTCCCAAGAAATACTGCCATAAACATTGAACATGATCTTTTATATTAGTGACAAGGTCCATTATCCTGCTATATGTATTCTACCACACCAAAAACTCATATTACTCATATACTCACTGCAAATTAGTAATAGACATTTTGCCTGCTCCTCATCTCAATTAAATACTACGGCCTGTAAAATGTTGTGATAGCATTTGAAAGCCAGCAATAAACTGACTGTGGCTAATCTTATTTAGGAGAGTAACTAGATACTTTGACCCGGTTGCAAGAACATAAAACTTTCTAAAACAAACTTTTTTTGGCAAAAATAAAAATACTTACTTTTACATTTTCCTCAATGGTTGACATTCATTTATTTAACATACAGTTGGTATTATGGGACATCAGTGTTTCACCTGTTGTCTGAATCTGTTCTTTGTTAAGTGAAAGTGTAAGTTGGGTGAAAAGTAGTGGTCCTCAAATGGTGGGTCAAGGCCCAGAAGGGGGTTACAGAAAGTTTAAATTCAGTATATAGTTTGTTTAGTGTATTTGAAGCCTAAACATGGCATAGCATTACTTAAATCAGATGGTCAGCTGACTGCTTCTTTTGTCCACTTAAAGCAAAAAAACAAAAACATGGTTGACCAGAAATTGGATGTCCGAAAAGAAACATTCATTCATTCATTCATATTCTACTTGCCATTATTTTTTAGGTTGATATTATTTAATCTTTTAGCCCAGTCGCGTCTCCCTTAAGTTTCCCAAAATCCCGAACAAACCCCCAAGTACACAACTTTCCTCTATTTAAAAACCATGTCATGTTTTCTCCATATATTTCTATAAAAACCTTACAAAACACTGACGGTTGGGTAAAAATGGTTTTAAAGTAATATTTTTTAAATATATAACTGTAATTCATTTCAAACTCAATATCTTCTTATGTAAATGGAAAAGTACTACTTTTCTTTTATAACTTTTTGTTTACTGTACAAGAATATTTAGTAAAAAAATTTCACAATTTTTGTACTGAAATTTTTTATTTTTGTCAGATGTACTTCCCTGATTACTTTTGTACATGTTACTTGGAATAAAAAATAATATTCTTATGTACTTAATGTCGACAGCCTCTGAGGGGGCACCCTGCAGTACCTTCACATATTCCTAGGAGGCCCCGGACCCCACTTTGGGAAGCATTGTTTTAGCCAACACATTTTAGTCATTTTAGTCCCTGTGTTTGCATTTTAACACAGGGAGGATTCTCGATTTTTTAACTCTGTGTTTTGTAAGAGTCCTGTATAAATGCCAGGGGACAGGGGCTTGTGAGCTGGTATCATGAAAACGTCCTGTTGGGTGTAGAGTTGGGGTATCAGGGGGTACAAGGAGGGCACGGGGCCATCCCAGGGGGCTACGAGGGCAGCATAAGGCTGCTTTAGAGAATACAGTCATTACCCACTGTGTGTCCTTCACCGGGCCATTAGCTGTGTAGCCATGACCAATCGGGTTTTGTCCCGCGCAGAGAGGTCATGCTGTGGTGGTCCCTAATGGTCGCTCAGTCAGCCGTCAGCTCCACACAAAACCTTTTAAAACTTCAGAAATTCTGCTGCTGCTGGCTCTGAACTGGGACTTTAAAAAGGCTCGCTCAGGCAAAAGGAGGGGGGGGGGGGGGGGGGGGGGTTGTTGAATGTGGGGCTCTGGGGAAGTCATCGCTTAGACACACGTTTGGAGCAGAGCTTGTTAACCCACTCAGGGGATAATCAAACTGTGGAGGTAAAATCTCAGTGTCACAATAGATAGAAGAGAGAGGCTGTTTTTAAACTGGGAGTAGCTTCTTGGTTCAACTGAAACTTTGCTACATGTTTTTTTTTTCTTTTTAGCAAGAATTTATTATTGCTGGTCGATGGTCCACAGATCTGGTCTAGTCCTGGCTAAACCTTGGTTTAGCACTCGTTGATGCCTGGTCTAGTCCTGGTTTTACTCTGGGTTAGCTTTGGGTCAGTCCTGGTTTAGCCTTGGTTTAGTCCTAGTTTAGCCTTGGTTTAGTCCTGGTTTAACCTTGGTTTAGTCCTAGTTTTGCCTTGGTTTAGTCCTAGTTTAGTTGTGGTTTAGTCTTAGTTTAGTCATGGTTTAGTTCTAGTTTAGTCCTAGTTTAGTCCTGGTTTAGCTTTGGTTTAGTTCTAGTTTAGTCCTGGTATAGCCGGGGTTTAGTCCTGGTTTAGACTTGATTTAGTCCTTGTTAAGTCCTGGTTTAGCCTTGGTTAAGATCTAGTTTAGTCCTAGTTTAACCTTGATTTAGTTCTAGTTTAGTCCTGGTTTAGTCCTGGTTTAGCCTTGGTTTGGTCTTGGTTTAGCCTTGGTTTAGTTCTAGTTTAGTCCTAGTTTAGCTTTGGTTTAGTTCTAGTTTAGTCCTTGTTTAGCTTTGGTTTAGTTCTAGTTTAGTCCTGGTATAGCCGGGTTTTAGTCCTGGTTTAGCCTTGGTTTGGTCTTGGTTTAGCCTTGGTTTAGTTCTAGTTTAGTCCTGGTTTAGCCTTGGCTTAGTCCTGGATTAGCCTTAGCTTAGCCCTGGTTTAGTCCTAGTTTAGCCCTGATTTAGTCAAACTCTGGTGCGTTTCCTATGAAAGTCCGGTTTCTTCTGAGCAGGTGTGAACTCGCTCAAAACTCTGGTGTGGCCCAAACAGGTGAGCTCTGGTCCTCCTGAAATCAGTGGTGTTGGTGCGGTGCGCTTTAAGCTCTGGGGCGCTCCTGGTGTGGTCCTGGTGAAGACCGAACACATAAGGACCAAACTTCAGACTTATGAACTAAAGCAAAAGACAAAAACACAAAGCATACACACATCTATACATGACAATAGGGAAAAATGACGAAAGAAGTGATATACTGAGAAAATTTTTTTTGTTAACAGCTAAATGTATGTGAAAACATTGCCAAAACAACACAGATTTCATATTTGTGAGAGAGTGTCCACAGCTGTATTCAGCTGATATCACTGCTATAAACTTGATACATGAAATATAAATGAAATTGTGCCGTATCATATTATTTGGATATATCGAGCTAAAGAGGCGGGCTTTAGTTTCTGCATATTGCATGTGTTTCTCATATCGTGTCACAATAGTCACAATACAACATTTTTGAAAAGATCAACATTTTTCTTCCTCAGTACAGTGGTTCTGGTGGTACGCAGACTTCTTCTGGTGGTACTCAAGAGACATTTACAGTTCAAGTCCTGATTTATGTATTCTTGTTTTAGTCCTTCTGTTTCTGGAGCATACATTTGATTAGTTTTGACTACTGCTTAGTCCTGGTTTGGCTTTCAGTCTTTCATCGGTCCTGGAGGAGACCATGGTTTTGACTACTGCTCAGTCCTGGTTTAGACCATTTTAGGTCTGGATTAGTCAACGTTTAGTCCTGGATTTGTCCTGGTTTAGACCTAGTGTAGTCTTGGATTTGTCTTGGTTTATGTCAATAAAGCTGGTACTTGTAAACCCAAATATTTTCCAAGACAGTACTTGGTATAAAAAGTTTGAGAAACACTCTGTCTGCTTAATTCTTTTCTATTGTAAACCATCTAATTTTCCTTAACCCTGTCCCTATCCCGTCTCTGTTCTTTCTGTATAGATCCCTAACTGGTCCCTCTGGCAGTGGGACGGACTTCTAATGGGCCCATAATAAACCGTGACTAACCGCGTCCCGAGAGCCAGACACCCACCGACACGCACCAGCCCCAAAACCCACTGCCACCGCTGATTACCATATAATTGGAAGCCTTTGTATCGGACATGGAGAATTAGCAGCCCGCTAGGTGGCTAACTGGTCTTTTATTGGGACAGGGGGGAGAGTGGACACAAAAAACAGACGAAGACGGCAGAGACAGGCAGCACAGACCGTTTCGGGACGACCATGCATTTATTATCATCCACAAACTTAACATATGAATACAGAGAGTGTCATTTCGACTGGCTTGTTAGCAGAATGTATGGCCATTCACACGTATTTCAGAAGTCTGTGTGCCCACGTATCAAGGCTGCTGATGTTGAGTTATGCGTCAAGGAGTGGTTGTGGGTTCAATGCTTTGGCCAACTCTCTCCTCTTCCTCCCACCATCCAAAAACCTGCATGAACTAGATGGATGGATGGATAGAGGGAGAACGTAATACGTCACGCTCGTCATTTTCGTCATAATCGTGCTGGTGCCGGAAGTAAATTTCACATTAATTTTTCCCATAGACTTACTCATATAGACAACTCATGATGATAACACGATTAATGTCTATCAAAAAAATTACAGAAAACATAAAAGTTCTGCAAAATGTGTTTGTAACATTGCCTTTTGATGAAAGGACTTTTCAGATGCATGTTTATAGCAAAATGAATTGTTTTATAGCCATGAGTTACCAAGTAGCTGATTAGTCTCTGTCGAGCTGTTGAACTTTTGATATATACAGATTTTTCAAAGTGAGTGGGAATTTTACTTCCGGAACCGGGTGTGGCCAGTCACTGTTGAGCTCTATGCTCATTCTCCGTTTTTACTCTGATTTCTCCAGAGAGCTGGTCAAACTACTTTTGTCTGGATCTACATGCAGAGCAATGAGCTGGACTACAGAGACCACAGTGCTTTGTAGTGGTAAATGCTAATAAAAAACAGCTAATTTCCACAGTAATCATAGTTTTACAAATAAATCTAAATGGTAAACGATAATGGTACACTTTTACTTAAACACTTACTTAAAATGAACATTAACAAAGTTTGAAAAAGTGTTCCTCTCTTGGTAAATGTGTCTTATACAGCCCCATAAATGCATCAAAGCTACGACAGTCACTCAGTCTTTCACTTTTCAACACAATGGACCAAACAAAACACAAGCAGAGGAGGGATTGTAATATGTGTCTCTGGTCTAAAAATGGGTGAGTTTGTCTCATGTTGTTATGCCTGTTTGGTACTGAGTGCTGGCGAATGCCTCTCAGGTTTAAAGTAGAACTCAGTAACTTTTTTACCTTAAATAAACAATTTTGGAGCCTGTGTGATGGTTAAATGAGTTGTTGTGGGGTAAATGAAGTGTTCAGCGTCTCCTCCTGGTGTCTCTGGGCTGAAAGTGACACTTGCAACAGTGAGTGCTGTCAACCTGGAGTCACAGAAGTCTCGGGTCTCGCGAGAAAGTGGCACATCACGGTTAGCAAAACAATAAGCTAGCAATGGCTTTATTTCTTGATTTTCGTTGTGGCAGAGTGGCTAAATGCCAGAAAAAATGTGTGCAGATACGAGGAGGGGAAAATGAAAGTAAAGCCGAACAAGGGATCACAATAGGAGTCAACTGGACTTGTGAGTCTTTACAATTTACAAAAACAATGAAGAAACGAACAGAGTTACTAAGTTCCACTTTAATCAGAGTACAATGTATACATGCAGCAGCAGTTCAACGGACAATGAGCATAGTCGGAGGAAAGTTGTTGGTCCAATCTCAAACTCTAGAAGAAGGGTCTACAAGAGAGTTACTTGTGTGTCCACAGAGGTGGACAGTAACAAAATAAATTTACTTGAGTACTGCACTTGAGTATAGTTTTTGAGAATCTGTACTTTACTTGAGTAGTATTTTTACTACTTTTTACTCCACTACATTTCTAAAAAAGCAAAAGTAACTTGCAGAGAAATTGTCTTAAAACTGAAAGACAACTGAGTGACTCTCTAAAGATAATCATTTACTACATAATACTACTCATATTTGCTCTCAGGAACTAAAAAGAACCTCTGGACACAATCTGGAAGTGATTTAGCTTTTGCTTTGAACATTATTTGCACGATTCTATAATAAACCAATTTAAAAATAATTGATTAGTATGATCATAATACTCAGCCTTATTTATAATACGTATGGCTCGTTTTTGCTCTAGAACTATCTGTTCTATTATGGTTTTATAAGTTGATCCCCACATTTTCTCACTAAAATGACTCGGACATCTCATCTTTAGAGGGTAGGATTAAGAATGTATGAAAATGTATTTGATTCATATTTTTGGAGCAGCAAATTTGTGACGAATGTAGTCGAAATTTTACACAGAATTCTTGACTGGACTCATTTGACTTGAATACATTGTGGGGAAAAAAGTACTTTGGATACTTAAGTATTTTTGAAAGCACATACTCCAGTACTTTAACTCAAGTAAAAATCAGACTTAGCAACTTTTACTTGTATTGGAGTAATATTTGACCTGGAGGATCTATACTTTTACTCAAGTAATGAAGTTGAGTATTTTGTCCACCACTACATGAAAAAAAAGCTCTTGTTCATTCTCCTTAGATTCTCATTAATTACCACTTACAACCCACACTGCCCCCATTATATTACACCCGCTTCCCTGCATCAAAACAACCATCGATGTTTCATTTTGTTATAATCCACAGATCTGCCCCTCTCCTCCGCCTCCACCTCCATCTCCCCTCCCTCCTTCCCTTAGCGCCTCTTTGTTAACCTAATGCGCTTTTACCAGTTGCGTTCTGCCAAGGGGGACATCTGCTGTGAGCAACCAGTCAATATTGAAGAGAGCAGTTCAAAGCCTCCAGTTCATTATTTCGGCACGGCTTTAACAACTTGGAGTTAGCACAATACCCCTGTCCACAATAGGGCCCCCATTAACCAGTGATTTATCATGATGGGATGCCCCGCGCAACCTCTGCCTATATATACCGCCACCCCTCCTACACCTCAAAAAAAAAAAAAAAAAAAAAAAAAAACTCCACAAAAAGAAAAGCTATTGTTGGCAAGGAAAGCTGTGCCAAAGGAATGATATAGTTAAAAAGTCAAATGAAGTGATGCTGAATGAGAGTTGGGAGTGTGTCCTGGCACGTTCAGGACTCCGAGACCCTTTTGGAGATTTAACGAGGTTAAAAAAAAAAGTTGCATTACAATCAGAACAGCGTTGGTTTCAGATGAAAAGATCTGGGACGAACCTCGAGGGTCATCTTATAACCTTACATTTAAATAGAGACAGGGTTGTACTGTTGGTGATGGTAACTTGTTCCACATTTTAGTAGTAGTAGAAGTAGAAGTAGTGGTTTTGTCTTTCTTTCTGTGATTCATGATTCTCAGCATGTGGGTTTGGACCTGGAAAGTGGTACAGAGGTTGAATATTAGTTCCACTGTTCTATTTGAATCCTATATTTATTGTGCTATTGCAGAGGTGTGTCTTGTGCTTTTTCAAACAGCTCACTGTGGATGAAAAAAAAAAAACACAGACAAGACTATCGTGATCATCTTTGGCCAATAGAAGCAAAGAGAAAGTGTCAAGAGTCACCTCGAGTCTCTATGTCTAGAGTCTAAAAGACATCTGGCTTAGTTCTTTTTGGGACACCCTGCAGTGGGTCAGATTCATACAGCACCCACTAGTTTCTACAAGGGGTAATCATGGACTCTGACTTGAACTTTAACAACCATATTGAGTCCCTGGGTCCTGACTAAATCCAGAAAGTACAACCGTATTAGTCCTGTCCTCAGGTCACTCAGAGAATTGACTTTAAAACAAGTCTCTCCATGGCTTAGTACCAAAGTACATCTCTAACCTGTTGGTCCCATTTGAACCATCTCGGACTCTGATTCAGGACTAAACTCAGTGAAGTGGCTGAAATCTGGACCAGTCTTCCAGTTGAGATTAGACAGGCCACTACTCTGACAGTGTTCAAGTCCAGGCTAAAAACTGTTCTTTCTATCCCTGTGTATGACAACTGAGTTTAATTTGCTCTCTTCTCTTCTAATTTCATTTTAAATTTATCCTCAATCATATTTAGAGATTTTTATGTCTTTTATTTGCATTTCTTGTTTATTTTGTTAACTTGTCTTTTTTGTGCTGCACAAATGAACTTGCCTTGCCTTCCCAGTTTCTTCAGTCCTTCCACTTAAAACATTAGACCCAATATTCTTCTGTCAAAATAAGCCCGCCCCTTTTTCTCCTTTCCATTTGATCAGATCTTATTAAAACATTATCCTGGGTGTGATAGCCGGACTAATGCATGCATACGGCCACCAGATCACTGCCCACGTCGGGCCCGGGAGCCTGGCTTTGTCCCGCATAAAGCTTGTATAATGAGCGTTTAATGTATGGCTTCTCAATATGCAACCAGCCCCTATTCAAAAACACATTGAGAATATCCACTGTGGCCCATGTGGCGCACTTGTAAAAACCCCATTCTCTTCCACTTTTCGCCCGAATTCATTTGCCTAAATCAGTTGGAAGGGGGGCAGGAGGAGGAGCTGCGGGACGGTGTGTACCAGCGGAGGTTTGTAAACCGTTTTGTTAACAATGGCAGAGAGAAGAAAAGATCCCGGGGCTGAGAGAGGAGCAGTTGGGTGGGTGTGGCGCTGGGACGACCCCTGGTCCGACTCCGAACCACCTGCTCCGGGCCATTTATTCAGCGGGACTGCGCTGTGACAGGGGGACAGACGGAGGGAGAATAAATCACAGGCCAAAAAACACACACACGGCTCAATAATAAAAGTATACGGCTCTGTACAGACTGGTGCGGGGCTGGTCCTGGATCAGCTGTTAGAGGGCCGCTGGGGTAAAGAGACAGGAAGAGGTGTCTCCAAGAGTTACACTTTGTTCTCTGTGGGTAGCTGTAGGAACAAGAAGTATTGGAACTACGTAAAAGTATTAGTAAAAGTATCTTGTTACCCTCACCTGCAGGCTGAGAAAACTGAATTATTGCCTTACTCGGAGTACAACAGGAGTGAATCTCTGTCTATATATTATCACATATTTATTATCACATATTCTCTTTAAAGAACAAGAGTGGAAGTTTAATTTGCTTCTCTGCAGAGGAAAAAGGCTCCTGCATTGTCTTCATTCTTCTTTCATTTCCTTTCTCCCTTCTCCTATACATTCTCTCTGGCAGCCCTGTGTGTTACTGTAATGGATTCTTCTTTTTCGTCCGTCTCTTCCACAAGGCCTGGACCCCTTGCATAGGAAAAACAGAATTAGTTTGACACTTTTAAGCAACACTGCTTAAAAGTGCAATTCTAAGTTGTGTAAAGCAAAAAACAAACAAAAAAACAAAAACAAAAAACAAATGCAAAGTCTCAATGTTATGTTAAATAAACTTGTAGCGTTTTAATTTGCTGTAAACCTAGTACTCTGATTGCAGGGCAGTTTCTCTTCATGGGAGTGGAGCACCTGGATATTGTGGTTCATTGTTGGGACTACTGCTGCATGTTTACACTGTACTCTCATTAAACAGGAGAGGCATTCACCAGCACTCAGTACTAAACAGACAGAACCTCATTAGTCCTGTATTTAGAGACATTTTTAGAGCAGAGGAGACCCATGTTATGGACCCTCCTCCTTCCTTGAGTGAAGGCTGTAGCTTTGATACGTTTATGGAGCTGAGTGAAACACATTTACCATGTTAGGAACGCTGTTTGTAACTTCATTAAGTTTTATTTAGTAAATTTAAAGTGTTATTGGTAAAACTATAATTACTGTGTGAAGTTTTAGCCCTGCTGATAAATACCCAGATCAGATCTCTGCTCCCCTCTGCATGTAGACGTAAAGTTTTCAACCACTGCACATTCAGTGATGGGAGTGTGTGCATTAAAATTAAGTCCTTTTCATTCTGGTCATTCATTTCCATTTACTGTCAACACCATTACTGTTAAACTGTCAGAGTAGGCGTACAGATGTAGATTTATATAATTAGTCTTTTCCATGCACAGTGCTGCATACTTAACACTGATGTTATGTTATCTATGTGCTGCCCCTTTAACCAGTCTACAGATGCTACTCAACTACTTTGTGATTTTTATTTTTTTATTCTTATTTTATGTATTTTTTTCTATATTATGCTATTATATTCTCTGTATTGCACCTTACTAATGTTGCATGCTGTGTGCCTTATATTTAGTTACTTTGTGAAGCTGCTGCCTGAACTTGATTTTTTGGGGGGGATCAGTAAAGTATCTAATCTAATGTGAAGCATCACCACACCATCACCAGTTTTGTGGTCCTGTGTGGGTTATAGGTGCACGAGGCAGGGTGCACCATGGGTAACAGCCAGTTAGTTGGTACATAATGTTTTGCAACCGAAAATGTTATCGATATCTACCTCCAATAAATCTTCTGTGGCCATTTGAGTCTGCCTCATATACGTTTATTTATACGTATATGAGATATGACATATACATTAATTTTCTGTGTAACTTTATAAACAACCCAAACGTCTTCATAATATTTAAGGTCTTAGATGTAGAAATGATCCATCAGTTTAGTTTTCTCTGTAGTCCATGGCAGGTTTTGTGACATATTGCTAACTTCTGCTGCGGAGCTAATGACCCTCAGTGCTGTGCTTGGTTCAGATGGGACAGGTCCACTGGGGATAGCTGTCCACTTCTCTGCTCTAATCTGAGTTTAATGTGTGGAGATCTGAGACGCTCCAGAGGGGATAGACCATTAAAAAGACTGGACCGGGGGCTAAATCCAGCTTTGATTCGGGAACACAGACCTGTCAACACCAACTTGTAGTCATCTGGAAGAATCATACATATTATGGTTATTATACAAGGCAGACAGGACAAAGGGATGAAGGGGGCTCTAAGAGGGAGGAAAAAGCACTTTTTTTTTAGCTTGTCCATGTTTTTTTACCTGGTTTAGACTTGATATTAACCTGATTTTTTAATTTAGCTTTGTCTTTCAGATCGTTTAACCCTTAGTGCTGGTTAAAACCTAGTGTAATCTTAGTTTAGCTCTGGTTTACACCATATGCTGGCTTTATTTAGTCTAGGTTTATTCTTAGTTTAGTTTGTAGTAAAACAAAACTTAGACTAGATAGATTATACACAGTATATATAGTTTTCAGTCATTTGACTTTTGCGTTCCACTGGATGGCAAAATAATCATGGTGAGATACAGCAAAAATAAGTATTTAGATGGCCTGATAATTCAGGACAAAATATGATATGGACTAAAACTACAAATATTGTTGAGCTTTGATCTGTATGGGGCCCTGCTGCTGCGTTTGAGTCACTGACAACAGCTACACTATATTTCCAATTCGCTCACCCACCTAAAAAACTGAATTGGGATTATGCTGTGGGGTTGTTTTTAGGAGCTGGGCTTGGCCCCTTAGTTCCAGTGAAAGGAACTCTGCTTCAGCACCAAGAGATTTTGGACAATTCTATGCTCCCAACTTTGCGGGAACAGTTTGGGGATGGCCACTTCCTGTTCCAACATGACTGCACCAGAGCACAGAGCATGGTGAGTTTGGTGTGGAAGAAGTTGACTGAACCTGCACAGAGTCCTGACCTCAACCTGACAGAACACCTTTGGGATGAATTAGAGCGAAGACTGCTGAGCCAGGCCTTCTCGTCCAACATCAGTGTCTGACGTTGGAAGAGAAGGTCAGAAACGTAGATGTCTGACGTAGATAGATGCAAAGGGTGGGCTGATGTCATATTAAACCTGATGGATTAAGAATGGGATGTCACTAAAGTTCCTATGTGGGTAAAGGCAGGTGAGATAATACTTTTTGAAATATAGTGTAGGTCACTTCCAGAGGGACCCGTCTTCCTATACCATCACGAATCAAGCATAAAAACGCATTGAAAGTTATTTTTTCATTTGGCCTCAGTCATCAACCAACTAACTGACAGATACAAACTACCATAAGCTACCACTAATCCAAATAATGTTTCATGTATTTGAAAGGCTGCCACTGTTTGCCCTCCCAAGTAGAGAGACTCATTTAATTGCAAAAAAACACAATTATCTTCTGTTTGAGTTAGTTTACTTTGATGGGATTCTGTAGAAACAAAGCTTTGTCCCTAACTTAAAACTTTAAATGGTGAGCTTGCCCTACAAGCAAGCGCCGAACTCCAGGTGTGACATCACACTGAAAACTATGAATTGATGCCGAAGGAAATTCATCAAATGTACCTTTCAGTTCAATAGAAGGATGAGGCTGAGGTTAGAGTTGAAGGCCTAGAGGAAGACCAGACAGGAGGTTTATGGATGTAGTGAAAGAAGATATGAAGTTAGTTGCTGTGAGAGAAGAGGATGCAGAGGAGAGGGTCAGATGGAGGCAGAGGATTCAGTGTGGACACCTCTAAAGAGAACAAACCAGAGGAGAAGGTCTTGCTCTAAACTTAACAAGGTAAATCTTCTAAATAAACATTACATTGCATTACATTTTATTATAAAACATGACTTTTTAAAAGAGTCCTATATCCTGGTCTGTGTCTTTCTAAAGAAGAACTAAATGAACTAAATGAGGACCTTGATATTGATCCAGGACTGGAGCCATGATCATGACTGACTGAGCCTTATTGATCTGTTTATTCCACTGAGAGCTGACTCTGTCTCTTTAAGAGGAATAGAGAGCGGATTTTATTCAACTAACATGGGACAATGACACAATGCCTGGTGGAAAATACTGTCTAAATCCAAAAGGTCATTTACCATCTTAATTCAAGTGTGTTCTGCTGTCAGTTCTGGAGTGAGCGCCTAACCCACCCAATAAATCTCTGAGGAAGTCCTGTCTCTGGGTTAAAATATAAGGTTGATGTGTTTCAGGAAAGGTCTCCCCATGGAGCTGTGAGTTGGAACTGGTACTGCTGCTGTAGTGTGTTGAGAAAATTTGTGTTTTTGGGAAGAAAACAGCACCTCAGATGTTTTCTAAACCCTTAACAGTAGCACCTGTATCTCTATCTAATGAGCTTTAGATTCAATAAGTTGCTGAGTATTATTTTAAAGCTTTTATTTCTCCAATCCATCCCACCAAATCACACAACTTGTCCCACTTTTAGTACTTTTTCACCCTGTTGTCTTCTCTAGGTCCAGTTTGTCAAATACTCGAGTTGATTTGTTCTGTAAATGGTAATTTTCTGAAGTGCAGTACGTACCGAAGTTGGAAAAGTAGGAAAAAATGTTTAGTATTTTGGAAATTTGGACCAAAAGGAAATTGCAGTACACAACCATTTACTGCATACACTATTTTTTCAGCTAAGAACCATAAGAAATAAACAAAATAAATCCAGTAAATATAATATTTCAGTTGAATGCTGAGGCCCTGGTCCTTGGTCATTGTGCTGGTCTCATGTGTTGCATTCACTGACCCCCGGAGCTCTTTAATCTGCTGTAATTGGGCGTGAGGCCTGAATAATGCGGCCAGAGAGCTGTGGGAATTGAACCTGACACCACCACCTGACTGATGTCCACTTAGAGAAACAACACACAGGACAAAATACAGAACAGCTTCTCTGACAGGACCCTCTCCACCTGGGACGTCCTCATATGGGACACCCTGCTCTAGGGACAGGGATCAGAACCGAGGATCGAAGGGTTATTAGACGCAGCCCCATGTGGTGGATAGGATTTAGGTCCAACGTACTCAAAATGGTACAGGCAAAGCTGAAGAACCTGACTTTTTTATTGGCTCTGAGGACGACTATAATACTAAATTAAAATAGGAATAATCTGTGTAAAAACAAGACCTTAAGACAGACATCATATAGGCTTTATCATTATTATTATGAAGGATTCTTTTCTTTTATTTATCTTTTTAAAGCAGTCCCAGTCACCTCTAGAACAGCAGCACGTTTTACAGCCCTTAAAAACATTATGTGACTAAACGAAAATATTTTCCAATAAATACTTTACTATTTCCATAAAGAGACAAGTGAAAAGACCAGCAGAGGGCAGAAGAGTGCAGCTCTGTTTTGTTATTTTGATCAAAAACAAAGAAAAAAAAAATCACATTCACAAATGAGAAATAGCTAAGAATATGTATTTTTCTATTAAGTAATCATAACGAGCTCAGTCTGATCAAATCTGCAAAATCTGCTCATCTAAAATTAGCTTGGGGCTGACGAACAACCAATCACACTGTTTGCTCGAAGTCACGTTCAATCATAATTAATGTTGCCATCATTAAGTGGCATTACCAGAGTCGATTTTGCAACCCATGTTAGCCTCATGCTGCTAATAGCCATGCTAATTGGCCACTTTATGCTCTGTCTGTTCCCCACCGTTGCCAGCAGGGGGAGACAGACACCTAATCCAAGCGTTCTCTGCAAAGTCACAGTAACAGCTCCCCAAAAAGATGTTAAGTTCTAAAACCTGAAATACTAACGCAAAGGAGTCTCTCACTATTTCAGAAAGAGTTCAGTGTTCCTGGTGTAAAATGTTGAATAAATCTCTGAGGGTGTCCTGTATCTGTCTCACCAAATTGCACAACTTGTCCTGTTTTTAGTACTTTCTGAGGCGGTTTCTTTGCAGATGTTCGTTTGCGTCTGAACCTCATTCAAAGATGGCTGCTGTCTTCTCGTCTTTTCTTCCTTCTTTCCTCTCTCCCGGTGTGGTCCCCTGTTCAAACGCCCCTATAACTCATCACCCTCTGTCCCCCTTCTCTCTGCCCTGTCCCGTCTCCACTTATCCCCACTGTTTACTCAGCCTGATTAGCTGCTCTCGCTCCATCCCGCGCCTTTTTATCCTCCGAAGACAGGGGATCCCCTCACAGGACAGGAGCGGTGAAATTAGGGGGATCACAGCAGAGCAAACAGTTATTAGCGGCGCCATAGGGAACTTATAGGAGAGTTAATGCTAACGCTGCTGCTAATCCCTTGGACACACAGACCGGCCTCGCACTCGCCTTGATAGACTCAGCGAGCGGCTAATCAGACCAAAAACCACCCACACAGACAGAGGGCTCGGGGAGTGGGAACGACTGGAATCAACAAGTGACAACAAGATCGTCTCCAAGGATGAATCCAGACATTTATCATTTACATGCACATCAAGTTTGAGAGAATTTACAGAAATATCCCATAAGCATCAGAATATTCAACCCTTTCACCCCAACCAGGACTAAACCAGGACTCTGTGTGTATCTGTTAGCCTCATGTTGCTAATAGCTGTGCTAAATAGCCATTTTATGCTCTGTACAGTCCCCACCGTTGCCAGCAGGGGGCAACAGACACTTAATCCAGGCATTTTCTGAAAGTCAAAGTAACAGCTCTCTATAAATATACATTATTTTAAGTTATAAAACCTGAAATACAAATGCAAAGGAGTCCAAGACTGTTTCAAAAAGCCTGAAAAAGCAGAATTTTTTCTCTTTAAGTGTAATTATCCATCTTTGGGTCACACCCCAGTGTTTGGTAGATACAGCAGGTCAAAGACTTCAAATCCCCCTACTTGCATTTCACTGCACTGATGGATATATAAAAAAGCACAATACGTAAATTCAAAATGCCTAAGTTGCGTTTGATATCGAATTTGCATTGTCTCGTTTGAATATACTGCTGTTTATTCCTCAGTTAATCATACATGCAACCACTTCTGCAAAAACTGGAATACCACCCAGCACTTTAATGCAGACTTTTTTCATCGAGGGCCACATTCTGAAACATGTATGTGGAGGAGGGCCACTCATAAAACAAAATTCCTTTCAGATGTTCCTTTTACTTCAGGGGTATTCACAGCTAAACACTCAAATACTGTAGGCACTCCACAACCCCACATTTATCCGGGCTTGGAAGTGGTACATAGTATTGCTCTATTTTTTGCTGTCACTAACCATTACTGTTCATGTTGGCTTCCTTAAAGGGTCTATATTCTGTGACTAAAATATGTTTTTTAATAAGTACTCAACAGGTGCCATAAAGAAACAGCTGGAGAGGGCAACAGAGTGTTGGTGTGTGTGTGTGTGTGTGTGTGTGTGTGTGTGTGTGTGTGTGTGTGTGTGTGGGTGGGGGTGGGTGGGGGCTTTAATGTAACACTATTGAATGACCAGTGTTTTAAAAGCATTGCCTCTTAACTTAGCTTCTGTCCCACCTCTACTCTTCTGCTCCAAGTCAACAGTACAGGTTAGACTTCCACTTATGCCACTAATGGACCAACAATTCACTCTTCGCTTACTGTTCCTCAAAACCCTCCAGATCATGTATAGATATCCCCAAGTGTTCGTAATGATTTTAATTGTCCAGAGTAATTGAACCATCCTCGTCCTGAAGCATTCCCCTCATTCCCCTGTAGGACTCTTCCCATGTTTCCCCTCTCTGTTTTAACGTGTGTATATTGGATTAGAAGCTCACTTGTTGTGGATTAGCTCACTTGTTAGCTTCCCGCAGAGACAGCTGCTAATACAGGTGTCAGTAAACTAAGCATTAGGCCTCAGCTCATTAGCCCCCTTTCAGAGCACCATTGTCCGGTGCAGCTCTGCCGTTTGTCGCTGTGTTTGTTTGGTCTGTGGTGGGTCTGCTTTCAGCAAACAGAAAAAAGACGGTACATCCTGTAAAGCCAGGAGTAAACAAAGAAGCAACCCTAAAAAAAAACCTGTATTATCAGCAAAATACAATAGATTTTTACATTTGCAGATTACTTCATACGATCAACAATACTGTTGCATGTGTACACTGTACTCTGATTAAGCAGGAGAAGTATTCACCAGGACTCAGTACTAAACAGACAGAACAACATTAGTCCTGTGTTTAGAGAATTTTTTTAGATCAGTAAAGACACATGGGTCCCATCATGCGAGGCACCCTCTTTTGTGTTTAAAAGTGAAAGCTCGACTGTCGTAGCTTAGATACATTTATAAGGCTTCATGAGACGCATTAACTACATGAAGATTTTTTTTTCTCCCTAGCTTTTTAAAGTTTTATTTAGTAAATTAAAAATGTAGCTGTTTACATTCATTGATAAAACTATGATTACTATATTAATTAGCCGAGTTTATTAGCATTTAGTGCTACAAAGTTTTAGCGCTGCAAGTAAGTCCCACCTGAACGCCTCACAGTACTGTGATCTCAATAGTCCTCTCTGCTTTGCAGATGGATTGAGACAAGAGCGCTCTGACCAGTTCTCTGGAAGCTCTCTCCCAGTTTTCAACAAACCATGTTCCAGATGTTATCAGAGCTCAGTAACACTTGCAAGTCTGAGTAATGCTTTCCCTCAAAACAAAAAGCAACAGAGTCAATTTTGTATGTGTAGCCCTCAAAATTACCCGGTTTTGATTTTATTGGATTCATAAGGTGAACTTCTCTAATCCTATCACTATGAAACTGTGCTATGACACATAATTCTGTACACTCAATGCAAATTTGGAATATTTATACTAAACTAAGGTTATCATATGAAAGAATGTAACACCTATTGTCAAAATGACCCTGAAATAATATGGACTAAGTCATTTATTTATATGAAAAAATCATTCATCACACACACACAGAAAAACACAAGATGAAAAAAATGATTACAATGCTGACTTTGACTGGGATGTAGTGAGATGCCTATATCTCCCCCATCAGCCCCCCACAGGAAAAAATCTGGTAGAACTTTTACTTTTACACAGTGCAGACAGTCATACTGTTCCACAAAGACCAAAGACACATTGTCCAAATGAGGATAACACGAGGGGTTAATAGAATCGACTTAACACAGTTTAATAAAACTGATGTGAAAACTGCATTTTACTTGAAAGTTGCTACCAATATTTCAAGTAAAAACAAACTACTCATTGTCAGTAATATGTATTATGTATGTATGTTATAATGGGATCCGCAAACCATTCAAGGCAAGGCAAGTTTATTTGTACAGCACAGTTGATAGACAGGACATTCAAAGTGCTTCATAGAAAGAAGTCAAGTTCATTGACAAGAAATGCAATTAAAACAACCAGTAAAATCACATAAAAAAATTATTATTAAGAATCAGTTTAAAATTAAATTAAAAGAGCAGAGAGCAGATAAAACACTTTCAGTCAAACATAGAGCTGAAAAAAGATCAGTTTTTAGCGTGGACTTGAACACTGTCAGAGTCAAGGCCTTTCTCACAACACAACTTTTTGGATTAGAGATGCACCAATACCGAGACCATGTGCTTGTACATCGTTCAAACTCCAGAGATAATTCTGAGAGATAATCAGATCAGCCCCATTAATGTTGTGTATAGGACTCTGTGTTTGAGCATCTCCTGCTGCTAATCCTCCGCTCTAGCCCGATGTGTCCAATACACATTCAGCTCTTTTCATCTGAAGCTTTTTTGTTTTTAAGTCAATCAGATTATTCAGCGGGAGGCTCCTCTCTCTGCTCCATCAGCATTAATAAGAACCCTTTAAACATACACCTTTTGATAACGTCCCAGGAGATGAGATGTGAACTTTCAGGGATCATATGGCAGAATCACTAAAATTTGAAACTTTCCATCAAAACAGTAACCTTGACCAAATTTGGTACATTTTAAATATAAATGACAAAATTATTCAACATTTTTAATGACAAAGTATCAAAAAAGAACCAAATGCTGGACAAGGGTTAAAGTGAACTATGGAGATAAAAGCACAGACTGCAACCTGCTTATTTGTCCATGAACGTGCATGCGTCTGGAGTCACTGAGCCTTAGTATTATATTATTTTAATATCATTTATTTTATTCGCAAGACTATGATAATGTCTGTTAGTACGAGAAGTTTGAATGACTTCTCAATCAGAATAAGATGTTTGCATGGAGTTGAAACCAAAGACAATGATTTCTTTTTTGAACAAGAATGCCTCTGCCCCGCATTATTAGGTTTTGTACTGTGCTCAGAAGATTTCTTGACCCCAATAACATTACATTTGTTTATCATGGCTATTTAAAATGGTTGGTTTTAGGGTTAGTTTTGTGTGTTCAACATGCTTAAAATACATTGCATTTGATCAAGTCGCAGCTATATAACCCATGTTATAAAAATGGCTCTCTGAAGATGAGCTGTGATGCGTCGCTCCCATGTAGAAGACGTGTATTAAACTTGAACTGAAACAGTTGCGTCTGTGAGGACCTCTTCTTGTCCAGATCCCAGGACAATACTTCCAAAGCCTCTTAGTGATACGTGTGTTTGCCTTCACCTCTATTTGCTCCTAAATCTCCTCCTTAGTCCCGGTCTTTGTCCCCGGTCTGGACCAGGACTTAATGACTGCTTTGAACTGCGGTCGTCCCTGCCACCTCTGCTCCCGTTCCCACATCCACACAGTGTACGGATGTGAGATGCTGCTAATTGAATTCAGGACAGGCTCTATCTCCGTGTGTTTGACCATCATTTTGTCCAGCGCGCGAGGAAAGTATCCACCAATTATGGTCATAAACACACAGGGCTTTCATGTGGGAGATGCCACACATGAAGATCAGACAGCCTCAGAGACATATCTGCAGACTGGAGCAGGGATTAGCACAGAAATCCCCTTATTGAACACTGGTATCATTTGCAGGTCATAAAAATGCATTATCCTCGTTTGAAAGACAAGATACATATGCAAATTAAACATATTTGTGCTGAGATATGACATGATTTTCTCTTTGTAATCCCTGGTCACCCCCCCAAGACTGAAAACAAGTCATCGGTCGAGCACAAAGTGTTTCTCTGTGGATCAAACTCTGTGTAGTCAAAAAAGACAAAGGAGGTTCACCCAGGATCATGTTTGTCCTTCTTAAGTCGGACACATATTATCCAAATTGTGTTTAAAGTTAAGGGGTTAGCACTCCCTGCTGTCTTTAGCGTGTTACTGTGGGTTTTCTCCTCTTCCTCCCACCGTCCCAAACATGTGCATCTACAGGTGAGCTGGAGAATCTAAACGTCCCATAGTGAATGAATGATTGTCTTTCAGTGTGTGTCTCTAAGTTCTAGCCCTGCGAATAACTGACCACTGTCCAGAGTGTACACCATGGCACCTACCCTGCAATGTTCATTTATTCATTGTTTAGAAAGAAGAAAGAAAATGGATTAATCAGGAAAAATCCAATGACGTTGACAATATCTTTTTCAAGACGTCCTGGCCAAGATGAGCAGCAGGACAGACTCAGTGCAGGGTACAAGCAGCTGAACATTAGACAAATGTACAACATGGTGGCACGGTGGCTTAGTGGTTAGCACTCTCGCCTCACAGCAAGAAGGTCCTGGGTTTGATTCCTGGACCATGTGAGACCTTTATGTGTGGAGTTTGCATGTTCTCCTTGTGTCTGGGTTAGGGTTTCCTCCGGGTGCTCCATTTTCCCCCATCAGCCTCAAAATATGTACAACAGGCTAATCCTAATAGACCTGACCAGGATCCTGGCTCAAGATCTGGAGCTAACTGCTGGCTCTGAGACTGTGTTCTAGAAAGCAATGGACTTCAAGCATATATAAGAAGGCAACTTGTCGAAAATGGCTTTGTACATTAAAATATACCAATACTGCATCCTGCGAATATTTATCAAGGAAAATCCAGCTAATGAGTATAAAGTACAATGGTGAGTCTACTTTAGACAGGGTTTCTGCAGGGTTCCACAAGTTGAATTTAAGACTTTTTTTAAGACCACTGTAAATGAAAATTAAGACCTCGTTAACATGCACAATGTGAACAAATACCCATATATTTGAAATATTTTTAGACAATATTACAATACTCTCTCTATTTCCCAGTACTTTGTCCTTGAAGCCAGTCGACTGTTGAAGATGACCTGTGTTGCACCACAAAAAATTATTAATCATGTCTCTAATCATAGTTCAACACTTTTGGCAGGAAGTATGTTATGTTTAATGTTTTTATGATAATTCAAAAAGACAGACAGAAGCGTGTCTTTGAGCTTGCTTATAACAGCGGAGCGCACTTTGAATCGCAATATTTTACCTGGATGATAATTTCAATTACATATTTATGATCATATCTCCAAGATAGATCTTCTAATAAAATAATTTAAAGTATAGCACAACTTTATCGCTGAAAAGTGTTACTAATATGCACAATGTCTTGTTATTTACTGAGATTTAGCACATTTAGAAGTGCTCGTGTACTGACTGCATGCTGCTGTGTGGAGCTCACCTGTGTCTGCCTGCTGATAAACTAGAGGCTACTAGCTTAGCATTAGAGCACTGCTAATAACAACTACTTTCTGAAGGGCAGTATAGCAAAGTGAACATGTGACTATACAGCGCCAGTGCACCTCAGCGGGTCCTCTGCCCGTGCCGCCTCCTGCTGTTCCCTCCTACAGGTGTGTTACTGAGCCTGGGTTTGAGCTTAGCGAGCGCTGCTGGCTGCTGTTTGACCCGGGACAGTGGCAGGGCGACGTGTGATGCGTTGTTTAAACTCAGCAACAGGTTCACAGCAGTTTAAAGGCCTGAGAGTGATCGCGCAGGTCTCAAAGTGCAGGGCAGGCTCCAAGTTTACATAACTTTACTTCTCAGACTAATGCACAGAGCAACACGCCTGGGTTATAAATACGCATGTGCAGATTTCCCTGAGATATGGGGCTGTGAGTGATGAGCCGAGACATTTAAAACATTTGTAAGCGATAACGGCGATTATTTTTACAGCAAAAAATGAACAAGCCCGCCCTGACGTGATAAAATTTAAGACCTGCTTAAGCATATTTAAGACCTAGTACTTAAATTCAGATTTTTAAAATTAAGACTTTTTAAGACCCCACGGAAACCCTGTTTAGAAGAAGTTACAGAAGATCTACTGTTTTTACAGTATTACTGTAATATAAAATACAATATTATTACTGTATTATGTTTTACAGTAATTACTCCAACTATTGTAATATTACTTACAGTAAAAATACAATCAAGTCTGTCATGATTTTTGTCAGTTTATTAAAAACACACAAACATTTTTGTCTTACACAGTTAATTGGATAAAAATACATAAACAAGTCTGCCATAAACAGAATCACTAAAGACATAGCACATCAAAATGAGGCTAACATTCCTTGTAATAAAGAACTTGTGTGGACTCATTAAACACACTGAATGTTTTTCTTATGAACAGTGCCTGTATTATCTGTAGGATGAAGTAACTTCATATCATGCATTTCCCAAAAAAAATTTACCAATGTACTTCCTCACTGTTACTTGGGTCTTTTATTAAAACACTACAACATATGTAGATTTCCAATACACTGTTTTAAAATAATCAGTGGACTTTAAGGGAAAAAAATCCACTTCAATGTTTCCCAGGTCCAGTGCTGTAATGGGCCAGGACATATCCAGAGTTACACAGATGATTGTGAAGAGGTCTGGGCTGGCATTATCTGTGACTCTGTGACAGAATCTGTAGAACCCTGGTGCTCCTCCAGTTAGAAGTTTTAGCAGCTGAAGGAAGTAATGTCCAGGAGAAAAACTTCCAGTTCAGCCTTGGACTTGGAAAAAATGGACCTAGATTTAGAGAGAACAGAAAAAAACAAAGAGAACAAAAAGACAAAGGGAACAAAATGTATTTTTTATATTGAGTACAGTATATTCTTGATGTAACAGAGTGAAACAATATTCAGTTGTATTAACAGATCTGGTCAGTTACCTGAGTGCACCTCCTGCTTCCTGAAAGACCCATGTTTCTTGTTCATTTAGAGAAACCTGTCTGAAAGTATTAAAAAAATATTTTTCATTGATTGGACACAATATGAAGTCAGTGTTGTCAGTTGTTATTAGGTGCTGGGTTATTATTTGATTCTTTTAAGTTTAATTTAGTTTAAAACTTTGTAAAAAAAAATATATATATATATATATATTAAATTTGTTAACAGCATAAACAGACAAAAAATACAGTTTATTATTTTAGTTTATGGTTAGCTCGCACCTGTAACTGACATCAGCTGACTCTGCTGAGTTATCTTGTAAGTATAAAAGTGAGTATAAATTTAAAGCTAAACAATGTTAACCATGTAATAATAATAATAATATAAAATAAATATAATATAGGTACTTACTTTTGTTAAGTGTGAGTTGGGATAAATCTGCAGGTCTCTGTATGGTTCTCTTCCACTGACTGAAGAAAATGTCATCTCACGCAAATTTCTCTCTTCCTATTGGTCAGATTTTCCCACCTAAATTCACTACTGTAATTTTTACAGTAGGTTACTGTAACATTATTTTCCCCCCACAATTCAATGCACATTGCAGCAGTCTACAGTATAAACTTTTTACAGTAATCTACTGTACATATTACAGTAAAATACTGTTGATATTACAACAATCTGTTACAGTGTACCCAAAAAATGAACATGAATTCACATACATTCACATCATTTATATGTAAACAAATGTAACTTGCATGTAGGTGTATTCATCAAAGTCTGTGTGCATGTGTTACAAGACACATCTGAAAGTCTGGCAAAATTTTGATTGATTTTTATTCTTCTTTTCTTACAGACATCAATTAATAATAATAATAATAATAATAATAATAATAATAATAATAATAATAATAATTCATGAGTTTCCAAAGACCACATAAATGCAGCATCTTCCTTTGACTTTCTGAGATGCAGAGGTAGATACTCCTCGAGCACATACTTTATATACTTTTATTTGAGTACATCTTTAAGAAAAATGTTTACATTTACTCAAATAAAAATGGCTCTAAAAGTTTTGCTTTTTGTTACTTTAGCCTCACATCCTTAAGGAGTTCAAGTCTGGTCTGAAGGTCTGAACGTGTAGTAGTTGTACAAGCTGAGGTAAAAGCACTGCTGACAGTATTTTATCCAGTGGCAGTAAAACATGCACAGTTTTAACCAAAGAGAATTCTTCCACAGTGGCCATCTTGGACTGACCTGTTCCAGTGTCACATGACCCACCGTGGCCACAGTCTGGGGGGTCTTCTGTAAGTCCTGTAAATCCAGATGTTAATGCGGTGGGCAGCAGGCCTGGACAGATGTGTGGAGTGCGTCTGAGTGCGGGGCCCCTGCTGTGAGGCTCCCAGAAACCCCTCATAATCTGTTTGCTCCTTTAATGAGCCCATTGTTCCTGAGGGGGGCCCCTGAGACGGATCTATGTTTGAGAAGGAAAATCCTCCCTGAGCTGAAACTGAGACAGGATTTAGGCCGAGGCTTTGAAATAAAAAGTGTTTCTCACAGCTGTTCATCCTTTTAAATACTTTAGGACAACTTACATACTGAGAATTAAACTGAGGAAGTCTTTACATACACACACTTTCTGGACGGATCAGAGCAGAAGAAGATATTAAATGGGAACCAGGCACCTTTTATATTTTAATTAAACAGTTTCAGAGTCAGTGTGACGGCTATAGAAGTTCTTGCAGGGTGAAGTACAGCCCCCAGCAGTACCCCCTGGTGTATCTTGGTGGAAAAACAGCCTTTTAAGAATGGGAGCACCGACACAGTGTCCCTGAAGTCTCGAGTCTGGTCCCGGTTAGACATAAGTGATGAGATTATTTCTTACATGATGGTCCTGGCAGAGCAGCCAAAAGGCAGAAGAAACTTTTGTACAAGAAATAAACAAGAGTCAAACTGAGTCAGGAGTCACACAGGGGTCCTAGGTTTTTACCAGAGGGCTTCAGTCCTAAATGAAGCACTGAAGCAGGGCAACACTTATTTACTGAGGCACGTGCCCCAGTAAATAAATCCTCAGTAACATAATATTAGTTATCAGGGCTTTCATTAGACTAAGCTTCTGCAACAGACGTATTGTTATTGCGTTAACACATTAATTAATTAACACTGACAATTATTTTATTGCGCGTTAACACAAGTAATGGGTCAGTCATGAACAAGCCAGTTTACAAGAAATTTACAGCATTTCTTGAAAATGTAGCTCTAGCTGCTATAGTGCTCTTCTGTCTATCTGTAAAATAATAATTTAATATTATTATTATTATTATTATTATTATTTGGGCTTCAGGGATGTTTGAAATTATAACCATATACAATCATAATTATAAATAAATACAAGTCAAAACAGAACATATTGGCTGTAAAAGCTATAAGTGGTCAAATGAAGAGCCATTTAGGAGCCGAAAAAGCTGAATTGCATTATTGATTGAATTTTATAGCATATAGCATATAACATTTAACAACTATTCATTTAAAAAATTTGAATAGTACATTGTGTGGCGCAGACTTTCAAGAAAAAAGTGATATGAGTTAGACGGTCCTGTGCCCCAGTAAAGCTTTAGGTCCAGCAACCCTCCTGCTTTGAAGAGAAAAGTGCGGCCAAAACAGAGAAGAAACAAGCAAAGTCGCATAGTTCCCCTTTAACACAAAGGTGGAAATGCAAACCTCTTTGGGAGTTACTGACCCAAACCATACCATACTGATCTAACCAGTGCTGTACCAATAAATTCAAACACATCTTTTGTTCAGTTTACACAGAAACATATGACAGCAGATGAAAACACAGGGCCGGCTTAACTCCCGGCTCAGTGCTCCTGGTGTCTGCTCCGAGCCTGTGGAGTATGATGCTAATGATGGCCATTAATGGCCCCTGACAGCACAATCTGCTGCCCATTGTCTCCCAATCAACACTGTGAGCGTGCACGAGAGGGGCATGCACGTGAGGCGGCTCTAATCCGGACGGTCCCGGGAGAGCCCACTGAGCTTCGAGTGCAGATTAGCTCAATTAGAGGGACTGTGTGATCAGCAGTAGAGCTACAGCAGCTGTGTCACTGACCTCCATTTAACTCAACACTCATTATTCTATTTACAAGTCATCCACACATGAGCATAAAGCATGAATATTACATGTGTCTATAATGCAGATATGCATATGTGTCCAGGACAACCTTTAAAAATGACTTTTTATGTTCAGTGGAAAGTTTTTTTTTTTCTGGCTTTTTCACTGTCCAATATTTATCTACAAAACCATTTTAAATAAAGTGCCTTTTTATTTAACATCACTTTTAAACTCTGATGATCTGTTTACAGCAGTCAGTCACAGGAGCATTTTACACTGGATGTTCCCTACATAAACACAGAACTCGGAAAGACTACATATGCATACTCTGGGATATACAGATGGAATAAATTGCAAAAGATACTCAGTCTCATTTTCTATCTGTAGAACTCTTTTAAATCTCTTTTAAATTATCTTTTGTTTTTCCAATGTACCTGTTTTTAAATTTTAATTTGATTGGTTTTTATTTCATTGTCTTTTGCTTATCACACTATTTGTATTTTATTAATCTGTACAATTTATATACAGGGCACCATTGTAAAAGAGAGCTAGACTCTCAGTTGGTTTTCCCTATCTAAATAATGGTTATAATAATTATAATAATTTGAGGAAAATTGTTCAATCAACCTCCCCCTTGAACTGCCATCTTATCGTGGTGGGGGAGTTTGAGTGCCCGAATGATCCTAGGAGCTATGTTGCCTGGGGCATTATGCCCCTGGTAGGGTCTCCCATGGCAAACAGGTCCTAGGTGACGGGCCAGACAAAGAGCAGTTCATAAAGCCCTTATGAGTAGATATATATCAAGGACCGTGACGTCGCCCGGTATGGCGCAGCCGGGGCCCCACCCTGGAGCCAGGCCTGGGGTTGGGGCTCAAATGTGAGCGCCTGGTGGCCGGGCCTTTGCCCACGAGGCCCAGCTGGGTACAACCCGAATGAGCGACGTGGGCCCGACCTCCTGTGGGCTCACCACCCGCAGAGGTAGCCGTAGGGGACCGGTGCAATGTGGATCGGGCAGCAGTCGAAGGCGGGTGCCTCGGCGACCCGATCCCCGGACACAGCTTCTAGCTGTGGGGACATGGAATGTCACCTCACTGGGGGGGAAGGAGCCTGAGCTTGTGCGGGAGGTTGAGAGATACCGGCTAGATATAGTCGGGCTCACCTCCACGCATGGCTTGGGCTCTGAAACCCAGCTCCTCGAGAGAGGTTGGACTCTCCACCACTCTGGCGTTGCCCGCGGTGAGAGGCGGCGGGCTGGTGTGGGCTTGCTCATAGCCCCCCAGCTCAGCCGCCATATGTTGGAGTTTACCCCAGTAAACGAGAGGGTCACGTCCCTACGCCTTCGGGTTGGGGACAGGTCTCTTACTGTGGTTTGTGCCTACGGGCCGAATAGCAGTACAGAGTACCCGGCCTTCTTGGAGTCCCTGGGAGAGTACTGGAAGGTGCACCGACTGGGGACTCCATTGTTTTGCTGGGGGGACTTCAATGCCCACGTGGGCGGCGACAGTGACACCTGGAGGGGCGTGATTGGGAGGAACGGCCTCCCCGATCTGAACCCGAGTGGTGTTTTGTTATTGGACTTCTGTGCTAGTCACAGTTTGTCCATAACAAACACCATGTTCGAGCACAAGGGTGTCCATCAGTGCACGTGGCACCAGGACACCCTAGGCCGGAGGTCGATGATCGACTTTGTAGTCGTGTCATCTGAACTTTGGCCGTGTGTCTTGGACACTTGGGTGAAGAGAGGGGCTGAGCTGTCAACCGATCACCACCTGGTGGTGAGTTGGATCCGCTGGCGGAGGAGGCCGGACAGACTCGGCAGACCCAAACGTATTGTGAGGGTCTGTTGGGAACATCTGGCTGAGCCCTCTGTCAGAGGGGTCTTCAACTCCCACCTCCGGGAGAGCTTTGACCAGATCCCGAGGGAGGTTGGAGACATGGAGTCCGAGTGGACCATGTTCTCCGCCTCTATTGTCGATGCAGCCGTTCGGAACTGTGGTCGCAAGGTCTCTGGTGCCTGTCGTGGCGGCAACCCCCGAACCCGGTGGTGGACACCGGAAGTAAGGGATGCTGTCAGGCTGAAGAAGGAGTCCTATCGAGCCTGGTTGGCTCGTGGGACTCCTGAGGCAGCCGATGGGTACCGGAGGGCCAAGCGTGCTGCGGCCCGGGCGGTTGTGGAGGCAAAAACTCGGGTCTGGGAGGAGTTCGGGGAGGCCATGGAGGAGGACTATCGGTTGGCCTCAAAGAAATTCTGGCAAACCGTCCGCTGCCTCAGGAGGGGGAAGCAGTGCTTCACCAACACTGTTTACAGTGGAGGTGGGGAGCTGTTGACCTCGACTGGGGATGTTGTCGGGCGGTGGAAGGAATACTTTGAGGATCTCCTCAATCCCACAGACACGCCTTTCACTGAGGAAGCAGAGGCTGGGGACTCAGAGGTGGACTCGTCCATCACTCAAGCTGAAGTCACTGAGGTGGTTGGAAAGCTCCTCAGTGGCAAGGCACCGGGGGTGGATGAGATCCGCCCTGAGTACCTCAAGTCCCTGGATGTTGTGGGGCTGTCGTGGCTGACACGTCTCTGCAACATCGCGTGGCGGTTGGGGACAGTGCCTCTGGACTGGCAGACCGGGGTGGTGGTCCCTCTTTTCAAGAAGGGGGACCGGAGGGTGTGTTCCAACTACAGGGGGATCACACTTCTCAGCCTCCCCGGGAAAGTCTATTCCAGGGTACTGGAGAGGAGAATTCGGCCGATAGTCGAACCTCGGATTCAGGAGGAACAATGCGGTTTTCGTCCTGGCCGTGGAACAGTGGACCAGCTCTACACCCTCTATCGAGTGCTCGAGGGTTCGTGGGAGTTCGCCCAACCAGTCCACATGTGTTTTGTGGATTTGGAGAAAGCGTTCGACCGTGTCCCTCGTAGCGTCCTGTGGGGGGTGCTCTGGGAGTATGGGGTCCGGGGCCCTTTGCTAAGGGCTGTCCGGTCCCTGTATGACCGGAGCAGGAGCTTGGTCTGCATTGCCGGTTGTAAGTCGGACCTGTTCCCAGTGCATGTTGGACTCCGGCAGGGACTGCCCTTTGTCACCGGTTCTGTTCATAATTTTTATGGACAGAATTTCTAGGTGCAGCCAAGGGCCGGAGGGTGTCAGGTTTGGGCACCACAGGATTTCATCTCTGCTTTTTGCGGATGATGTTGTTCTGTTGGCTTCCTCAAACCAGGACCTTCAGTGTGCACTGGGGCAGTTTGCAGCCGAGTGTGAAGCGGCTGGGATGAGAATCAGCACCTCCAAGTCCGTGGCCATGGTTCTCGACCGGAAAAGGGTGGTTTGCCCTCTCCAGGTTGGGGGGGAGTTTCTGCCTCAAGTGGAGGAGTTCAAGTATCTTGGGGTCTTGTTCACGAGTGAGGGAAGGATGGAGCGTGAGATCGACAGGCGGATCGGTTCAGGCGTCTGCAGTAATGCGGTCGTTGTATCGGTCTGTTGTGGTGAAGAAGGAGCTGAGCCGAAAGGCGAAGCTCTCGATTTATCGGTCGATCTACGTTCCTACTCTCACCTATGGTCATGAGCTTTGGGTCATGACCGAAATGACAAGATCCCGGATACAAGCAGCCGAAATGAGTTTCCTCCGCAGGGTGGCTGGGCGCACCCTTAGAGATAGGGTGAGGAGCTCTGTCACCCGGGAGGAGCTCGAAGTAGAGCCGCTGCTCCTCCACATTGAGAGGAGTCAGTTGAGGTGGCTCGGGCATCTGTTCCGGATGCCTCCTGGATGCCTCCCTGGGGAGGTGTTCCGGGCATGTCCCACCGGGAGGAGGCCCCGGGGAAGACCTAGGACAGGCTGGAGGGACTATGTCTCTCGGCTGGCCTGGGAACGCCTTGGGGTCCCCCCGGTAGAGCTGGAGGAAGTGTCTGTGGAGAGGGAAGTCTGGGCATCTTTGCTTAGACTGCTGCCTCCGCGACCCGGTCCCGGATAAGCGGAAGAAGATGGATGGATGGATGGATGGATGGATGTTCAATCAACTACATCAGAATATATCAGGAATCAGCTGTAAAAAAAAAAAAAATACTTTAAACCTTAATGTCTATTTTTGATCATTTTTGGCAGACTCCAATAAACGATGCTTCTATTGGCCATTGCGTTAATGGCTGCAGAGGAAGAGTGAATTTTATAATATGTCTCTATACACAGAGAAACAGAAACAGTTTCCTCAAAGGAGTTTACAGGAATAGACCTAAAGCAGAACTCAGTAACTTTTTTACCTTAAATAAACAGTTTCGGAGTCTGTGTGATGGTTAAATGAGTTGTTGTGGGGTAAATGAAGCGGCCTTCATCTGCCCCTGGTGTCTCTGGGCTGAAATTGACACTTGCAACAGTGAGCGCCTCCAACTCTGAGTCACAGAAGTCTCGAGTCTTGCAAGAAAGCAGCACATCGCAGTTAGTAAAACAACAAGCTAGTGATTGCTTTATTTCTTGATTTTCGTCGTGCCAGAGCGGCCAAATACGTCCTCGTATGGATACGAGGAGAGGATAATGAAAATAAAGAAGAGTGAGGGATCACAACAGGAATCAAATGACTGTGCACGTTAGCATATGCTATTTCCGGTTGTAAAACTCAAGTAGGCAAAGTTGTTTCCGGTCCCCGTTACAACGGTGTCAAAATGGACAGAACCAGCAGCAACCTGCATTTTTCTGCCAAACATCTCAGTCAAACACTGTTGATTCTTTTTCACCCACTGCCCTGAGTTAACATGAACAAGGCTTCAAATTTTACATTTCCCAGTAAGTGTATAATTTTGAAGCTAAGTCACAAAAACATAGCCTACAACCGTAACATGAACGACTAATGCTAACGCGAACTAATGCTAAATTATTGGGCTTGCTGATTAAATCAGAATTTAATTTCATGACTATTATTGTATTTATAATTTATCTTTATCTCTGAATGAGCGCACAAACAAGCAGCTGGTGTGCACAGGGAGACTGGCGTGTTGGAAATCTCAGGCTAACTTTTAACAATATCCAGTGTCTGTGAGAGAGACACAGCAAACCCGATTCTGGGACTGTCGCCATCATTCAAAGCTAAAATTACACTGAACAAAAATATAAATGCAACACTTTTGCTTTTGCTCCCATTTTTCATGAGATGAACTCAAAGATCTGAAACTTTTTCTACATACACAAAATAACCATATCTCTCAAATATTGTTCACAAATCTGTCAAATCTGTGATAGTGAGCACTTCTCCTTTGCTGAGATAATCCATCCCTCCTCACAGGTGTGCCATATCCAGATGCTGATGAGACAGCATGATTATTGCACAGGTGTGCCTCAGACTGGCCACAATAAAAGGCCACTCTGAAACATACAGTTTTGTTTTACTGGGGGGGGGGGGGGGGGTTACTGGGAGGTCTGGGGACTCCAGTCAGTATCTGGTGTGACCACCATTGGCCTCATGCAGTGCAACACATCTCCTTCACACAGAGTTGATCAGGTTGTCGATTGTGGCCTGTGGAATGTTGGTCCGCTCCTCTTCAATGGCTGTGTGAAGTTGCTGAATATTGGTAGGACCTGGAACACGCTGTCGTATACGCCGATCCAGAGCATCCCAAACATGCTCAATGGGTGACATGTCTGGTGAGTATGCTGGCCATGCAAGAATTGGGATGTTTTCAGCTTCCAAGAAATGTGTACAGATCCTTGCAACATGGGGTCGTGCATTATCATGCTGCAACATGAGGTGATGTTGTTGGTTGTATGGCACAACAATGGGTCTCAGGATCTCGTCACAATATCTCTGTGCATTCAAAATGCCATCAATAAAATGCATCTGTGTTCTTCGTCCATAACATACACCTGCCCATACCATAACCCCGCCGCCACCATGGGCCACTCGATCCACAACAGTGACATCAGAAAACCGCTCACCCACACGACGCCACACACACTGTCTGCCATCTGCCCTGAAAAGTGTAAACCGGGATTCATCCGTGAAGAGAACGCCTCTCCAATGTGCCAGGCGCCATCGCATGTGAGCATTTGCCCACTCAAGTCGGTTACGACGACGACCTGGAGTCAGGTCGAGACCCCGATAAGGACGACGAGCATGCAGATGAGCTTCCCTGAGACGGTTTCTGACAGTTTGTGCAGAAATTCTTTGGTTATGCAAACCGATTGTTTCAGCAGCTGTCTGAGTGGCTGGTCTCAGACGATCTTGGAGGTGAACATGCTGGATGTGGAGGTCCTGGGCTGGTGTGGTTACACGTCATCTGCGGTTGTGAGGCTGGTTGGATGTACTGCCAAATTCTCTGAAACGCCTTTGGAGACGGCTTATGGTAGAGAAATGAACATTCAATTCACGAGCAACAGCTCTGGTGGACATTCCTGCCGTCAGCATGCCAATTGCATGCTCCCTCAAAACTTGCGACATCTGTGGTATTGTGCTGTGTGATTAAACTGCACATTTCAGAGTGGCCTTTTATTGTGGCCAGTCTGAGGCACACCTGTGCAATAATCATGCTGTCTCATCAGCATCTGAATATGGCACACCTGTGAGGAGGGATGGATTATCTCAGCAAAGGAGAAGTGCTCACTATCACAGATTTGACAGATTTGTGAACAATATTTGAGAGATATGGTTATTTTGTGTATGTAGAAAAAGTTTCAGATCTTTGAGTTCATCTCATGAAAAATGGGAGCAAAAGCAAAAGTGTTGCGTTTATATTTTTGTTCAGTGTAATTTGCTTTGGTCAGATGTAGCAGCTCCGCTAATCGTCACTGTCTCCAGCTGTACACATTTTACTCAGCGCAATGCTTTTCTCAGATGAAGCCAAATCCCTTCTCTGTGGAAACAGGAGATGCACCATTTTGTCCAACTGTGTCCGTTTTCTTTCATTCTGTCTTAGACCAAAAGCCTGCCCAGCTAGCAAATTTTAACTGGCACGGATTCGGCCCACATCCTTACGTTTCCTCCGGCCCACTATGCACCCGGTTCCGCGGCCCAAAGTCGGCCTGAGTTCTGTGTGCTGGACTCGTTTAGCAACAGTTGGCCCAGTTCAGGCCCAAGCACTGCATGCCGACACAAAACCGGACACATTCACCTCTGGCCCAGATCCGGCTAACATACTGTGTTTAGATAGAGGCGTGTGCATGGTTCTGGCACGGATCCAGTTCATATACTGAATTCTGAGGTGTAAATGTAGTTCTGGCAATAGCTTGTAGTTGTTCTTTTTAAGTAGAAGTTTTTTTTTTGTTGTTTTTTTCAAAGAAAAATTGTTGTAATGTTGTGTGGGCAATGTTGTAATGTCGTGTGGGCAATGTTGTAATGTCGTGTGGGTATTTCCGGTGCAGGTGAATGTTGTTGTAATGCCGTGCCGTTTCTTTTTGTAAAGTGTGTTTCGGCTTTTGTAATTCGTTGAGCTCTCTGGCCAACTGTAAGTTTTGCTTTGGAAAGAGACAAATGTGGCCTGATTTTACTGTACACAGATGAGCGGGTAGTCCAGTCAACACTGGGTTGAGCTCCTCTATCTGACGGCCAAAACTGATGTCGTTAACATATTTATTAAAAATCAGCTTAAAAAACTGAGCCTAATGAGCCAAATCTATCCCTTACATTTGGGTAAAGGTCAGAATGATTTATTCTGCAATCAAAGGAGAAACTTCCTAACTCAGTCCCTGTTCTAGTTCACCCTCTGTCAAAAACACTTAGACGCCTTATAAAGAGCCCAGACGATGTCTCAGAGTCCCATTTTCTCAGAGATGACTTCTGTTACACTGCTGTTGACTGAATAATTAGTTTTACTCAAACACAAGGTAAAAAACTGGGTACAGTGCATCTTTAACGCCTACTTTCTGCAGTGCTTTAACACAACTTACATTATCCCACATTAATTAAGTTGGACAGACTCCAGAGACATTGAGCGACATTACGCGACTCTAAGTAACTGCACTCACTTTAAGATCCATATGTTTTAGCACACACCGATCAATGCCACGAAGCCATTGACCACTGACCACCGTTGGCATTTCCACCTCCAGCAGCGTCTCTCTCAATGCTCCGATCGAACCACAGCTCTCCTCGCGCCCCCAGAGCCGTACGCCTCCTCTGTCCCGCTTCCTGCTCTGTCTGTACCAAAGACAAAAGATCCACAGGTGAGACGGACAGCGCTCCACAGCTTCAATTAGCCCCCGCGGTGCCGCACAAAGAGGCGACATTTGATTTGAGCAGAGTGCCAGTTTAAGGGCTGTCTCCGGCGCCTGACGTCTCTCCAGGATCATCCCCAGCTCCGTTTGTTCCCGTGTTTGAAATCCGGTCGATGTTTTGTGCTTTTGGAGGCGGCACTGTTAAAAACATGGGGAGTTGATAAATTCATTGCACTGACTGCCTTTGAGTCCTTTGTGCATGGCTTTGCACTAATGAAACCTCCTGCTGCTCGGACAAAAGGCAAAAGGATGTCAATTTAGCCTCCTATGTCTTTATGGGCCTGTCTTAGGCCTGTTTTAGACACAATTTAGAGCAGTGGTGGAAAGTACTCAGGCCATTTCATAATTAAATACATATGAAGGAGAAAATGTACTATGTTCTCAAACAAACTGACTTTTATGAGAGAAATTTTCTAGCAATAAATTTTACAACATTTTCTAAACCTCTACCTTGGTGGAAAAGTTTTTAGTAGTTGCAGTTAGTAGGGTGGAGGTAGTAGTAGTTGTAGAAACACAGTAAAGGCATTTTTCCAATGGGGCAGTACAGCGAGAGAGGATCCACACTCAGGCAAGAACAACAACCCAAAGGAAATAGAAGGTAAAATGTTTTTTATAAACAAACATTAACAGCCGTATAAAGACAGGACGAGTTAAATGTTGAGCCGAAAAACAAAGTTAGAGTACGTCAGCAGTTTAGTGAAGTCTGCCTCTGGCTTCAGAGTCAGAACAGTTCATGTATAGTTCAGATTGGATTAAACACTAATTGAACTCTTAGGGTTATATGGTCAGGTATTAAATGTGTTAAAGTAGAGCAGAAAAGTGAGTTGCACAAAAAGGTGGAGGTAAACCTGAAGTAGTCTCCTGTTTACTGAAGCTAATACAGACAGTCTCGTACTGACACCACTGGTGTTGTACTGTCCAGTGGAAAAGCACCTTAATCATCCAGTTAGTGATGTGGTTTATTTCCAGTCCTCGATAAATTAAGAGGATTTGATAACTTCTCCGAGCTGATAAACAGCATTTATTGCTTTTCTTCGTCACCTGTTGGTTCTGCTGAAGTCCTTGTTGTTGTTCAGTCCTTTGTGGGACTTTTTTCCTTCATGTTTCCATTTCAACAACAATAAAGTCCCGCTGACGTCCGCCACATTCAACCAAACCCACATTTTCCACAAGCCTTTGTACAACTGGCTTCTGCTGCTGTCCCCAGGCATGTAATTTCCGGGGGGGGGGCAAATAATCACAACATTGCGATGAATACAAATGTGAATTATCTTGCATGAATAAATCGTCAATTTTCTGTATTCATTTCGTTTGCCAGCAAAATGGTCATTAGTTTATTCAACCCCCCTACTCTCCCTGCACAGAAAACTTAGTATGGCCCAATCCACTGTCTCTCCTGAGTGTTCGCTGTTTGCAGGGGCGCTGCTAGGTATTCTGGGCTCCCTGAAAAGATTTTACATTGGGCCCCCCCACTAACATTTTTTTCTAGACCAGGTTTAACATAGCCTATTAAAACACTCATTTACCTTTAAAAACGTCTTAGATGGACGTTTTACAGCAGGGCAACATTAAATAACATTCATACTTTGCTATGAGACCAATTAAATTGCTGCCTCTAAGAAAAGGGAAAATATTTAAAGTGGTTGTAATTGACTTTAATCATAAAAGCAAAACAGTTAAAACATTACGTTTTTCTAGACACACTATAACAGAATTATATTTGTATTAAAAATTATAATTCTAAACTGTTCACACTAAGTACCACCTCAGACAACAGAAGTACCAAAAAGTGCCACTTTAAATGAGTATTACTAAAAACTGGGCTAAACTGAGTGTAAACATGGACAAAACTAGGACTAAACCAGCTCTAAGCAAGGTCTGTGCCAAGTCTAAAACCAGGACTAAAACAAGCCCAAACTAGGACTAAACCAGGAACAAATCTGATCTATAACCAGGACTAAAACAGAAATAACTGAGGTCTATAACAGGACTTAAGCAGCCGTCTAAACTACTGGATCAAACAATAGATATCAACCACAATGTACACAATGCTTATCATTTAGCACAAGTTTTAACTATCAAGAGCTCATCTTCTTCAGTTGACAGTGAAAGAGCAGGGTGACTGGGGGGAGAAGACGGGGCTGAAGCAGATTCTGTATTGACTGCGACTGGGACAGACCTGACAGTGGGGCAGCAGAAAAAAAAAAACTTGATAGAAAGTACACTATTTAACAAAAGGCTATGTGAAGCTGTAAAATAGGCTAACTGAAAAACCAACTTATTCTGCTAGCCTGTTTAAGCTACTTACTGGCACAGCGTTAATACTTTCATATAATTTTTGAAGGCAAACAGCGAACCAAAGTCAGCTAACCTATAATTAGCCCAGAAACTCCACCCTTTACACCGTTATTTCAAACAACTGTTAATATAGACCTTTCTTTTGGAAAAACTAGGTGACATACTGCCACCCTTGCCTTTCCCTTTCTTCTTGTTCCCTTTTCCCCTTTCGTTTTTACAACCTGACTTATGTTGGAAGTGGGACGTGCTGACAATACAGAGGTTAGCTGTGTCACATACAGAAGTAGAAACTACTCTTGTCGTTCCCGGGCCTGGTTAGTAAAAAATCCAATACAGATGACTGCTTTTTTAACTTTTTGTTGCGATGCAATTACCCTGGACGAGTGAGAGTCTTCACAGACATGTTTATTCTAATTTTGGGAAAGATACCCTTCAGCTGGTACGAGAATTTGAGAAGACTGCTAGGAAACTGGCAGACTACAAGAACCACCTCAGATTCAACCTAAGATGCCGACAGAGCAACCTGATCCCCAAGAGCTTACAGCTGGGCACAAGCACAAGTGAGAGAGGACACCGAGCAGAGAACATCCTGCAGAGAGCTCGAACCCAGCTTTTAAGTGAAAGGATCAGACAGACTAATTTCACAGTGAACAACTTGAAGAGTAAATTGGAATACTTACAGGATAAGATATCAACAACAGTTACAGATGAAGTTTTCCAGATGATTTCCAGCTTCACCCAGACCGCACAGCTTTCACAACACAAGAAAAGCAAGGAACGTCAAATCAAGAAATTTTAGATTCTGACCAACAAACAACAGAACTCCAGTGACAGGCCCAGCCAGAGGAAGGAGAAAAACCACACAGAAACACCAGCAAACAGAGAGAGGTGTGTTAAGAACCTCTCTGACTGTGAGCCATCACAAACGGAGAAAGAGGTTTTATCCAAGGGGCTCAATTTTTCAGTAACACCCAAACAGATCCATACGGTAGACCTCATCACAGTCTGCCCTGTCCAGTGCTAAATCACCTCCTTCTAATCTTACCTCAGAAGAAAGGAAGGCTTTAACAGCGCTGGAGAAGGACCACAGCATTAACATTCTGCCAGCAGACAAAGGTAGATGCACAGTGATCCTGAATGCAGTGGACTATGAGGCCAAAGTGAACAGCTTACTCAGTGATGCTACCACCTATGAGACACTGAGGAGAGATCCAACCAGTGGCTACAAGAAGAAGGTTATAGACTGTTTACAGAAGCTGGAGAAAGAGCAAGTCATTGACAAGCAACTGTATTACAGACTATACCCGGGGGACGCCATTCCCTGCATTTATGGCCTTCCTAAAATTCACAAGGAGGGAATACCACTTAGACCCATTGTCAGCAGCACAGACTCTATCACAACTTAGCTAAACACCTGGCTTCAATCCTGGCCCCTCTTGTTGGCAACACAGTCAGGAATTCACAAGACTTTGCCAACAAAGCCAAACATCTCCAGCTGGATTCTGATGAGACTATTGTGTCTTATGATGTGACGTTCCTGTTCACCTGCATCCCCACCACAGAGGCAGTAACCGCTGTGAGGATGAGACTGCTTCAAGATGGAGCACTGCAGGAGAGGACAAACCTGACACCGGACCACATCTGCCAACTACTAGAGGTGTGTCTCAACACCACATATTTCCAGTTCAGAGGAAACTTCTACAGGCAAAAACACGGCTGTGCTATGGGCTCCCCAGTCTCCCCCATTGTGGCTAATCTGTACATGGAGGAAGTTGAGAGGACAGCTCTTGACTCATTTCCAGGTACGACCCCTAGGCACTGGTTCAGATATGTGGACGACACCTGGGTGAAGATCAAAATCCAGGAAGTGGAAGCTTTCACAGGACATATTAATGCTGTGGACCAGAACATCAAGTTCACTCGTGAGGATGCAACGGAGAACAGCCTAGCCTTCTTAGACTGTGCAGTTATCATTGGAGAAGACAGGCGGCTCCATGTGGAAGTGTACAGGAAACCCACTCACACAGACCAGTACCTGTTATTTGATTCAAACCACCCGCTACAGCACAAACTCGGTGTGATTTGGCAGCACAGAGCCCAAGAGGTTCCCACAAGCTCAGAGGGAAGGAGGAAAGAAGAGCTACATGTCCGCCAAGCCCTCAGAACCTGTGGATATCCCAACTGGGCCTTCTCCAAATCCTGAATGACAAGAAAACAGGACAGGAAAGAACAGGAGCAAGAGCCAAAAAGGAGCAATGTAGTCATTCCGCACATCGCTGGCCTGTCTGAGAAACTTAAAAGGATTTTTAGCCAACATAACATCCCGGTTTATTTCAAACCTGTTAATACTCTCAGACAAAAACTGGTTCACCCCAAGGACAAAATTCCCAGTTACAAACAGAGCAATGTTGTGTACTCCATCCACTGCAGTGAGAACTGTAATGAACAGTACATTGGAGAAACCAAACAACCTCTGCACAAGAGGTTATACCAACACCGCAGGGCCAACTCCAGTGGACCAAAATCTGCAGTACACCTCCACCTGAAGGCCACAAACCACTCCTTTGAGGACAGTGAGGTCTGAATCTTAGCTCTTTGTCAAAAAAGATAAACCTTCTTTAAACAGAAATGGTGGGCTCAGATACAACCTTCCTTCTGTCTACAACAGTCTCCTGAAACCCAAACAAAACAAACCAGTTTCACTCAGGTCATTAACACTGGTAGGAGCTGACCAGGCTGGGGAGGGTTTACGACTCTCACTCCAGCTGAGGACAAAGGACTCCTAACGACCCGATACCACTCAGGCTATTCATGGTCATATTGACCAATAGAATTTAGTTTCAGGCCAAAACTCCTCCTTCCTAGGAGAATATAAACCAGCTCTCTTACCAGTTCATTTCAGAATTGAGAAAGCCTCTTGGATAAGAGGTGAAACGTCTTCAACTTTAAAAAATCGAATCCAGATGACTGCTTTTTTAACTTTTTGTTGTAAGTGGACTGAACCATTTTTACAATTGTTACACACAAATTTGAAACAGGGGGGTCTCTGGGTCTCCCCCAGAAAATTTTTAACTTAACAGATGTTTCCTGTATCTTGGAGTATTTAGAGCAGGTTTCAGCAACTAAAATTGCTTGAGGTCCACAGAATTAACGTTCTACCCTGCTGGGGTCCAAACACAACATATGTAAAGAAAAAACAAACAAACTAGTAAATAGGCTATATTACAGTGTTATTTATGTATTTAATCTGGGCTACTAAAACGTACAATGCTTATTTCTGTCAGAAAAACATTTATTATTTGAACTCGTGTCAGATCATATTGGAGACAGATGGATTTATAAAGACTGCCACTGTCCTCCAGGCTACAGTATTTGGATAACACAGTTTTAAATATATTAATTATGAATGCAGGGGAGTGCAGCAATAATATTGGATAAATGCGCATATTATCAGCTAATTAATATGCACAAAAACTCGGCCCATTCACGCCTCATTCGCCCTTTGTTCATCTGAGTAAAGTGAGACCAGAAATTGTGACATTACAGACTTCTGCTGTGTAAAGTCCATATTAATTCAGAGAACAGTGTTTGTGGGCTGTGGCCTGATGAAGCTGATAGATGCTAAAAGCCAAAGCTAGAGAAGTAGCGCCAGGACAGACAAACATTTCCAAAACTCACCACACAGATGTCTTCACGCAGATTCTTTTCATCTTAATATAAAAGGAACAGTCCATATTTGATAGCGGTTATAGTCCATAGTCCTGGCTTGTTGAAAACTTCAGCCCAGTTTAAAGAGGCTCTAAAGTCAGGACATTGACAGAGCTGTTCAGATAAAAGCAGGCTGCCTCGCTGTACTCTCGCGGTGTAAATCTGCGCTGGAGTTTGCTTTTTTTGAGCAGTTTTTAATTCTTTCTAGCGCATTTAAATCTGCTGCTGTCTCAGTCAGATCAGTGTACTCTGTAACTGTAGTAACCCACAAGGACCCCTCAAGTCTTAGTCGCGCCTGTTCAAAAACAAAATGCGGCAATATTTAGCTATTTTAACTTGTGACTGGTAGGGACAATTTGGTCGGTCTGAAATTTTGGTAGGGACATGTCCCTATGGTCCATACGCAAACCTACGCCCATGACAACAGAACAGGCCTATATGCAGGAATTTTCCTGGGCCCCCTTGCCTGCCACGGGCCCTTGGAATCATCCTAACCCCTCCCCGTCCCACAGCGCCCCTGGCTGTTTGCTGTTTGTCGCTCAGTCAGTCACTGGTGTTGTAGTGGTGATTGTTGGCTGTCTCTAACCTGTGCTATTATGAAAAGAGCACCAAAGAGCCAGTCAACGATTTTACAGTGTTGGTCAACTCCAACCCCAATGTAAAAGAAAAAAAAGTACTGCCCAAATTAGCATACTCCTTCTAAATGATTCAATGTGTAAAAAAAATAAAATAAAATAAAATAGGCCACCCAAAGTTACGCCCTTGGCTGTCCCCATTCAGAAATAAGTACAGAGCTGCTCATAATACAGCAGATTATGTTTTATGGCATAAACGGCTAACTGGCATGTTTGTTTTGGATACAGGTCAGAGGTGTGCTGCTGACCTCCCACCCTTCATTTCTCTGATTGGTTATTCCGCCTGTGATGTTCCGTCTATATAAATGAAATTTTAAGCAAAGGGGTACCAGACTCACTGATTTGTATAGAACAGGAAAAGAGTTTGTCTGCCAGCCAGGCTAGAGGTGACCAAGACTCGTCTAAAAATATTAATAAAAGCATAATATAGCCCCTTTAAATAAATATAGTATACACATTTATACCAACTAATTATTATGGTGACAGCAAATAAGTATTTTAAATAATTTTAAAAACGTTTTATGCATCCTCTCCGTCCTCACAATATCCGTACTGCGCATGCGTTGTTCCCAGAGACGGTCGCTCCGGTAACAGAAAAGCGTGGCTGATGCTTCCTTTACAAAAGCCTTTTCTCTCTTATTACTGCATAACCGTGACATTTAACGGAATCAATATGACTCGATAACGCATTGACAGTTCTTACATTAAGCACTGACTGATTTTTATTTTATCTTTGGAGTAAAAACAAAGGTCAGGATCCGCAGCAGCGAAGAAGAAAAAGAAGCAGGAAGTCATTAGCTCTTCCGTAGTCACGACGCTCATATCTTTTTTTTTTTTTCTCTCCAGTTTATATGTTATGAAAGTGCTGGAAAACGCCCTGGCAGCTGCACCCTGGATATTAACAGTCCTAGTGCTTGTGATCGCAGCTGTTTTAATCCTCTTGGACGACCCGGAGCCGCTGAAATATACGAGGTATTTGTGTCAGTGCTAGCATGGTTTCAGTCAGGTTTGTGAATGGAAAATAAAGGCAGAGTAATATAAAAATAGCATGCAATTATTTGTTTTTGGAGCTAATTACACAAAGAAGGATATTCTGTGGTGGAGAAGGAATGACAAGCCATAATATTTAAGTAATCCAGTTAATGTTTGGTTTGAGGATCATGTTGCATATAAAATATAGTAAGGTGTATGCTAATTCAGTGGTTTCCAAACTTTTTGGTTTTGTGTATCCCCAGGACCTGATTAAATCCTAGTTTGAACCCAGCTTAGTCCTGGTGAAGTTTAAGTTTAGTCCTGGTTACTAACTCTGACCAGGTTTAGACTTAGCTGAGTTCTGGTTTAGACCTGATTTGATGCTGGCTTAGTCCTGGTTTAGCCCCAGCTTAGTCTTGGTTTAGTCTTAGTTTAGCCTTAGTTTAGTCCTGGTTTGACTTTGACCTGGTTTAGCTCTGGTTTAGACCTGGTTTGTTGCTGGTTTAGTTTTGGTTTAGTTTTAGTTTAGTCCTGGTTTGACCTGGTTTAGATCTGGTTTAGTTCTGGTTTAGTCCCCGTTTTGTCCTAGTTTGACCTGGTTTAGACCTTGTTTAGTCCTGGGTTAGTGCTGTTTTAAGTTTATTTTAATCTTTTAAAGCCAAATGAAGGTACTATAAATATTCATACAATTGTGTGCTAATGCGCATGTTGAACTAGAGTGAACACCGTTTTATCTTAGTTTTGTCCTGTTTTAGATGTCCTAAACTGGGTAACTGTATACTTCTGTTTAGTACTACTGTGTTTTAGTCTGTTTCAGATCTGGTCTAGTCTCGGTTGGTCCAGGTCTTCATTCCTAATTAAGTCCTGGATTTTCTGTAGATATGTTATAATTTCTTTCATTTTTTAGACCTGGTCTGAGTTTAGACCTGGTTTTGTATTGGTTTTGAGTGTTTAGTTCTGTTTAGACCTACCAGGTTTTAGTCCATTTCAGATCTAGTTTAGTCTTGGTTTGGACCAGGTTTAGTCCTGTTTCCAGTCCAAGTCTAGTTTAGTCCTGGATTTACTCTTTTGTAGAAATTAGTTAAAGTTCCTTTTGGTTTTAGACTTGGTTTAGTCCTACTAGTTTTTAGTCCATTTCAGATCTAGTCTAGTCTTGGTTTGGTCAGGTTTCCAGTCCTTGTTTTCGTTCATAGTTTAGTCCTGGAAATTGGTTTTAGACCTGGTGTATCTGAGTTTAGACTGGGTTTAGTCTTGGCTTTAGCAGTGCCTAATCTTGAGATTTGTCCTAGTTTAGCCAATAAACCTCAGCCACAATCTGCGCCAGTCCCAAGCCCAGTTAAATTGAGAGCATTGTATCAGAGAGGGGTCCTGATTTTTTCCTGTTCAAGTTCTGTTTTTTGTCCTGATTTAGTCTAGTTTTGGTCCATAGTTCATCCCAAGATTTAGCCCAAGTCCTAAAGTCTATTTTTGGCTTAGTTGTATTTTTGTCTGCTGTGAATCACAGTATGAGCGAGGACTTGAAGACGTTGGAGGAGGACTTCAGGAAAGAGAAAATGAGCTGTTTTGTTCTGGGAGCCTCGGGGGAAACGGGACGGTTGCTGCTGAAGGAGCTGATTGAGCGAAATATCTTTTCCAAAATCACTCTGATCGGACGCAGGAATCTGACGTTTGAGGACAAGGCCTACGAGGACCTGGTAATCATACAGGACACTTATTTAGGTAACACAACAACAACAACATCAGTTTAGCTCACTGATATTTTCAAACTGAACACTTTTACCTCCTGAAGGTTTAGTATGGATTAGCTCGGATGTGTTACTGTTTAGGTTTTAAATTTTGTTAACATGGAAAAATAAAAGTCCTTATTCTAATTAGGAGAACGCAAAAAGCTCACTTAAAATCTTAACTCTGAGTTCAGTGTTTGACCAAGGCAGGATTACAGTGTCTCCCTTTTGTCCTTTTTTGGGCTGTTTTTGGAGGGGTGTAGACCAGAGCTGGAATCATAACTTTCTCAGTTGGACTTTCTGCCATCAATGATAAAGTGTTGCTGTGTGGACCAATTACCAATGGAAGCAATCCCTTCTAAGAATCCAGTATAAAGGTCCCCTATTCTGCTAAATGGCATACTGTGGTGCTTTCCTTCTCAAGAGCTGATGACCATTTGTCTCATGGCTTTATGTAGACTCGTGAATCCAGGAAGTTCTCCTGCATGTTTCTAAAGCCCATACACTATCACTGGACTCTTTCAGATAGTTTCAGAGCTTAAACCATCATCACTATGAAGCAGTCAGCTCATTTATCTATCTGTTAGCCTCATGTTGTTAATAGTTGGTGCCATGGGCGTGCCGTGAGGGCAAGCAAGGCAAGCAGTGCTTGACCAATCAAATCTAAAAAACACACGGATTAAAACTATAACAAAATTAAATCGCTCTCTCTGTAAACATTTCATTTTGCTGTTCACTCCCATAGAGAATCAGTCTATAACCTGCTTTCAGTCACTGTTTTTTTTCTGTGCCCTGCTGGCCACTCCAGGTACTGTCAAGGCAAGCTAGGTTGCCTCTCTGCCATTCATTTGTGTCATTTTCTCCTTCGTGGAAAAGGAGTCAAGGTGCACTGTTTCTGCCTGGGTTATGTCAAGCAGAGGGCCAGCAGCTTGTTTTGGAGAGTTGTGCATGCATGCTGGGGTCAATCTCAGGCTCAGTGACAGAGATCGCTGGCTGATAGCAGCTGGCAATAAGTAGCGTACTGTGCAGCTTACGGTCCCATACATTACAGTGTGCATGTGCCGCTTCAGACAACAAAACTTTCCACAAGTAGCCGCAGCTAGCCAAAGTGTCTAAGAGCGTTTCTACAGATAAGTCTGTGATGGAAATTTTAGATTGAGATACTTGACAAAAAGACTGTGTCTGGATCAATCAGCAAGTTGTCTTTAATTCACTTGTGCACAAGGAGAACACAATACAAAGGAGAGATGCAGAGTGTCCTCCCCCCCTTAGCAGAAGCTAGGTTTTATACCAAACGTACACAGGAGAGAGTACGTGTCCCAGAGTCACACATAGTTTGTAGCTTAAACCCTGTTCATGTTCCTCATGAGTACATGCTGGTGCATAAAACTGCTGTCATATAAACGATAGCCTCAAGTACATTGTTAAGAGTCAGACATGTTCATAAGAAGTGGAGCTGGAGGAGTGGAGAGGAGCCAGCGGTCCGTGCCTGGGACTGGATGTGAATATTACAGAACTGTGAATGAACTGGGTTCTGGTTATTGTGGACAAACTCAGCTGTAGGAAATACAGGACATTTCTTCAAAAAAGTAACATGGACTAGATTTGCAGCTTGAGTAGAGAGGTGAGTGTCAGTGAGGGGTGTTTTTAATGGAGGTTTGTGATGTGATGTGTAAGGCTTCTTTTGAGGTTTTATTACAATGAAGCAGCATTAACAGTGCACTGGTCTAGTGTCGATCTCAGTGTGAGTCCTGATGAACCTCATCTGTGAGGCTGTAACCTCACTCATCTATCCATCCATCTTCTTTTTAGTGCTTATGAATTAAAGTTAAAACAAAAGGCAAGCTTTGTGGAAAAATATGTTGTAATGACATTCTTTTGTATACAAACAGCGTTACTAATAATAATTATATAGAAAGAGTGTGAGATAGTTTGAAACAGCCTACTACTCAAACACTAATGGGATTGCATTTAAGTGATTTTTAATTAAATTTAAATTAAATCAAAATGTGGTCATATAAAACTTAATGAAGTCAAGGTGTCTGATTGGCCGCTTGAAAAAATCACTGCGTGCTACTGGTCTGTGCTAAATAGCTATTTTATACTCTGTCCAGTCCCCACTCTTGCCAGCAGGGGGCAACAGACACCTAATCCAAGCAATCTCTGCAAAGTCACAGTAACAGCTCAAGCGAAGAGGTTTTTCACATATACATTATTTTAGGTTATAAAACCTGAAATACTAATGCATAGGAGTCCAACACTATTTCAGAAAGACTGAGAAAAGTGGAACATGGAACCTTTAAGTTGGCGATTTTAGCCAGGATTCACAGTTGGGTAGAGTCTGCACCAGTCAGCACTAGTCGGCTTGGCGAGTTTGCCCAGAAATGTGTTACTGTGTGAGGGGTAGAGACTGGAATCTGTAAGCGTGTGTGAGGGGAACAGACCTGCCCAGACCTCAGTCACAATCAATCAAACATCAACATTTGAACTTTAAAGCTAAGCTGCTGGGGATGTAGTTGTGTAGTGTGTTGTGATTACAGACCGACCTCATCAGACGTAGTGTGTGCGATACCCAGTTTCTTATTTGTCATATAAAATCTGCTAAAACCAGTCTGCTAGTGTTGTAAACTCCCAAGTATTTTCAAAGTCGGTAATGACTTTGAATGTTGTGTAGTGTTTGTTATATCCATTCATGTCATTCCTATTTAAAGTCTCCTTCCCAGGTTATTTTGACAGATTTTTCTCTTCTCTTGTTGCTCCAGGTCCAGGAGGTGGTGGACTTTGAGAACCTGGACGATTACACCGCTGCGTTTCAGGGCCACGACGTTGGATACTGCTGTCTCGGCACGACACGAGCCAAAGCTGGAGCTGTGAGTTTAACATGTTCATCTGTACTCATTAAAGGCACTGGAGTCAGGTTTCATGGTCAGACTGATGCAGGAGGTGATCAGGAGAATGACTCAGTAAATATTGTTTGCACAAGTTGCTTTGTGGACACACCTGTATGATGTATGGTGTAGGATATTTAGTGTTAACGTACTACTCCTTAACTAAGTCAAGGTTCACATAAGTAACCTGAAAAACGTGGAGATTAACTGAGAGGTTCTGCAGGCTTGATCTATGTTGTCAGTACCTTACCCTTTAACTTACTCAGAGTGTTTAGTTTGAGTTTTGACACTTTGAGGCTTCTGTAGCTTTAGTGTTGACCCTGTCACTGCTCGATACCTGACAGTCCTGGAGTTAACCTCTATTTGTTTTATTTTTTTATTTTTTTATTTTATTTAACCTTTATTTACCAGGAAAAACCTCACTGAGATTACAAATCTCTTTTTCAAGAGTGACCTGGCCAAGACAGCAGCTCATTTACATGTTTCAGCAAACAACATTCAACACAAACATTCAGAACCTTGGAACAATACCGTAGAATACTAAAATCATTTAAAAAAATAAAAATAAAAACCCACAATAAATAAGCTAATATAAAAATTTTGTAAAATCAGTTTGTCAGGTAAAACATCTGCAGCACAAGGATTTTTCTTTCCAGACATTTAAGAGCCTCTTAAACATATTTAGTGAAACCAGTTCTTTCAGTTTTATGTCAGCTTAGTAGTGTTTTAATTTATACTGTTCTGTGTGTCCATATAATGGTTTAGATCAGACATTCCCAACTTTCACATTAATAACCACCTCAGAAAATATGCGGCTTTACAATCACCAGCTTTAATGGACTAAACCAGGTCTAAACCAGGGCTAAACCAGGACTAAACCAGGACTAAACCAGGACTAAACCAGGACTAAACCAGGTGTAAACCAGGTGTAAACCAGGTCTAAACCAGGTCTAAACCAGGACGAGTCCAGGACTAAACCAGTTCTAAAAGAAGGTTTAACCAGGATGAATCCAGATCTTAATCGGGGCTAATGCAGGACTAAACCAGGACTAAACCAGGACTAAACCAGGACTAAACCAGGACTAAACCAGTTCTAAAAGAAGGTTTAACCAGGATGAATCCAGATCTTAATCGGGGCTAACGCAGGACTAAACCAGGACTAAACCAGGACTAAACCAGGACTAAACCAGTTCTAAAAGAAGGTTTAACCAGGATGAATCCAGATCTTAATCGGGGCTAACGCAGGACTAAACCAGGACTAAACCAGGACTAAACCAGGACTAAACCAGGACTAAACCAGGACTAAACCAGGTCTAAACCAGGACGAGACCAGGACTAAACCAGTTCTAAAAGAAGGTTTAACCAGGATAAATCCAGATCTTAATCGGGGCTAACGCAGGACTAAACCAGGACTAAACCAGGACTAAACCAGGACGAATCCAGGACTAAACCAGTTCTAAAAGAAGGTTTAACCAGGATGAATCCAGATCTTAATCGGGGCTAACGCAGGACTAAACCAGGACTAAACCAGGACTAAACCAGGACTAAACCAGGACTAAACCAGGTCTAAACCAGGACGAGACCAGGACTAAACCAGTTCTAAAAGAAGGTTTAACCAGGATAAATCCAGATCTTAATCGGGGCTAACGCAGGACTAAACCAGGACTAAACCAGGACTAAACCAGGACTAAACCAGGACTAAACCAGGACTAAACCAGGACTAAACCAGGACTAAACCAGGACTAAACCAGGACTAAACCAGGACGAATCCAGGACTAAACCAGTTCTAAAAGAAGGTTTAACCAGGATGAATCCAAAAAGAATCCAGGTCTTAATCGGGGCTAACGCAGGTCTAAACCAGGACTAAACCTGGACTAAACCACGTCTAAACTAGAACTAGAACTAGAACTAGAACTAGAACTAGAACTAGAACTAGAAGGACTACAACCACTAGTATATATAATTTTCCTTACTAGAGTACACATATGTCACTGGTTATTTTTTTTAGGATGTGTTGCCAGCTTGAACCAAACAGTTCCCTGTGTTTTTTTCTGTCAGGACGGTTTTGTTCGAGTGGACCATGATTACGTCCTGAAATCCGCCGAACTGGCCAAAGCTGGAGGCTGCTCTCAGTTCCACCTGGAGTCTTCCAGAGGAGCGGACAAGAACAGCAACTTCCTGTATCTCAAAGTCAAAGTGCGTCATGTGACATAAAGTTATTTTCAGATTATCATTCATTTAAAAGCTTTAATCAGACATAACATTATGACCACCGTCAAAGTGAATAACTCTAAAGTGATTCTCTTCATCATTGCTCCTGTTAGTGGGTGGGATATATACTGTCAGGCAGCAGGTGAACATTTTGTCCTCAAAGTTGATGTGTTAGAAGCAGGAAAAATGGGTAAGGGTTTGAGCAAGTTTGCCGAGGGCCAAGCTGTATCATTTACAGAGAACTGGGTCAGAGACTCCAGAACTGCAGCTGTTGTGGGGTGTACCCGGTCTGCAGTAGTCAGGATCTATCAAGAGTGGGCCAAGGAGGGAACAGTGGTGAACCGGCGACAGGTGATGCACGTGGGGAGTAAAGGCTGAGGCCCGTGTGGTTGGATCCAACAGATGAGCTCAAACTACTAAAGGAGTTAATGCTGGTTCAGTTTGTTGCTTATGGGGCTGCATATCAGTCAGGGGGTCATAATGTTTTGCCTCATTGGTGGATAATACAATAGAAAGAGGTGACATAATGCCTAATTGTGATTCACATTAACCCTTGTGCCCCAATGAGGACAAAAGTGGCCTTTTCAAATTAAATTTTTTTAACTTAACTTTGCAGTGGTTCTTACCTTTTAAGAAATGTGTCTCAGGAGTGTATTTTATCACTAATGATGTTCTACGCATAAATTTATTATTACTTCATGTTTACGCTCGCCAACTAAATCTGTGACACTGCTCCTGTTCAGAGACAAAAGTGTCTCTGTCACCAAACATCAGAGAAATGGTATATATTAATATTTTTTCTACTTTTTTTTTGCGTAACTCTTGTAATCAACTTGTGCCCTGACCAAATATTTAATTATTTTCAGAATTTAACCCTTTTTATGCCAGTGTAATGTAATAGCATCTCAATCTTTAGAAAAAAATACACACAAAAAATTAAATATTTTCAATATTTTCAATGCAAAGTGGATTTTTGTAGGGGGGGGTATTACAACCTTGGGTTTGTCAAAGATTACCAACAACAATGATATAGATGGATATGGGAAAAATTCACTTTGCATTGAGAATATTAAAAATATTTAATTTTTGTATGTTTTTTACTAACAATATGAGAGTACATACACTGGCAGAAAAAGGGATACAAACAATTAAATATTTGGTATTTATGATCAGGGCACAAGTTGATTAAAAGATTTATGCAAAAATAAAGTAGGAAAGTATATGAATGTTTATATGTTTTGTGACAGGGACACTTTTGTAACTGAACTGGAGCAGTGTAACTTTAAAATTTGGGTACAAGAGTTAATCCTTTCAGCAGGCTGCAGGCCACCATTGCTCTGTTATCATCGTGCATTTACAGTTGAGTCTTGATGAATGAACTAATGCTGTGTTTCAGGGACAAGTTGAAGCCGACATCGAGGCTTTAGGCTTCGACAGGTTCTCCATTTACAGACCTGGGTAAGGACTTGGATTCAACAACAGTTTAATGTCTAACCTTTTCTAGGCTTATTTTAATGGAGATAGATATGGATAAACCAGTCCTGACCACTACAGCTATTAGTATCTGAAGAATGTCCACATACATTTTTCTGCTACTGCTTTAGACACAACACTCTGGATAGATAGTGATGGTGTTTTCCTGTCCCCAGAGTGCTGTTGGTGGACCGCCAGGAGAGCCGTCCCGGGGAGTGGATGGCCCGTAAGTTCTTCAGTGCCTTCGCGCCCATCCTTCCCTCCATGTCTGTTCCAGTCCAGACTGTAGTTGCTGCGATGGTGTCCAACACACTGCTGAAGCCCGAACAGAAGACCGAGATCCTGGAAAACAAGGCCATCGCTGCTTTAGGAAAACAGACTGGGAAATAACTATGTACAGAGGTGAGTTAAATGTCATGGCGTAACTCCTTTAAGGGCTGTCTGTTATGGAAAAATTAGCTTATCTGATAAAATACACACCATTTAAACACACCATTTAAAGAAGGGAAGGGAAGGGAATGGTATTTATATAGCACTTTAACTATAACACAAGTCACCCAAAGCGCTTTACACACAGTAGGGAAGGGGTATTTCATTCACTCCATACTCGGTGGTGGTAAGCTACATTTTGTAGCCACAGTTTCCCCTGGGGTAGACTGACAGAAGCGCTGCTGAACACATCTGCACCAACAGAAAAAAAAAAAAAAACAGTTTGAGATGAATTCAGATTTGGTTTACATATTATCATTTTACACCACTAGCAGCCCCTTTAGATATTGCCATGTTTTTAACTGTAAACCAATGTTGTGAAGAACCATGTACAGTACTGTATGCAGTATATATACTTGACCAGCAGGTGTCACTGTAGTGCAGCAGATATGTTGCAATAATAGTGCAGTGATTCTCGAACAATTTAAGTACCACCCTTAGAAAATATGTGGCTTTACAAACACCATCTTTAATGAACTAAAATGAACATTAATATTGAACTAAACCAGGTATAAACCAGGACTAAGCTGGGACTAAACCAGGGCTTAACCAGGACTAGACCAGGTACAAAACTGGACTAGACCAGGTATAAAACAGGATTAAACCAGGCCTAAACTAGGATTAAACCAGGTATAAACCAGGACTAAAGCATGGCTAAACCGGAACTAAACCAGGTATACGCCAGGACTAAATCAAAACCAGGACTGAACCAAGTATAAAACAATATGAGCTAAACTTAGACTAAACTAAACTCTAAATAAACAGCACAAGACTTCCAATTAGAATAAAAAAAAACATTTGAGAACCACGGGCCTAGTGATTTTTTAAATTTTTTATTGAAAACGTTCGACTGAAGAGAGAGGGCTTCACAACCTACATTTAAATGATAAAACTAAGTGATTTGGGACATAAAGCCAAAAAAAGTGCTTTGCTTTTCCTAAGATGCTTTCTACAGTTTGTACTGTTTTCTGTGTATGTTAACTTGCTGTGAAATATGTTTTTGTTTTTTAGGCGCATCTTCAGCAACTGAGAGGACTAAGCTGCAACCACTGACTTTGTATAGAAAAAAAATAGATATATGTTTAACATGCATTTACATGCACTGAAATGAAACACACTATTATCATCTCTGTATAAATCTCCTCAAAGAATAAGCACTTGAACTGTGTCTGCCTTAAAATGAATGTCAAAAGATACTACAGTAATGTACAAAACAGCTATTTTATTTACTGTATATTTTGTCTATGTGCTGATTTTTATGCTTTAATTTTAAATGTAACGCCTTTGTCAATGACCTGCAGGGATTTGTTTTTTATCTTTTAAGAAACGTTTCAAAAAGGGTGCTCTGAAAGTTTTAAGTTAAAAATAAGTTACAGAGTTTGTGTTTTGTGTTTCTTCGCTTTCATAATACTTAACACACACACACACAAAAGCAGAAAGGAGCAACATGACCAAAACTATATCACTGACCACTAGACTACTACTAATACTACTACTACTACTACTACTACCACTACCACACTGAGCAGTTTGTACCAGGAAGCGCTAAGTTCTGGGGTTGTGCTACTTCTACTACTACTGCTATCATCTACTGAACACACAATAACAAAAACTAAATATATAAATGTGCATTGGAGTGGCACAACAAATAGTAGGACACATTAGATCATCCAATTGTTCAACTTTTAGGATGAGTCAAAGCAAATATTCTGCAATCAGGCTGCATTGTAGTCTTTTTTTAGACAATGAAATGCAGGTATTGACCATTCCTTAATTTAGCACCATGATATTTGAATTAAATTTTATCACAAAAAGGTTTTATATAAGGAAGGAGACAGATTTTTAAAACCTGCCAATAGTATCAGTGTGAAATTGAGAATTGTAAAGAAAATTTTTGATATTGATCCAAATCATCCATCCATCTTCTGCTTATCCGGGACCGGGTTGCAGAGGCAGCAGTCTAAGCAAAGATGCCCAGACTTACATCTCCACAGACACTTCCTCCAGCTCTACCGGGGGGACCCCAAGGCGTTCCCAGGTCAGCCGAGAGACATAGTCCCTCCAGTGTGTCCTAGGTCTTCCCCGGGGCCGCCGCCCAATGGGACATGCCTGGAACACCTCCCCAGGGAGGCGTCCAGAAAGCATCCGGAACAGATGCCCAAGTCATCTCAACTGACTCCTCTCCTCTCTAGAGCAGCGGCTCTACTCCAACCTCCTCCTGGGTGACAGAGCTCCTCACCCTATCTCTAAGGGAGTGCAGAGGAAACATAAAATACTTTTGTCACAAAAATATCTTACAGTGTCAATTTTTATTAATAAATTGCCATTAAAATTAAGAACTTAAGCCATAGTTTCACATACTTTAATTACATGACAGAATATTGTATGGATTTCAAAAGCTTTTTTGTCACGGTCTTGTTGAGTTCAAATGCACCGTGATTTGTGAAAAAATATGTGTCCCAGTTTTTGGGTCTAAAAATCTGGTCACCCTAATTGCCATATATGGAATACGGTCTACTACTACTACTACTTCTGTCATACTAACACTACTTCTTCTATAACAATTTCTACTACTACTACAACTGCTACATTGAGGAGTGCTAAGTTCTGGAGTTGTATAAATGAGGAACAGACGCAACATCAGTCACACGTCAAAATAAGTCCTGTAAATCCCTTCAGTGTTACACACAATGGGCTCGTGCTGAATCAGAACCATTATTATGTAACATTTAAAATGAAACCTTAAAGTTATGTCGTTATTTATTTTTTATTTGATAAAAATGCTCCAAAATTAGTAGTAAATACAGCTTTCAGACATTTGATAAGCCTTTCTCTGCCCGTTCTCGCCATTACTGATGTTATTTAACGAGCATCTGGCGCCATCTTGCGAACACCAGCTGCAAAGGCGTCCTGCGTACCTTTACGTCATCCTACGTCACACGGAAGACCCACCGCTACAGAGACGACAACATGGCAGAGTCCACAGACCCACGTGAATGCGGTAAATATCTCAAATAAAACCAAAACTACAGCTTTTACAACAAAACCCCAATAACTTACGCCTTTAAATGGGCGGTCGGATATGTTACTAGACTTTTATTATAACATTTTAACCTCGTTGGTCAGTAAATAAGCTAAGTAACATTTACCACTGTTGTTTAATTGAATTGCCGTGCAAAATAACGGCGTTATTTTTTCTTTCTTGTCAGGGTTTTGTTTATTGTTCTTTGGAAATATGACTGACGGGATTACCACGCGTCCCTGAAAAGCAAAACTATAGCTCAGCTGGTTTATTTTTTTAGCCCAAAACGTGGAGTATAACCTGAAATAATGCTGTTTTACTAACTAAATGTTCTGATAAGTGCATAGTCACTGTGTTGTGACTGGATTGTTGTGTCAATGCTGCATGTTGTGTGAAGTTGAGGTCATGTTTTTGCAGATGCAGCAGAGAAGATGCCCGCGCTGTCGGATGGAGAGGAGGAGGAGGAGGAGAATGAAGAGGAGCAGTGGCAGTGGATGGAGGAGGAGGAGGACTCTGAGCCCGTGTCCTGTCTGTTCTGTGACCGGTCAGAAAACACTGTAGTCATATTATTATTACCTATCCATTCACACTTCTGTTTGAGTTGGTCCAGAGAAAAGAGACAGTATAGGACAGGGGTAGTCAATAGGCGGCCCGCGGGCCACATCCGGACTGCCAGAGCTTTTCATCCGGCCCCCAGAACATCCCCATGAACTCAGAGTCCACCTAAGAGTGTTTCAGGCTCTTACTCTGCAGTTCATAGAAAACAGCCAAAAACGCTTTAACTCGGCCTGAAAAGTTCAAAACGGCAATAAAAATGTTTTGCTAATTTCTCTGGAACAGGACCTCGTAGACAAAAATTCAAATGCATTTTGTAGCTCTTCTCAAACTCTACCTGCACAGCAAGTTTGATTGAGGTTGCCTTTATGAGAGCGTCTGGCTCATATAGTGTCTACCGAGAAATATTCTGGTCCTCGGACAAATGTAGTTGAAGACCCCTGCTGTACACACAGATGTTGATGTAACTTCAATGCTTTTTCAAGGCAACATATTATCTTGTGATGCTCTGGACCTTCGCTTGAGAAAATTTTCATAAACTGGACCTCACTGAATTTTAATTGATGACCCCTGGTATAGGACTAATAATAAAGCACTACATACCTTTCATCAGGGGTGTCTAAACTTTAAAAAAAAAAAAAAAAAAAAAAAATTACAATTTCTCTTCTTTGAAATCTAAACCCAATTGCAACAAAGTAGCATCTTTGAACATAAAAAAAAAAACATTCTCTAGTTGTTTTTTTTTTTGTTTTTGTTTTTTAGCTCAGCCTGATTTAATGTTCCTAATAGTTCAAAACATACAAAACTTGCTCTGAGTTTTTATACAAATGTACAGACAAAGCTACGGAAACACTATATGAAACTATATGAAACTGATGGTGGCCATTAGCCCCGGGCTGCATTTTTTGACGTGTCTGCTTTACAGTTTGACCCAGAGGTGAGTCATGAAGAGTTAGATTCAGGACCTACACAGAATTTTAGAAATATTGAGGTCCATCAAGTTGGTTTAGACTTAGACCTGGTAAAGTCCTAATTAAGTCCTTGTTTAGACCTGGTTTAATCTTAGTTAAATCCTTGTTTAGTCCTGGTTTAGACCTGGTTATGTCCTGGCGTAGTCCTGGTTTAGATCTGGTTTAAAGTACTGAGGTCTGAACCTCAGTGACCTTTCTGGTGCATACGGCCATGTTTATTTACAGTTACTTTGTTACATTTACTTGACTAACTTTTAGAATACATTGCACTTCTAAGAGTTGTTTCATTGCAACATACACTTACTTCTACTTGAGTAATCTTATTTTGAAGTAACAATACTCTGATTTGAGCACAGTTTTTGGTGACTCTAACCGCTTTTGGTTTGACCTTCTCTGAGCAACAAATAAACAAACTAACTGTCTTTGCACTTGTCTATGTTGGAATTTTTTTTTTTATTAAACTCCAAAGCTCCATAAGACCGTTCAGTTTTTACTGTTCAGAGAGCTGTATAAACTTAAATGTAATCACCTTTAGGGTTAGGTTCCATAGCTGTTTATTGTGGTCTGTGGTCTTTTATAACTTTGATGTATTTATAGTTTACATTTTTAAACTTGCTTTATATAATAATTTCATTAACGTTTATAAACTAAAATGTTGTGAAAATAGATATATTTTTGCAGCTTACTTTATTAACTTTAATCAATGTCAGATTTTTTAGAACTTAGTCATGTTACTATAACGCTCTCTAGACTAGGCGGACTGACTGCAGCTCGCAAGTAATGTATAACTACTATGATAGTGACCAGAAGTAGATTCAGCAAGGAGTCATAAAGTGTATGAATGAAAACGCCACAATAGAATTGAGTTTTGAGGTTCAATATATTATATATTATAGATGCATTAAATATATATATATACTAATAGGTATTTAATAATGATCAATAATTATATTATATAGGTTATAGTATAGATAGTAGACATGTAGAACAATAGTTGAAAATAAAAACAAAACAAGTAATAGGTGACAATTTCAGAGTTCCAGTTCACAGTATATGATTGATCAATGTTCAGGTGTAGGGAAGGAGTAGGGAAGGAGTAAGGGTCCTTCAGACAAATGTTCTTATGATTCTTAGGAAGATACAGAGAGGGAGAGTGGTTCATTCTCCTACCACTTGGTAGTGTAACAGCTGAGTGGATGATTGAATGCTTTGAGTGCTTTTTGAGAAGAGTAGTTGTCGTCTTGATAAACCAGTATCAAGCACGCTGACCAGAGCACGACTGCCACAGTGAGTAGCAGCGCTGGAGGAAGCAGGAAGTAGGAGGGACCGCTCCAGGACTTTAGCAGTCTCCAACTCGCCAGGGTGGTAACCGGAAGTGAGATAGTTTAGGTCACGTGGGTTACATTACACTCCCTCTAAAATATTACGTTTTTTTGGATTAGCCAAGTAAAACAAAGTGCAAGAATAGGGCAGTGCACAGAATTACTTTGATGTAAATAAGGAATTAAAAAAATAGAATTAGTATTTTTTCTTTACAATATGCTGCATGTACTATATTAAGATAAAATAATGTGTTCTTTTATTTGTATCCTTCTAATTATTTATTAATCTAAAGCCTGTGCTCTACATCACTTTAATGTCAAACCTGAATATAACCTCCATAGTCACCGCCTCCTCTGCTTTACTGTTGTCATGGTAAATCCTCTTTTCTTGGCTCCACTGATAATGGCTCCTCCCCTCTGATAAACACAAGGTGAATTAACCATTTTACTGAAGCAGAACACTCTGAATTGGCCTGGTCTAAGTAGGATTGTAGGATGGAGAGTTAGATCATTCTGCTTTGTGAAACAGCACAGTTGTAAGATGATACTGTTGTTGTTGTTTTTTTAATAACTAAAAATATTTTTGAAACATAATTTTGTTGTCAGGTCATTGAGTTCGGTTCCAGCCACTCTTCAGCACTGCTCCTCCGATCACCACTTTAACCTCACAGACCTCATCCAGAAACACAGTGAGTTTAAACACATTTGTTTTGATTTCTCTTACAAGTTTTCTGTAAAAACACAAACTTCTTTTCTCCTGCAGATCTGGACGACTACGGCTACATCAAGATGATCAACTTCATTCGTTCCACAGTGAGTCTGTTTGTTTCCAATTTTCATTTTATGTAGGTTAAGGCCTTTTTAAATTAAATATATTAAATATGGCAGATTTGGACTTGCTATTTCCATTTTGTATTATAAACTGAATAGTTTTGGATCTTAAAAATAAAATCTCAGAGACTCTCCAAGCACCACTAAACAAAGTCCACGTCCCACAGTTTGAGAACCCCTGCTATAGAATAATGGTTGTGCTGAAGATATTGAATTCCTATCCAGGGACATTTAAATGTATTTGATTCTGAACAAATTTGTGTTCTGCAGAAGTGTGAAGCGTCCTGTTTGCTGGGGCTCCCTGATGCTGCCCTGCCCTGGGAGAGTGAGGAGTTCCTGAGGCCGGTTCTTCAGGACGACCCCCTGCTACAGACGGGTACGGACTCATAGTGAATGCCTTTGTATGAGATAATTAGCTAGCTCTTCTCAGCATTTTATTTTCAATGTGCAATTCAGAATATTAAAAGTTTGAGACTGGCCTTCCTTGTACTTTCACGTATCTCTGACCTGAGGTAATTTTAGATGTGAATAGCCCTCGCCCACATTACGGCTCCTCTGCACAGCTCATATTGAGGTCATAACAGAAATGACAGTCTGCAAATGGAGAACTCAGAAACATTTGCTGAATGTCAGAGGCTGAATGGACAAAGTGACTTCTGTAATTATTCCTGTCAGCTACAGTATTTAAATCCAAAAAGTTTCAGAAGAAAGTAGGGAAAGTTATTATATTGTATCATTAGGGACAAAGACTGCCTGTAAATGTCCACAGACACACATGTACAGGTGAAGAGTGTCTCTAAATGTCCACAAATAGGTGCGGAGTGTCTCTGAAGCCTGGGACACACCAACCCAACGCCCGGCCCCAGTCAGCAGGGTGACTACTTTGTCTTTACATGTCTCCCCTTGTCTCCACTGAAAGTAGCTGCAGACACACCAGACCCCGACCGAGCAGTGTGTCAGTTCTGCGCATGTGCAAGCCGTAATAACTGCTTTCAACAGCAGGTGCCACTAGTCATGTAACTCTGCGTTTTCTGGGGTATTTAACGCAAGTATTTATCAGTGAATAATAATTACATGCTAAATTAAAGGTGTCTGATCACAATAATGAATAAAAGGGGCTGGATTATTACAGCAACTTTTCTCAGAGAGGGGATTATATTTTCATCTGCACGAGGTTACAAGCTAAGGTAAGCTAACTGCAGTACATTAGCGTCACAGATGTGGGAAACATAATGAAGTAATTGTAGAGCAAAAGTTCCTTATTTTGTTATGTTAAACGCAAACTGTTTGACAAATTGTGAATGGGACACAGCCAATCAGAGCTCTTGTTTGAGCACGACGCCTTGTTCTGGGGTGTCTCGGCCTTTAATGTCCACAGACACATATGTACAGGTGAGCAGTGTTTCTGAAATTCCACAGACACTCATGTTGTTACTAAAAAGTGACCTGGGTTTTTGTTATTTTGTCTAAGATCCTGAAGAGCTGTGTGGCACCGACTGTTTCGCATCTCGTTCGTCTGGAGTCAGTTCCCATGATGCTCTGCTGCAGAGAGCGATGGCGGCTGAAGAGAGAGCGAGACGAGCAGAGGAGGCACTGAGCCGAGCTATGGACGACCTGCACAAACTCAAGTCAGTGCAAACCACTTTTGAAATACTTATATTTTATGCTACTAATTGTTGCAAAAAATTGACTACTACCGCTACATCTGCTGCTGCCACATTGAAGAGCTTGTACTGGGGAATGCTAAGTTTTGGCATTGTATAAATGAGGAACACAATTTGGACCTGGTTTGGGTCTGGTTTCTTCTATATAACACTCTTACTCTGAGAGAAGTTTAGTACTGGTTTAGAACTGGTTTAGACCTGATTTAGTCCTGGTTTCTTCTATGAAACACACTAGTTGCAGAAGCTGAAGTTAGTTGTGCTAAAAGTGTGTTTATTGGCCCCATTAGCGGACACACAGGACACAATGTCGTTGCTCCTGTCTGCTTCTCCAAACTGGGAGAGTGCTGACAGTTACCTACTGAAATAAATACAGTAAGTTACCATCTCTAAGGATCTCACACACTTGCTTGTACATTTAGAGTGAGAGTGTAGTCCCTGGCCTTTTCCAGCAGGTGTCCTCATTCCTCACCTTTTCCCACATTTTTAAATCTTGTGGCCTGAAGTTTGGAGCTGGCGTGAAGGAAAGTGATGGTAAATTTCCACTGCGGGCTGAAGGAGGGGGCTTTGTGGAGGAAAATTCCAGAGAAACGTACAAGAGAGAGCAGGCAGGGGCTCGGAAAGATAAATGTGCTCTGCTCCGTCCATTTACTGCTCTGTTCGCCATGAAGGGTGTGTGCTGGACCTCCTCTGTCCTCGTGTACCAGGGACATGGAGGAGGGAGGAAAGAAAATAAAGGAAGGAAATGGGCATAAAATAAGACAAAATGGTGTAAAATGAAAGAAAAAGTGACAACGCTGAAAGAAGCAACCGTGTGAAATTAAAATATATGTGTTTTTGTCATGAGATGTTTATTGTCTTTAAGATTTGGCTAAATAACATTGCACTATGTTGTGTTATGACTAAACAACAACAACCAAAGTCTAAATCAGGACTGAAACTAGAGCAAAATCAAGACCAGTACCAAAAGTAACCCATAATACTAATACTTAATACATAAAATATTTTATTGTGTCCAGAATTTGGGTACTGCTATGAGTAAAACTACTACTAGTAGCACAACCTGGGATTGCACTCAGAACCTTTTGACTGATCAAAAAATAAGTTTACTAATTTAGAGACTCTTTAGAGCAAATTTTGAGCATTTTTTCCCTTTTCCTTTTCCTGTCTATTTCTGAAAAATGTATTTAAATAAGTTATGTGAGTGAAAATATCTGGCTTCTTTCCCTTGTCATTAAAGGCATTTCTTATGTTCTTAAGTAAAAACTCCATAATGAGTAATTGTGTCTAAAATTACAACATCCTTCTGTTGTGGTGAAGAAAGGCAAAGTGTCCCTAATCTGACCTGTGGTCAGGAGCTTTGGGTCATGACCAAAAAGACAAGATCCCAGATACAAGCGTCTGAAATTAATTTCCTCTGCTGGGTGGCTGGCCGCTCTCGTAGAGATAGAGTGAGGAGCACCTCCACATACAGAGCAGCCAGCTGAGGACCTAAGACTCACTGGAGGGACTATGTCTCTCTGCTGTCCTGGGAACTCCTCAGTATTCCTGGGCTGAGCTTGGAATTCTGGGCATGTCTTCTTAGGCTGCTGCCCCCGTGACACGAAGATGGATGGATGTGTGTAAAACTTGAAAGTGACCTGCTTTAATCCCTTTATAAATTAACACAGATTTACAAATCTTAGTCTAAAGTTGCACAAGGCCAAGACCGGGTTGGACCTATAAGTCATTCCCTCCTCAATGCCACCATACTAACTAGTTCTTGCCGGTGCATCCCAAAGTAAAGGTTTATAATGAGTGCATATTTATATACTCTACATATTTTTATTTATGTTTATTTAGGAAAACTTTTTTTTTAATGACATGTTTTTGTGTCGTTCAGATTGCTGGCCCAAGGTCTGGTGCTCAACGCAGACACCAGTCGTGGAGGTAAATCTCTGGGAGTTGTGTCTGAACTCCGAGAGGACGAAGACGAGGCCTACTTCAGCTCGTACGGACACTACAGCATCCATGAGGAGATGCTCAAGGTCAGCGCGAAAAATCTAACATGGTTTATGAAGCACTTGATATTTAAAAATTCACAATCCAAGTGCATGCTTTTATTAGAATACATAATAATTAAAGGACCTCTGCTAAAACTGTGCACTAAGAAACAATGCAAGAGGCCTTTTGTCTTAAAGGTCCCCTATTCTGCTAAAGCGACTTTTTTGTGCTTTTAATCATGTTATAATGTTGTCTCCACTTCAAAAACATACCTGGAGTAGTATTTTGTTTCATTCACACGTTGGAGTAATCCTGTATGCTGAGGCACTCCTCTTCTAATGATCTGGAAACTGTTGTAAATGCATAGGAGCACTTCCTGGTTTAATGCGTCTACATAGAGCAGGAGTGTCCAGACCCTTTCCAAAGTGGGCCATATTTGAAGATGTGCAAATGTTCAAGGGCTGACAGTCCCTCCTGATGTTTACTAAGTGTAATTAACTGTATACACATACAGTACAGCATACATTTTATGCACACTGTTTTAGTATTTTGTTTCCAAAAGCCAAATAATTATAAATATTTTTTTAAACAACAAAATCCAAGTCCCAACTAAAATTGCATCTTTGAACATAAAAACTGTAACTGCCATTATTCTTCGACCAACTAATTATGAGACAAAAGGCGGAGAGTAATAGATGAGATGCACAAATATACAGACAAAGCTACTGAAGCACTGTACATAAGTGCTAGTGGGTCAAAAAATACTTTTCATTGAAGTCAAGAACCATATAAAATCTCAACCTGTGCCACAAATGGCCGTACTTTGGACATGTCTAATGTAGAACATTTTCAGCTCTTGAGACGAGGAATGCCTCAGCATACAGGATTACTCAACATGTGTGAATGAAACAAAATACTCCTCCAGGTCTGTTTTGGGGATGGAAACATTATAACATGGTTAAAAAGAGGAAATGTTGATTTAGCAGAATAGGGGATAGTTTGTGAATGATGTGAATGAAGTGGAAACCATTATTTGATTGTTACTAGCATATTTTACACTTTGCACCAAAAAAACATGTTAGAAAAGTGCATTAAAAGTCCATAGCATAATTTAAAGCGAACAAAATGTCAGGTAGAGGAAGCTTTAGGGCAGAAACATGCTCCAAACGTGGAAAATTACTCTCCACACTCCAGGAGTAAAAGAGAGAGACGCACCGATGAGCGGCCTCCCCCATAGGCCCCTTTTACCGCAGTGCCCCGTCCTGCCATCTGATTGGTCCGAACACTCCTGCGTTCTGATTGGTCTGTTAGTGCGCGGGGAAGTTTAGCATCACATGTGCGTCAGATTGAACTGTAAAGGAAAAAGGGTTATGGTCCACTGTCACTGGACTAACTGCATCAGCTCTGACGCACTGCATGAGAAAACAGGACCATAAAAGGAGAAAATACGTCTTAACTTTGGGCTCTGTGAAGTTTTAATTGAATGCCGTGGACGGAGTCAGTGGCTAAAAGACAAACTGCACTTATAATCCTGTTTTTAAGCTCCAGTATATCAGGTTTACATGTGTGAGTGTCTACTTTTAAGAAGCTGCAGCTGCTGATCGTCTCCTGTCTGTTCCCTTCAGAGGTATTCAAGGTGAAGCCTCTATCTGACCCTCTCTTCTGCATCCTCTTCTCTCACACCAACTAACTTCATGTCCTCTTTCACTAAATCCATAAATCTCCTCTTTTGGTCTTCCTCTAGGCCTCCAGCACCAACCTCAGCAGCCTTCTATCCATATGTTCACTAGCCCTCCTCTGTACATGTCCAAACCCTCGCAATCTAGAAACTTTAGTTCCAAAACATCTCACATGAGCTGTCCCTTTGATAGACTTGTTAAAGGTAAAGTGGGAAATTATGGAGGAAACAGTCCATACTGTCCATTTGATCTGTAATCCTGAAGTTTTACAGACATAACCAAAATGAATGAAAAATACTGGCTTTATGGCTTTCTTTAAGTTTACAAATACGCATTTTTTTATGGAAGGAATTGAGAGTCTGTGAGCCATCACACAGGCGCACTCCTGGAAATAATAAATATTTTTTCACTGCACTGACTCAAAGGGGTTATCACTCACTAGACATCAAAATAATTTCAGGTGAAAAAAAAAAAATTTAACTGGTTTGCAGCCGTGAATTACCCAATGATGCCTATTTGTTGTAAAGAGTCATGATAACTGTCTGTGTGGGAGAGGCTGACTGTATTTTTACAAAATTTTATGAGGGTTTTGCGGCAGAGAAATGGGAAATTACAGGTAAAATCACTTTAATTTAAAGGGGATATATTATGCAAAATTGTCTTTTCTTAGTTTTCTCCCACATTATAATGTTCCCTCATTAAAAACATACCTGGAGTTGTGTTCTGTTTCATTCACACCCGTTTGTGTAATCCTGAATTCTTTGGTGCCGAGTTTCTGAGGCCTCAGAACGCTCGCTTCCACAAACCTCCGCCCACTCCAGGAAGCCCTCTACATCCAGTCTGCTCTCATTCAATTATCCTAAAAATTGTGTACAGCTCTGTTTCCACTTCCTCACAGACAAAACGTTTAAGGAAGTAAACAGCTTTTTCCCCCTCTGATTCTGTTTAAAAGATCACAACACTCTGCCTTCTGCTGGTCTCTTCACCTGTTTCTTTATGGCACCAGTAGAGGACTTATTAAAAACATTCTCTTTTAGTAACATAATGTTTTTAAAGGCTGTAAAACATGCTGCTGTTGTAGAGGTGACAGAGACTGTTTTAAAAATATGAATAAAAGCAGAATACAGACACAGAAATCCTCTTTAGCTCTGCTCCCTCCAGCTCTGCCTCCTGTCTGTTCCTCTGAGCCACGGTCTCCAAACCTCACAACATTTCCGCTCTCACCACTGTCTTCTCGTACACGTCTTTCCTTTCATTCTTGCCTCCTTCACCCCCTTGGTCTTGTTCAGAACTCCATCACTGGCCTGTTCTTGTCATCTCTTGTCCCTGCAGACTGGCTGCATTGTGATTGGCAGCATCATTACCCAATCCCGACCTGACCGCCAATGAAAAGACACTCTGGCACCACTCGAGCTTCACTTATCTGCTCCATCTGCTTGTAAAATTTTCACCAATAAATTCCCAGTAGATTCCCCGAACACGTTTATCTCAAAGCCCTGTATAAAATGATCCGCACGTCCTACGGTTTTCTGCAGGCTGTGATAAGGCCGCGCCGCTATCCCGTTTTACAAAATATCCCAGATTTATTGCAGCTGTCGCGCCCTTTTTGACCTCGCTGTGCATTAGCTGGACACATAAAGGCGACTGGAATAATCTCGCTTCATTATAGACGTTGGTTGTAATGTTTTATGTATTTTTTTCCACAGGACAAAGTGCGAACGGAGAGTTATCGAGACTTCATGTACCAGAACCCAGACGTCTTCAAAGATAAGGTGAGGTGATGATGTCCAGAGTCATTTTCACCCTTGTATCCTGTAAATGTTTCTAATTTTACCGATAATATTGGGACTAGCTGTTTTACAATGTCATGAGCTTGTGTTAGAAGCGGCACTTTGCCAAAAATTCTTTTTGTCTCCCTGACTAAGCCCCACAACAATATATCAGCTGAGCCAACCTTTTAATGACTTTTAAAGTGAAAATATTTATTTATTCATGTTGTATAGTAATTCATTCAAAATGTCCTCTTTTGGGGAGCTGTTCCTTTCACTTTGCAGAAAAGGCTTGGATTAGGTGTCTGTTGCTTTAAGGGCCTGCTGGCCCCACCCACTTTACCCTGTCAGCTTAAAGATATTAGGGAGGATCTTTATAAATAAAATTTTTGGAATATTTTTTAAAACTACCTTCATTGCCCTGTATAAGGCTTATAAATTGGTGTATTAGTAAATATAATAATAATAATAATAAACTTGGACTCTGTGGGACTTAAAAACCTCAACCAATTGTTTTCGTCATGAGTACGGTAACCATTGTTCCATGGACTCGCCACTCATTCTGCCTTCCTGGTTTCCGCGATACGTGCACGTTCTTGTGTATGTAGTCCGGCGCGAGCCTCATCGTAGTGCGGACAGCCTGACTTTGAAGAGCACAGTGGGTCAGGAAAACCGTGGAACGGGTGGTCACAAAAGGAAAACTGTTTTTGAAGTGTACCAGAGGAGGAGAATAACCGGGGAAGAGCAGAATAAAACTCGTGTGGTTCTTGGCGATTCTTTCAAACGATGGTGTGCGCTGAAGGAACAGAAAGTGCTTCAGCATTGGTCGCCAAGTTTCTGCTGGACAGGTACGTTTGTCTTATCGATTGAAAAAAAAAATGCCATTTTTCTTTATCTGTTGAACCATTTCAACTGTACAGCAACCGTCAGTTTGCTAATGCTACCAATAGCAGGAGGACATATTTCTGCTGTGTGTGTGATTGGGTCTGTGTGGGGAACTAGGTTAAAGGTCGCGCAGACAAACAATGCAGGTCTAGGTCTAGGCGAATCTCTGCTGATGCCGGCTGTAAACAAACACTCGTGTTTCAACGCTTGTGCACGTCGCTGTGGAGGAGTTCCTTGGAAAGGAACAGTGAAGGGCGGGGCCTGACGCATGCGCATTATTCAAAAAAGGACAAACAGTCACTGGTTTCTCAGCAATAAAAAAAAAATCCTCCCTAATATTTTTACGGGCCATTGCAGACACCATAGTTTATATCCGAGGAGAGAGTTATGACATCTCCATTGGTAGATAGTTTTTATGGGCTAATTTTTTATGAAAATAGTTCATTGCAAATAGTTTCCAGAAGTTAGTTGCTCAAACTAGCAGCGCCAGACAGCTGTACAGAAGACATACTGTCTGTGTAGCATTTTTTCAGAGTAATGGTTCATTTATACTCTACATTAGAGATGCATTCGGTTTTGGACGGAGCGCTCTGTCTTCTGCGTTCATTCTGTCTGACTTTGATCTGTTTTCTCAGAGCTTGCAGAGACAAACAAACGGAGCAGTACATGTGTTGACCTGTGGGGGCGCTAGTGGACACAGCTCAGCAGTCACAGCAGAAGAAACAGCTGAACTTTTTAAGGACTGACTAGAGCAAGAGTTAGTCATGGTTTATTCAAAGAATGAAAAGACTGCTATTTTTACCTTATTTTCTTGGCTCTGTTTTATTAAATGTGGTGTAAAAACTGCCGTCAGCGTTTCCATGTTTGTTGTTCTTCTCTTTTTTTCTTCTATTTTGGTAAAATCTTTGACTATTGGTGATCGCCCTCTACTTGTTATTTAACATAACACAGTTGTTGACATAGAAAACGGTTGGAAGTATAAATGTTGTGACGGCCAACAACGTTTTGAACAGACAGAGCTATTCACGTATAGGGAGAATAAATGAGCCTTTGAAGAAAGTCTATACCCATACGACCCATATTTATAATAAATTTACATACATAAAAATGACCGTTAGTGGCTTCATGAATCTTGTGACCACTTGTACTCTGGACTTCCGTTGGCGCAACTCGCTCTCTAAATGGCTCTGGTTTATATCAGCTCTGCTGCACTGGGACCTTCCTCAGGCTAAAGCCCTCTACAGACACTACTGCTACCTGATCGTCTTCTTTGAGTTCTCACCTGAATAAAGTTGGAGGATTTGAGTTCAGTCATGAGGAGAATCTCTGAGTGGTGGATAGACTGAGCATGATAAAATGGCTATTCAGTATGGCTGTTAGCAACATAAAGCTAACGGATAGATAAATGAGCTGACTCCTTCATAGTGACGGCAGTTTAAGCGCTGAAATGATCCGAATGAGTTTGGTGACAGTGTTTGGGCTTTAGAAACGCACAGGAGCACTTTCATGTGTTTTATGTGTCTGTAGTCTGAGTTCTGACCCTCTGAGGCTGCTGTAGTTTGATTTCAGACCCTCTGAGGCTGCTGTAGTTTAATTACTGACCCTCTGAGACTGCTGTAGTTTGATTTCTTACCCTCTGAGGCCGCTGTAGTTTGATTTCTGACCCTCTGAGGCCGCTGTAGTTTGATTTCTGACCCTCTGAGGCCGATGTAGTTTGAGTCATGACCCTCTGAGGCCACTGTAGTTTGATTTCTGACCCTCTGAAGTTGCTGTAGTTTGAGTCATGACCCTCTGAGGCTGCTGTAGTTTGATTTCTGACCCTCTGAAACTGCTGTAGTTTGAGTCATGACCCTCTGAGGCTGCTGTAGTTTGATTCTGACCCTCTGAGGCCGATGTAGTTTGAGCCATGACCCTCTGAGGCCACTGTAGTTTGATTTCTGACCCTCTGAAGTTGCTGTAGTTTGAGTCATGACCCTCTGAGGCCACTGTAGTTTGATTTCTGACCCTCTGAAGTTGCTGTAGTTTGAGTCATGACCCTCTGAGGCCGCTGTAGTTTGATTTCTGACCCTCTGAAACTGCTGTAGTTTGAGTCATGACCCTCTGAGGCTGCTGTAGTTTGATTTCTGACCCTCTGAAACTGCTGTAGTTTGAGTCATGACCCTCTGAGGCCAATGTAGGTTGATTCTGACCCTCTGAGGCCAATGTAGTTTGAGCCATGACCCTCTGAGGCTGCTGTAGTTTGATTTCTTACCCTCTGAGGCCGATGTAGTTTGAGTCATGACTCCTTGAGGCTGCTGTAGTTGAGATATTATGGTCCTTTTCTTTATAAAAAAGAATTAACCCTATATATAGACCACAGTTATATTTAGTTTAGATATTAAGACACTAACAGGGTTTCCTCTGGCCCATTTGATTACATTACATTCTAATTCATTTGGCTCTCGCAGCTGTTTACATGTAATGGCAGGTTTTAACGCTGATCTCATTACCAGTAACTGTCCCGGCCTGTGTCAGAGGAGGAGTCCATAAGCAGACTGACTTTATTAACCGGGCCTTAATGTCCACTGCAGAGCACTGATAACACGACAGCCCCCTCCCGAACCGTTTCTCTTTGATTTTAGTTAGAGAAGGCATCAGCCTGTGTCGCGGCTGTACATTTACATTAAGTGTGATTAAAGACGTGTGGTGATAAATTGTTTTGTCGTCACACTCAAGGAGGTGTCACCTTTGTGCACAGCAACAAGCACAAGTCAGGCTTTTAAATGGAAATGGCGATGGGAAAATGGCAGAATCGTAATCCTTTTTTATGTGAGAGTGTACAATATTATACCTGCTAGTGGAAAAAATGGAGAAAGCTAATGAGGTAGCTGACTACAATGTAAAAAATTATAGACTTCATGGGAACAGAGGCAGAGTAAAAAAAAAAAAATTTTGCACGTTTTCTTTTGTAAAATGATGTTTATGTCACAAATCAAAACACTCACCACAAAAATGTAACTAAACATTTATGCTGTAGGCCTGGGCGAAAAGACAAATTCAGTTGATTCATTTATATTCACGAAAATAGCGTCTTCCAAGAGCTGCAGCGCTAACTTTATGTACTTTGTTTACGTATGATAATTAGCCACATGCTCTGCTTGGCGTTTCTTAACAGATCTTATATGGTGTGTATAAATAATAACAGACCTGGCCTTTAGAATGAGAGAGGGCTTTAACTAAAAACATTTATGTCTTCACTGATGTCACTGTGAGGGCATTAAGCATAAAAACATAGCTATGCAATATGGTAGGCATTATCACAAAATGCTAAAAATAATAATGAAAAGGTTGATATTGGGACTCAAATCGGCTAAAATGTAACATTTAATGATTGTATCGGATTGGGAGCCAAAAATGTTTGTCGGGACATCCCTAGTTAGAGTAAAGCAAACCATAATGTGAAAATGGTATCCTGGTTAGCCAGTCTCTCCAGGACAGTGTGGTTTCTCACTCGCAGGGAAGCTTTTCTCTCCGGTCAAAGTAAAACTATCCTATCACAGTCGTTTATCTACAGAGCATCTTATGAATATGGAAACTAACCAAGATAGCGCTGGCTACCGAGCTAATTTAATAACTTTTCTGAATGGATTAACAGTGCTTAGTGCTTTCCTTCATCACCTGTTGGTTCTGGTCCTCATTGTTGTTCAGTCCCCTGTGTTTTTTCTTCTTCATCTTGTTGCTTTAAGGCCAATGCTTTAGACAACACAGCAGAGGATCAAAGATCAGAGGATGTGTTTTTTAGGGACAGACTCTGACAGGTTGGCTGCTCTAACAAGAAACTGCCTGCGCATGGTGCATAAGGCCTGTAACATGATGTCATGGAGAGAGCTTATTAATTAAAGCATATTATGCTGTTGCTGTTAATTTGAAAAGATATGCTTAGTATTACACAAAAAGATTTACACTTATTCCCATTATATTGGCATCAACATTGACACACTTTAAAGGTATTTAATAAAAACTATTGCAGGGGCTTTAAACTATGGTATTGAAAGTGATACCGTCAGGAATTTTACATACCCCGGTATACGGTAATATCGTTATTTCGCCCAACCCTAGTCAGCAGCGCACTGCTTACCCTTCATTTCTCTGACTGGCTTCTCCGCCTGTCATTGTTCTGCCCATAGAAATGAAACTCAAGCGAAGGGACCAGAAGAAGGGTTTGTCTGGCTGGACATGCTACTATTTAATCTTTATTTAACCAGGAAAGTCCCTCTGAGATTTAGAATCTCTTTTACAGGGGAGTCCTTGCCCCATGCGGTACCCATTGTACATGTTTTTGGTAGTAGGGGAAACTGGAGCACCCAAAGAAAACCTGCGCAGACATGGGGAGAACATGCAAACTCCCCACCCGGTCCGGGAGTGCTAATCTTTATGCCACTGTGCTGCCCATATGGATCACAGGTCCCTAATATTTGTAGTTTTGGTCAATATTGTGTTTATTTCCTGAGCTGTCAGGCCATATACGTATATACTTATTTGTGTCTGTCTTCTCATGTCTGCTGTGTGCCTCCATCTTTGTCTTGCCCTTTAATGCAGTGTTTCTCAAACTTTTTCAGACCAAGGACCTTTTTAAGATTAAAAAAATAAATAAAATTGGGGACCACCTAACCAGCGATCCATGTAGTCCTATTCACTGATACTATAGAATGAATATATTACTGTAACACTATGAAAAGTGAATAGTCTGTAATTGCACAATTTTAAAAACATTTTTAGGACAATAATTCTCTCTGTCTGTCCCTTTGTTTGTGCTCTTCCACTGGAGACAGTTTATCCATTCCATGCTGGGGCTTGATAGCCTCCCTGGTCCCTCACTATATACTGCCGCAAGAGCCTGGGACAGTTTGTAGTCCACCTCTTTTTTTTTTTGTATCTTTTTGTAATAGTGCTGGGCATTGATTAAATTTCATGCAATTAATCTCAGTCTTGCTAAAAGAGCTGAACTTATTTTTCCAATTCCAAAGTCTCTCCTCTTCCTGTGGCTGCCATTTTCCCTGTTGCTGCTGCTGTCGTCTGCCCCAGTCTGCTCACTTCTTTCTTATTTAGGACTACCAAATAGTTATTGGGTATAAATATCCCTTTTTTAGGCAGATCATTGATATGATCTGAAAACACCATGTGTTGCCACCGATAGCGTTAATTAGCCATGCGTATATTTACCAGGCTATATTTAACATAATTTACGGTACTAGACTTTAGCGTTTGTATCTCAGTGATTCCTGAGCCTATCCACATGAAACAAACACTGTTAGGAAGCTAAAAGTCTTCTCTGTCAGGCTCTGTGAACTGATTCATTCCCAGCTCAGCCCGAATTTGTAATAAACGTTCTTGAGTTCATTAAGTTTAGGTGCATTTTTTCAGACAGTAGTCTGTTGCTCTGCTGTGTGCCACTGGGTCATGTGACAGCAGCAACACAGAGGCAGAGAGAACGCTGCTGGTCCAAGGCCTGGAGACGATGGAGGACCTCACGCAGACAGTCACCAAATTTTTTTTCCTCATTCAGCTTTTACTCAATCTGGTAGACAGTCTGCATCGGCCGTCTCTCTGTAGGGCCCAGTCTGTACGCTGCCCACTCAACTAAACGTTACATGGGATAAACGCTGTCACAAAATTGTATTTCTTTATCACATCTGCTCACGGACCACTAGGAGGCGATGGCAGACCACCAGTGGTTCGCGGACCACAGTTTAGAAATCGCTGCTTTAGTGGAACGCAAATGTCACCTGAGTAATTATGAATTGTGTCTAAGCATTTAGTCTTTGCATGTATGGTAAAAGAACCATTAGAAAGCTTCACAGTAAGACAAAATCACCACCACCATTAAAAGTCCTGGATTATTTTCTAAGTTCAGAGTTGTAGTGAGTCCTAATCCTCTCGGTATCCTCACTTTTAACTGTTGTTGTTGTTGCAGTAGTTTGTGCTGCGTCAGCGTTGTTTTGCCGACCCGGGGTGAACTCATAAACTCGGCGGGGATCGCACAGTGCTGTGCCTTAAATAGAGCCACAGATAAACCTACTGTTAGTGTATAGAGAGTATAAGGAGAGGGCCGTAAAGTGCACCACAGTGGTACGTCTCGCTCAGTTAACACTGAGCTCTGAGGGCAAAGGGACGGACAAATTAACTCTGACCTATAGGAGACCACGGCAGGAGACAGAACTAGCTGCAGGGTCATTTTAACTGGATACACACAAGGATGTAGTTTCTCCTGTTTGCTAAAGGGAATAATATGGGTTTTGTTTGAGGATATGTCCACTTTAAAACAAATACAACTGATACTTACCAATGTTGATGCTAGGACTATAGTACCACCTTTTAGATCATACAGTATTAAAGAATGTCACACTAACCCATAATAAACCCTTCAATTAAAAAGCAATATAATTAAAATTCTGAATAAATTTTAAAAAGGGTTGTTTCACCCCCACACACAAGCAGCAGCAGTGAAGTAATCTTGTGTCTTCCTCAAAAACAGACCTGGAGTAGTAGTCATGTTTGAGTAATCCTGTATGCTGAGGCACTGTCCTTCTCAAGAGCTGAAAACGTTCGATCTCATGGCTCTACATAGACACGTGAAACCAAGAAGTGCTCCTGTGTGTTTCTAAAGCCCATACACTGTTACTGGACTTGTTCTGATCATTTCAGCGCTTAAACCACCGTCACTACTACGAGTCAGCTCATTTATCGATCTGTTAATGTCATGTTGCTAATAGTCATGCTAATTAATTATTAATAATTAATTATATCATGCTCTGTCTATCCACCACTCAGAAATTCTCTTCTCATGTCTGAACTCAAACCCTTCCAACTTTATACAGGTGTGACTCAAAGGAGACGATCAGGAGGCAGCAGTGTCTGTTAAGGGCTTTAGTCAGTTGAGTAAAGCCTCAGATCACTGCAGCAGATCTGATATAAACTACGGTGTTTGCAAAGAGCACGGAGCTGCCGGACTGAAGTGGGCGGAGAGAGAGTGGGCCTTAAAGGGACAGACACCTGATTAAAGCGTTTTCTGCAAAGTCAAAGTAACAGCTCTCACCAAAAATATGTCTTCCATACATAATTATTTTAAGTTATAAAATGTCAAATACTATTGCAGAGGTGTCCAAATTTATTTCGAAAAGCTTCAAAAACAAACCCTGTAATATGGGACTTTTAAAAAGACTAATTATTTGACTGTCTTGGTTTTCCTGTCCTGTAGGTGGTGCTAGACGTGGGCTGCGGCACTGGGATCCTCTCCATGTTTGCTGCCAAAGCTGGAGCCAAGAAGGTGATTGCAGTTGACCAATCAGAGATCATCTACCAGGCCATGGACATTGTCAGGTGAGACGCATCTTGATGTCAAGTCTAAACCTGGCCACACTCTTGAAATGTATTACTTTATTTAGAAAAAAAGCATCTGCTGATTTAGGGCAACAGCTTCTGGTTGGTCTCTGCCTCTGTGTTACTTCTCCCCCCTCTGTGTATAAGTGTGACTGCGCCCCCTCTCTGTGTACAAGTGTCACTGCTCCCCTGTCTCTGTATTAAGTGTGACTGTGATGTGAGAATGTAAGGAGTAAATTACCAGCGTTACGACCGGCACCCTGACAGCTTCTCTATTGAACTCAACCAGCTGAGACAAATCAAAGGTTTCTGTAGGTCACTGAGACCTCTACTCCTCAATCCCACAATGCACTTCTGCACACGGGGAGCTGACAGGAGGCACGTCCACATTACAGCTGCAGGGTATTAGGAAAATGTGACTTCTGATATTTTGATCACCCTTTAACATCATTTAATGGATTAAAATACACACATAAATGCAAGACTTTTGCGAAACTTACTCTTGTTAAACCTTTAGCTGAATTCATTGGACTCAACCAGGACTAAGTGTTGGGTTAAACCAGGAATAAATGGAAGGTTGGGGGATCGATCCCCTCTACCAGCATTGCATACTGCCGTTGTGACCTTTCATGGGCAAGACACTTCACCCACCTTGCCTCATATTAAAAAGTGTGTGACTGTATGTTTGGTGGAGGTCGAAGAGGCTGTAGACGCCCGCTACATCTCCGTCAGTCTGCCCCAGTGCAGCTGTGGCTACAGAAGTAGCTCACCACCACGGAGTGTGACTGAGGAGTAGAGATCTCACAATATAAAATTTTAGTGTCACGATTATTGTGAGTTGAAATATTATTTTACTAATTTCACAATTATTGACACCACAAAAGGAATTATTGAGCATTTTTTATTAAATGCTTCTAAACCCGTCTGACCTTTTATTCCTTTTTTATTTTATCGATTAGTTTCAAGAACCATATAAACATGTATTAATTGTGGTCCAGTTTGTGACATGCAAGACAAGCAAAAGTTTTTTTTTTTCTGTGTCCGATGACCTCAAATAGCGTGTAAAGTTACAGCAGATGGATAGCTACATCCACACAGTACCTCACCGGGAATCATCAGCCCCTTCCCTCATGTGCAGCCGCTTTTGCTAACGTTTACTGGGCAAGTTACTGTCCACATTTCTCTGTCCTTTGCTAGGACACAGCGCGGATTTAGTTTCCATAATTTAGTTTCTGTTTCAGTTTAGCAAAGAGTTTGTCGCTATATTTACCGCGTAATGCAGCAGTTGAGAGAGGGAGTCGAAAGGAAAGGCAGCAGTGATGCCATTAAACTTTAAAAAATGAACGAGCACAGAGTTAAATATTAGTTTCACTCCCAGTGGGTAGAATTAGGCAGAGCGTACAGTGTTCTGAAAAGTGTAGGAGCCGCATAACATTAGAGGGTTAGAGGGATTTCTAGAAGTGGCGCAGTAAGCACCGGATAAAACGTACTGCGGGCTTCGAGAAGTGATGTCCTTTCAAGATTCTGTAGCTTCTAAAATTGGCAAAAAATGAAATAGCACACTTTTATTACAGTTCGGTAATAACATGATATTTTGTTTATTATTTTTTATTATTGGTGCTACACAATATACCACAAATAAGCAGTAATGATTAGAGCCCGACTGATATATCGGCTGGCCGATATTATTGGCTGATATAGTCCATTAGAAAATTATTGGTTATCTGCCAAAATCTGGCCGATATCCACCGATATATACAGTGCTATTTTTACTGTGTGTTGGAATAAGACCTGTTGGTGTTTCCAAACAGTTCTCTCTTAGTCTGCAGTTCATAGGAAACTCCCTAAATCGCCTTCTCTTGGCCCGAAAAGCTCAAAAAGGGAATAAAAATATTTTGCTAATTTCTCTGCCATAAAATCTCATAGAACAAAAATTCAAAATGCATTTTGTAGTTCTCCCCATGCTCTACTTGCAGAGCAAGTTTAAATGAAATTTAAGTTAAACAAATTTAGTTAAATCTAAGTAAAATAAATAAATACATAAAATACATAATAATACTCCCCGCACCATTACCCACTACAACCTACATAACAATCAGCATAAAGAACAATAAGCAGCTTTCTACAACATTTTAAAAATAGGTTTAGTCTAATAAAGTGGCCTGGGGTGTGCACACCATATTCATGTAAACAAGCAGAAAGAAAAATGCTATAAAATACTTTTTCCTAATGTATGACTGTATCGGCTGATGTATCAGATATCAGCATTTTTTTGTATATCGGTATCGGCATCGGCCTTAAAAAATCCATATTGGGTGGGCGCTAGTAATGATAGAACTGTTGAACTAGGTTTAGAAATTCTGTTTAATATTGATAGAAAACGTTATTTTATTTTCGCTGGAGGTGGGATATATAGATACACTTACTGGCCACTTTATTTGGTACACATGTTTAACAGTGCATTTAGTTCTGAGACGTGTTGACAACAAACATGCTAAAGTTCAAACTGAGTGTCAGAATAGAGAAGAAAGAAAGGGTATTTAGGGAGTATTTCATGAACTGTAATTTTCATGCACTACCATCTCCAGGGTTTAAGAAGAGTTGTCCCAAAAAAAACAGAAAATATCCAGTGAGCGGCTGTTCTATGGTGAAAATGCCTTGTTGATGTCAGAGGTCAGTAGCCTGGCTAGCCTGTCCCTCCTACTTTCTTTTTGAAACCCAACAAAAGGTTAAAAAGAAGTCATCTGGACTTGGTTCTTCTTTTCGAAAGTCTGTCAGTCTGGTTCCTCACTCGCAGAGAGGCTATTGTCCTCAGTTGATTTGGATCTGGCCTATTATAGCCGTTTATCTGCAGCACATTTTACATTTTAATAACTTCTCTGAGTTGATTAACGGTGTTTAGTGCTTTCCTTTGTCACCTGTTGGTTATGCTGAAGTCCTCTGTGGGACTTTTTCCTTTGTCTAGTTACCATTTTACCAACAGTAAAGTCCCGTTGATGTCTGACCTACTGACCACATTCAAACAAACCCACTTTTTTTACAAGTCTTTGTACAACTGGCTTCTGCTGCTGGTCTACGCCACATTATGTGCAAGTGGGTGTTTTATGACAAAAATGGCAAAATGCTATGTTTGGGTCAGTGGTGCACTGCTTATGTCTCACCCTTTGTTTCTCTTATGGGTTACTCCATCTCTGATTGTTCCATCCATAGAAATTAAATTTAAGTGAAGGGGTACCAGACTAACTTCTTTGTATAGAATAGGAAATGAGTTAGTCTGGCGATCCAGGCTAAGAGGTCAGAGGAGAATGACTGATTCCAGATGAGAACCAAAGTATATCTTCTAACATTACCACCAATATAACAAAGAAACCAAGTCATTTACAAATATGAATTGATTTTTCTTCTCTGCCGTTGGTTCTCCTTTGTCAGCGTGTTGTATTTGGGTGTCAGTCCATTTACCTCCTCTGTCTGCACCTGCCTCCTGCTTCCTGTCCGTTAACTGCATCTCTGAGTCGGGGGGCCATTAGGATGAGCAGTTATTATTATTTTTATTAGGGTTATGTAAGGGAGCGCTGCAGAAGCCCAGCGCGGGGTTTGTGGAGGAAAAAGACGTTTTAATTTTACAGCCCACTGGTTCGACGCTGTGAGTTTAAATGTACCACTGCTCGCTCCGTGGTTTTAGAGCCACGCCGTCCCCACGTTTGATTTTTCAATTTTCACCGCATCCCTCGTCTTTTGGATGTTTGCTTTGCTCTTTATTCTGTATCTTCTAAATCTGGTCTGAGCCAGGGCTGAAAACTGCACTAAACCAGGTCTAAAATGAACTGAACCACCAGGACTAACAGGAACACAAAGCTAAATATAGATTTATATAGATATAGCGCAGTGGTGGAAAGTATGATACTGTTTTTGATTGAACACGTACTTTCTGAGTACATTTTTAAAACACTTTTTACTGTGAAAAAACAAACAAGCAACAAACAAAAAGAAAAAAACATTTCTAAATAAGTAATTTTTTTAAAGTTGAACATCCAGTTTGACATTTTTCAAAACGATTCTTATAAATAGACCAGTGTGTTAGAGTTGTACCATGACATGTGTTGACTGCTCCTGTAATTTTCCCTCACGTAATCCTTCTGAGGACGACAACAGTGGCTGTCGAAACATATCAAGGTACAACTCTTTACACACTTTTTATAAGAATCATCAATAATAAATCTACTGGACTTTACGTTTTGCCTTCAAGGTGTTTCAGTGTTCATCTAAGCACCATCATCAGTTTTTAATTAAACATGAACAGAAAGTCACTGCCATTAACTACAACAGATGATCAATCAGTGTGTGACACGCCATGTCAAAATGTGTTGCCAGATAGCTGATATTCATCAGCTTATGGAAGCTGGTTCACTCATAAAATGCAGAGATATAGTCTTTGAGATGGCATTACAAGGAGCAGACATTGGCAATGTGAATAGTAATAGTAATAGTGACAGCAGCAGTAATAGTGATAGTACTTGTAGCAATAGTAGTAGTTGCTGTAGTAGTAACAGTAGCTCAGTACCAGTAGTGCAAGTAGCAGTAAGTACTTAAAGATGACATATGTTGTTTTTCAAATGTTTTAAAGTAGTTTTGGACACATTTGATGTAGTATTTCATGTTTTACAACTTAAAAGAATTCATATGTACTGAAAATGTCTTGTGGAGCTGTTACCTTCACATTGCAGAAAACGCTTGGATTAGGTGCCTGCTGAGCCTTCCTCTGACTAAAGCCTTTTGTGATCTTCTCTTTTGAGTTCACACGTGTATTTTTAAGAAATGTCTAAAAATAGTCTAAAAAGCTTGGACCAACCAAGAACTAAACAGAGATCATTAACTGGATTGTCATTGTCCAGGGTGTACCTCTCCTTAGGCCCATTGTTGCTGGGAAAAGCTCCAGTCACCAATGAAGTTGAATGAATGATTGCAATACAACTAAATGTTTTGTTCAGCATTGGGTAGTACTCAGTCACAAGGATCATAATTGTAATTGTTCAACTAAGACCATACAATATCCTAATCTCTAGAGGAGAAACTGAGAGTCCTCTGCCGCTCTTCCCTCTCTCCTCGAGTGTCAGTTTACTGTCTGTGAAAATATGAGTTTGCTCTAATTAAACGTCCGCTGTCCAATCATCCGTCTTGTGTCCGCTCTGAGCCACTAAACTTCAAATGGAACTGCTTACTTTTAATGAATTATGTCCATATACTTTCATAACCCACTGCTGTGATTGATGATACAAGGATTACAAAGTACAGACATTTAAATAAGCTCAAATCACTACAGAAATATGGGAGGTGTTTTCAATTAAACGTCTGATTTGAAAGTGAGCATGTTTTGGTGAATACAATGCACTTTGGTCTCAGGTTACCCCTTCCAAATCTAAATCTGGGCTTGTTAAGTTTTGCTCTTCTCCTCTGGTCTGTTCCCTTTGAAGGAGTCCACAGTGAATTTTCTGCCTCCAACTGACCCTCTGCTCTGAATCCTATTCTCTCACACAAACTAACTTCACATCCTTCACCATCAATTTAAACCTTCTGTTAAGAGGACGGCAGGAGGTTTAAGTGAATGAAGTGGTTAGTTTCCCTGCCCTTGGAGAGTGACATCATTGCAGCACAGTGGCAAAGTAATTAGTGCTTTCCACCTCACTACAAGAAGGTCCCAGCTTTGACCATGTGGGGCCTTTCTGTGTGGAGTTTGTATGTTCTCCCAGTGTTTGGGTGGCTTTTCTCTGGGTGCTCCGGTTTCCCCCATTGACCTAAAACATGCACTAAACCTCCATCTAGGCACTTCTGACCAAGATCCTGACTTGGGCTGCAACAACTAATAGGATTAATCGATAATAATTGATAATTGAAATAATCATCAACTAATTTAATAATTGATTAATTGCCATCTGTGGGATTCATAGCTGCGAAACATACTACATAAACATACCGAGAGAGTGGGGTTTATTACCAAAACAGATCAGTAAACCCTCAGAAACAGTTAAACACAATGTTTAAAACACTGTTTTTTTTTTTTTGTTTTTTTTTTTCTTAAATAAAAAAACATCTTTGTGAATCTTTTGTTAGCATACTTGAACCTTTGACTGGCATTTTTTTTTAAATGGGAACAATTAAACCTTAATCAATAAGCATACAAATAATTAATCCAATATCATAATTATTGTTATTTGCAGCCCTAATCCTTGCTCTTGATCTGGCCCACTGCCCCTGACAATACAGTCTACCTTAACCTTAATCAGGGGTTAAGTTCCCTAATGTGGAGGCTAAAACTTAAGCCACATTTTTGTGCCAGTCCCAAGCCTGAATAAAAAGAGACTTGCATCAGGAAAAGTAGTATATTACTTTTAAGATTCTGCATCTGTCTTCTAAAAAGTCCCTTTTTATCCTTAATCTTTTAATAACATTTTTAGCTGCAAAATGCCCCTCCCACTGCTTTATTAATTATTACCACTTATTGTACTTTTTCACCCTTCTGTTGCCTGCATCCAAACTTTTTTGAGACTTTCAAAAAGCTGATATGTTCTTTATGTTCTGTTGTGAATAAAATGTTGTTTTATGATGTTTGCAAATCATTACTCTTTTCATTTTGCGCTGTATTCTAACTTTTTGGGGATAGGGTTTCTGCCTTTTAACCTTGAAACAATGTCAGTGGTTCTTAAACTGTGGTATGTGTACCACTGGTGGTTTGCAGGCTTTTTCTGGTGGTACTCAGGAGTTTTTTGCAGTTTAGCTGTAGTCCTGGTAGTCTTTGTTTTGTCGTGGTTTGTCCTGGTTTAGTCTGAACGTAGTCCTGCTGTTAGTCCTGGTGTTACTCCTTATTTATTCCACATTTAGTGCTGGTTTTGTGTAGTTTTAAGGGCTGTAACAATGCACTGAAGTCATGATTTGATTCTGTTCACGATTTTATGTTCACCATTATGATTTTTTATGATTTTTATTTGCGGACTTAGTTGCAGTAATTTTTTTTTTTTTTTTTTTTTTTAATAGCTTATTTGTGTCCCCTTATCAAACTTAAATTGTTGTACATTTTTTATTGACAGAAATTGAATAAAAAAGTAGATATTAAAACAATGACATGTCAAAATAGCAAAAATATATAAAATAATTTGTTAGTGACTTTTATTAACCTCTTTCTACTCTCCTCCGAAACAGAGACACTTTAGTAGCAAGCAATGCATAAAGAAGCAGCTTATTATAAATCCACACCTCAGTTATATATAATGGGCCTAATATAAGTCAAGTCTTATAAAAAATATCAGTGAGAAAAGACACATCCTCAGTAAAAAAATAATCTTATCTCCATGGAAACGCTCTGGGACAGAGGCCGCTGAAACTTCAGATAAACTTTAGGCTGTTGTTAGCCACATAGTTTTCCATCTACTTTCTGTAGATGGTATATGGAGCAAACCGGTTTGTGCAGCCTAAATAATACGTTCAGAGGTGTCTCTCAAGTCCAGGGCCGTCTGCCCCGCTCCCTTGTGTATGAGGGAGCTTTGTGTGTGCTCCTCATTCTGTGTGAGTGACAGAGCTGAGGGAGCGCTCTTCCAAGCTGCTCCTAGTAATGAAGCTCTTTTCATGTTCCCGACACACCGGGCTAATGATTTTATGAGTCCTGTGAACTAACACTTTAAATAAATTCATGTTTCTCTTAAGTAAAATAGCCAGGTAATGATGTCTAGTGCTAAACATGCGAGCCAGATTACGCACCATTATACTCTGGTGGCCTGCTGTTTTAAAGGGACATTGCGATTCATTTTTTTCCACACCGATTCAGAATTTCTCTCTTTTGCATCAGATTGGTTTACTCCTGGTTTAGACCTGACTTAGTCCTGCACTCGTTTAGTTCTTTAAAGATGGCACTTGAAAAGCCAGATATTTTCTGAGGTGGTACTTGTTGTGAAAAGTCTGAAAGCCACTGGTTTAGATGACTTGCAGAAAATGGCAATATTAACACAACTTAAATGCTACTTTTTATTTTTCCTGTACAGTGTCATTTCGAGATGTTTTTGTGTAAACAGCACTGTTTTCCCTTGACTCTGAGCTCTGTGTGGATCCCTGGATGGCACTGTCCTCTCAATTTCCCTCATGATGAGATGAGAGCTGCTGCAGTGGAAGGTGTGGAGGAGCTGATAGGAGGCCGATACCATCACTGTCCCAATGCTCTCGGGCCGCGCGCTGAGTAATGGCTCTGTCCAGCGCATTCACTCTCACGTTAATGGAATATGCACGGATTGATAACTTCGGGCCAAAGAGACAAAAAACAAAAGATCTCTTGAGACAGACCAGGATACAGTACAGGGCAATTACTGTACAGAGGAATGGACAGAGGGTGGAAAATATCATGTTTTTTTTAGTCCCACCTTTATTGTGTACATGTTAATAACCTATATATGGATCCTTTAGGACAGGGGTCCTGCTCAGATGCTACCTTTCCTTCAGGTTAGCTCAGGTTTTACTGTGGATGCCCTTCCACAACCCCACATTTATCTCGGCTTGGATTTGGTATGTAGTATGGCTGAACGTTTTTGGGTTCACCAGCCATGCATTTCCAATTTCTTCCTTAATGCCAAGTCCGAACCAAATATTTTTAACATGCACTTTAAACCTTGTGGTAAAAATTATTACCTGTTGCAATATGAGCAAGTAAGCAAGAAAGAAAACAGTCTGCGGGCAGCATTTGTCATCAGGGTCATAGTTTGGACATTCCTGTGTAAGAATAGTTAAAGCTAAAACTCAACTTCTCATTGTTTTGTTTTGTTTTTTTGTTTTTTTTCTTATTTGTAGAGCTAATCCTTTATTGTCCTGGTCAGGAGTACCTAGCTGGACCCTTTTCCAGATCTTAAACCTGGATCTTGGACAAGTTCATGTTAAGTTGATGGGAGAAACCAGAGGACCCGGAGAAAACCCACCCAGACACAGGGAGAACATGCAAACTCCTCACAGAAAGGCCACACGCTGTCCAGGAATTGACCCTGGGACCTTTTTGCTGGTTGAGCCAATCATATTTGTTCTATTAGAAGAAGCTGAAATTCTTTGTTTTAAAGGTGCAGTAATGGTCAGCCAAACAGTTATTTTTTGTGACCAGCTGACATTATTATAATACATTCAAAAATGAAAAATTATGCAGTGTTACAGAGTTACAGAACTTGAATAAATTATAAATTAACTTTTAAACAAAATGATGATTATCTTGTGACTGAAGAACATTCATAAACCCTGATGTGTAACCACTGCTGTCCTGCGTCTTGCGCTCTCTCCAGTTTTTCACACTGCTGATGGGTAACGTTACACCATTCTCTTAGCTCTGCCTCATGGTCTGTGAGCTCATACAGTAGTGAGGTGTGTGAAGGAGTTTAACAGACACTGGCCTAGAATGGATGAATTCTGATTTAAGAACACACTGTGGTCTCTTATATTTCCTGAGTAATATTATATTTTAGTCGCCTGGTGAGCCAGCCCCTCCTACTTTCTTTTTGAAAGCAGGACAATCTGGTTCCGCAACAAACCATTTCTCTCTGGTCAATTTGGAGCTAGTCTATCACAGCTGTTTATCTACAGCACATCTTACAAATGCAGAACGTAATCTCCTATCAGAAATAACTAAGGGTGCTCCGATCGATTGGCCGCCGATCATGATCGGCCGATCATGGCTAAAAATAGAGTGATCGGTGATCGGTAAAATGGGCCGATCAGAAGGGCCGATCAAATTACAATAAACACGCGAGGCTCTCACATTTACTGTCCTGCAACTCCGGTTTGATTAAACAGCAGTAGCGTTATTTTAGCAGTGTTTTTAAGTTAAGCCCTGGTCATAACTAACACAAACCTGCCCTGGAGGCGCTGCTTTGTGTCCCCGCTGTGTCCCCGCCTGCTTTAGGAGCGCATGGGACAGAACCGAGGCGCAGCAGTGCGTGTATTTGCAAACACCAACGTAAATAGAGCTACAGCTAACCCGCTAACAGTTACGTTAAAAGGATTAAGAAAGTTCAGAGCCTGCCTGTGTCTTGTTGCGCGGAGAAAACTGTGCGTTTTGTGGCTTAAACTGCACCAAATGGCTGCTAATGGAAAGAGAAAGTAAAAAGGCAGCCCATGTGTCCGTGTGTCTGAGAGGAGCACCTTTCATCGTTGTCTTCTCTGCTCTCTTTGCACGTTTTCTTCATTCAGACGTTGTCAAAACTGGCAGCAGGAGCTGTCTGCTCTTTAGTCCACTGTGTTTCAACCTGGTTTGGCTGTGCGTTACGCGGACACAGGCGCTGCACGCGGACTCGCATTAAAGGAACCAATTAAGAACAGCTGATTTTTACATCAGCGGAGCATTCAAACAAAGCCACAGACACTGGGCACACATTAAAGACCAATAATGCAACAAAACCTCTTCTAAAACAAAAATAAGTAGAATTTTGTTGTTCTTTTATATTTACAAAGGCTACAGTATTTTTCAAATGGAACTAATAATAGCCTGCGTACAATACATTACTACATTGAAGATCACATGATCGGTATCGGCCATGATCGGTATCGGCCGATCACAGCAGAGGCTGATCGGTGATCGGCCTCAAAAACCCTGATCGGAGCACCCTTAGAAATAACCAAGATAACCAAGCTTATACAAAGTTAATTTAATAACTTCTCTGACCTGAGTAACAGTGTTTAATGCTTTCTTTCATCACCTGCTGATTCTGCTGAAGTCCTCGTTGTTCAGTCTTCTGTGGGACTTTTGTCTTCGTCTTGTTTCCATTTTAACAACAGTAAAGTCCCATTGACATCCGGCGTACGGACCACATTCAAACAAATCCACTTTTTTCAGTCTTTGTACAACTGATTTCTGCTGTTGTCCCTGTTCAGAAATGAAAACACAGGTGCTCATAATATGCCGTATTCTGGTGTTTTATGGAAAAACTGGCAAGAATCCACCTTGTTTGTTTTAACTTATCATTCCGTCTTCATTTCTCTGATTGGTTATTCCGCCTGTGATTGTTCTGCCCATAGTAACTCACGAGAAGGGACCAGACCAACTTCTTTATATTGAATAGGATGGTTAATCCCTCCCTATATGATTCTCCAAAGTGGACCCAAGAAAGGGACTTAGCTTTTTTTCCTGATGTGTTTTTGCCACAGGTTGAACCGTCTGGAAGACAAAATTACTCTGGTCAAAGGGAGAATAGAGGACATCACTCTGCCTCTGGAGAAGGTGGACATCATCGTCTCTGAATGGATGGTGAGTTTACAGTTAACACTACAGCTCTGGGTACATGTGTACAATTTAGAAGTAGGAGTAAAAGACACAGATACGCGATACTTTATTGAAGTAATCAGTACCTCCCTCTCAAATGCCTACATGTTCATATTCATATATTCAAAGTTTAGCACTCCAGCCAATCAGATCGCTGCATCCAAGGCCCTTTTTGCAGTGATACATATTTAAAACTTGCTTCAAACATCCCATGTTCGACCATGAGCCTTTGGTGAATCCCAAACCGTTTGGGACAATGTCTCTCATGCACCTCATGCCCATTTATCACAGAGATGGTCCTAGAAGATACAGCGTTGCGGCCAGAGCTGAACGCACCACTGAAGTCATCCCTAATTCATGAGGATCACTGAAGGCCCAGGGTCAGTAGCAGCAGCAGCATGGGCCCGTCCTGTCTCGTCGAGGGGCAAATGAAAATTCAGATTCTCCATTGGCGCGATGAAGGATCGGGGCTGTAATGTTAGGTGACACTGGTTCAGACGATGCTAATAAAACCAAGAGTCCACCAGTCACTTCTCATCACCACCGCCACAGAGTTTGTGTGGCTGTCCATAGATCTGCCTGATTAAAATCTTCTGTCCTTTCCACTTATCCCTCTCTCCTGCCTCCATCTAACTCCCTCCCCTCGGCATCCTCTTCTCTCACACCAACTAACTTCATGTCCTCTTTCACAACATCTGTAAATCTCCTCTTTGGGCTTCCTCTAGGCTTCTCTAGGCCTTCTTCTAGGCAGCTCTAACCTCAGCATGCTTCTACCCATATATTCACTATTTCTCCTCTGCACATGTCCAAACCATTTCATTAATTTCTCAGACCTCTCACTAGCAAAGATACTAACTTCAGACACAAAGGAATAGGGTTCATACGGACATGGAAAAACTAGAAAAGTCTAGAAATGTTGCATTCATTAATGAAGTTCAACTATCAGGTTTAGGAAAAGTCCAGAATTGTGAATTGTTTGGTCACAGATATGGGAAAGTTATGGAAATTTGAAAAGTTATGTGGCAAACATGAAGCTGTTATCCTCCAAATATATATAATAATAATAATTCTTAAAGGTCCCCTATTCTGCTAAAATTACTTTGTAATGTTGTTTGCACCTCAAAAACATACCTAGTATTTTGTTTCATTCACACATTTTGAATAATCCTATTCTCAGCCCCTCTTTCTCAAGAGCTTAAAATGCTCTTGAGAAAACATTATCCTGGCCACAATATTTAACAATTTTATCATATCACAATTACTATGAAAGTTTGCCTACAGTTTGTAAATGTTGTTAAAACATACTGCAATCACATTACAGACACACAACAGACTGACAATTTTAGAATTTTAGGATAAATGTTTGCAATCATTTTATTATGTAAAGTCAAAGTGTTACTGCTTGTATTTATTGATTGTAAATTAGCTATGTTTGTTATTTATCTGTTAGCTTCATGTTGCTAATAACCCTTGATAATTAGCCATTTTATGCTCTGTCCATTCCCCAGCGCTGGCCGTATGTGGCGACAGACACCTAATCCAAGCGCTCTCTGCAAAGTCACAGTAACAGCTTCCTAAAAGTAGACATTTTCCATTATACATTATTAAGTTATAAAACCTGAAATACTAATGCAAAGGTGTACAACACTATTTCAAAAAGCCTGAGAAGAGCAGAATATGGGCCCTTTAGTTAGCGAATATGTTTGCATGGATAGTTGCTCATTAAAACTATTGTGTTATTGCTAATACTTTATTTACTGTATCTAAGAATAAAAATTACTTTCCAGTTTTCAAGGCGACCATTGTCTGTATACACATTTTGTTTTAAAGAGTATGGAAAAGTGGTGAAAGTATGAAAAGTTATTTATTGAGGGGAAAAAAAGATCTGAATTCTACAATTGCGAGATATAAGGCTTTGTGGCTCAATAGTGTATCTACCCCTAAACTAGAAGATTCCTGGCTTGAGTCCAGGTTGGAGCACTATATGTTTACCATTGTGGGATATGAGCAGTGCCTTGGTGGAAGCCTGTGCTTGTCTAAAGTATTGCCAGTGTGGTGATGTTGTTGTCCAGAGGCAGACAGTGTGCAGTGCGATGGACTCGGATGATGGATGCTGCACCTGTGGAAATGTGAAGAGCTGCAGATGTAGTTAAGGTGTAGCCGCAGCGAATGGATGATACTGCTGCCTTCAGAAAACCATTTCATAACTCAGCAGCACGCATCGACCGAGTCTGTGAGCGTCTCGGAAAAAAAACAAAACAAACAGGAGCAGCCCACGAGAGACAGAGGTGTGTCCCAAAGCCTAATAACCACAGTCACTTATCCATCCATCAATCTGAGGCCTGGGCTGCTTACTGCTGCCACAACAGACGATAGAAGCAACACACTGTGGTAATTCAGATCCTAAATAATCCAGCTACAAGGAGTCACAAGCCAGAGTCCTTCTTGTGCCATTCCCAAGCCCAAATAAATGGAGAGGGTTGGGTCAAGAAGGACAGAGGCCTATTGCTGGAAGCCGGTTGAACAAACTCTGAGTTGTGGAGTAACTTCTGGTTAGATAAAATTAAACAAATCCAAACAGAGTAACTCTGGGTTCATGTGTTGCTTGAAGCTGGTTATGAACTTTCTCTGTTAACTCAAAGTTTAACTCTTCATCACTGATTACTGCAGCTGCTGCAGCACTGATCAGGCAGACACTGGCACAGTTCAGTCTAGAGGGAAGGGGCGGGGTTATCACAGCAGGACACACAGGTGGAGTTGAGTGCAACAGCCCCCCCAAAAAAGGCTAGAAAAAAATGACAGTAGGTTCACAATAAAAATAAAACTGGTTTAAATTAGAGCTGGGCGATTTAGCCTAAAAAAAGAAATCTCTGATTTTTTCAGAAAAAAATTGATTTACGATTTAAAAACAATTTTTTTCCCCAATTACCCTAAAATCAAACTGAAGACAACAGAGAAATTGTCCAAAACAAGTTTAGCTTTATTGCTTTGATTTCCTCTTGAGGTTAAAGTGCAATCAGACAAGTCAAATAGAAGAGAAGGCCCTGTGATTTTACAGGGGATTTTCTTAAAATTTGCGCTAAAAGTTGCAATTTTTTTTGTCTACAATTCTTCTTAAAAATATTAGCTAGAACTGTAAAAACTAACCAAATCTGTTTTTAAACATATGTGAGGTGGTAACAATCTAATTAAAAATACCTGTATTAGAACAGGCCAAGCGTACCTACTTTTTAAAATGATATTGCTGTGTTATTAGGCTGTTTTTTGGGGCTCCTGCAGCTGATTCTGGTTCTGTTCCTCTCACATCTTCTCTGGTGATTCCTGTTGTGTGCTGTAGAACATCCAGTCATTAAAAAAACAGAGGAAGTTTGCTGTGCTAGGTTTTCAGGAAGGTTATTAGGCTGCAACATTAACGTTTAAAAACAATAACCTCAAACTTCATTGTTGTCTAAATACGCTGCCCATTCAACTTTTTAGGCAAGTATATCACCATGGCAACGCAGTCGGTTTTTCAGAGTGACACCAGACAAAACTAGAAAGTACCACGTTCGTCTCCTCCTCCAGTCCCATCCACACCGCTGCTGCTGCTGAGCACCTGCGACCTCATGTGCGCTTGATCTCCGCGCTATAGCTCCGCGCTGCTCCGCACCTCACCTCCGACCTCTGCATCGCACTTCCACGCTGCTTTGTCTGTGGCTCAACCCGACCTCCGCCGCGCATTACCTGTGCGCTGCTGCTGAGAGAGTTTGGACAAAGTTGCAGGGTCGCGCTGAATTCGCGGGGTTTGCTTGATTTTGCATTAATAGTTCCGATCGCAGCATCGCAAAATCTTTTAGGGACTGACTTTGCAGCGGGGCGCGGTTTGTGCTCCATCTGACGCCGCAAACCCAAACCAATTCCACACAACTGACCACACTGTGCCTTTCTTAGGAACGAGCTCTTCCCTGCTCGCTGCCATGTTGTTTGTGTTCCTCTAGGAGGGAGGGCTGGTGGGCCTACCCACTATGAACTACGGGAGCCCAGAATTCCGGCGGTGGATGTTTTTTTATTTTTAAATTGATTTTTATTTAAACAAGCCGACCTGCCCTACAAATTCGAATTAATCAAAAAAATGTATTTATCTCCCAGCCCTAGTTTAAAAATGAAACTCCATGTGATTCATGAGTTTAATGAGTTTTGACACATTTTTTTAAATGTGAAAACAAACTGAGGCCCAGAACTAAAGGTTAGGAGAAGATGTGTCACACGTCATTTTGCTCACAGATGATTGGTCCATGTTGGTTTCCCAGTCTCTAAACCAGATCCTACCCTGCTCCAGACCAAGGTAGCTCTGTGGAATCTGTTACCATGACAATTAACTTTGCTCTAAACCAAACCTCTTTCTGGACACAGAAAACCCTGAGTTTCCTCACAGTTAACCTGAACTTACTCTGAACTAAAACTAAACTGGCTTCCAGCAATAGGCCTTAGATGGTGTAAAAAACAAACACAAAAAATCAAACACAAACACAAATCTATAGGAAAGAAGGAGAATTAGATCCTAAATGAATAAAGGGATACAAACTGAGTAGTATTAGAGAGGAAACATAGTTTAGCACAAAGTTGAGGACATTTATAAATTAAAAACATTTTGTTTTATATTTACTCAAATAAAATCCTATCCATCAGATCTTTTCTCCAAGTGTCCCTGCAGGGCTACCGTAGCTGTTCACATGAGTAGTGTGAGTGGCAAACTGTACATTTGCCACCAAGATCATAAGAAATTATGAAAATTTTTCTGTAGTAGTAGTACAACCCCAGAACTTAACACTCCCAGTACAAGCTGTCCAGTGTGGCAGTAGTTGTAGTAATGTGAATAATCCGAGTGTGTGGCGTAGAGTGAGTTTCTTCCTGGTTGTTCTCATTATCAGCAGAGACACTCACCTGCCCCAGCTGCTGGCTCAACTCATCAGTCATCCTGTCTCCAGCCCGCATCACTGTCACTCAAACTCTGCACAAACGGCTCTTAAACACTAACAAATACGAACACACCGTCTCCATAGAGGACCACAGGCAGGAGGCAGGCGAGGGCTCCTAATGACGATGGATTACATACGTTCACTTCCTCAAGTCCTTCAAACTGACCAGGGAGACTTTCACAATGGAGAGACTGAAGCCACTTTAAGACTTTCATCACCTTGAATCTCACTGTTTAGCTGTGTACAATTGGGTCTATGTTACGTAAATGACACATTGTAGCTAGTGGCGCTCAGACAACACAGACTTGCTCCAGGGCTCCCCTATCTCACAATGATAAAAATATAGGACCCATACCTAGATTCAAACCAGGAATGTTAAAAAGATACTAACCAGTAATAATGTCTACATTTGCACAGAAAATATTGCAATGAGGGCTTATGAGGTAGTACAATTCAGTATGGCAGGCATAGTGAGGTTAAGTTAGTTATTATCCCTGGAAATTTGTTTTCTGCATTTGACCCATTCTTTGTATGGCACTGCGGCACCTGTCAGAATGAATGGAGTAGCGCCATGGGACCAGGAGTAACCAATTAGAGAAACGATGAGCAGCTCTGTACTTATTTCTGAACGGGGACAGCAGCAGAAGCCAATTGTGCAAAGACTTGTAAAAAAAAAAGTGGGTTTGTTTGAATGTGGTTATGTTGGATGTCAGCGAAGACAAAAAACCCACTGAGGACTGAACATCAAAGAAGACTTCAGCAGAATAAAGTGACAAATGAAAGCACTAAACTCCTTTAATCAGGTCAGAGTAGTTATTCAATTAGCTTGGTAGCCAGCGCTACCTTGGTTATCTTCTGTATTTGTAAGACGCACTGCAGATAAATGGCTGTGATAGGCAAGTTCCAAATCGACCGGGGGAAAAATTATTTTCTGTGAATGAGGAACCAGAATGTCCTGCTTTTGAAAAGAAAGTAGGAGAGGCTGGTTCACCAGGCGAGTGGGCTACCGAAGTACAGGGATCACATGCAAACTCCACAGAAAGACTTCTGTCCAGTCTGGGGCTTGAACACAGGACCTTGTTGCTGTGAGGGAAAAGTGTTAACCAATTTTCCACTGTTCCTTAAATTTTTGTACCTGAGCTAGTTGAATAGCATTATATAAATGTGACTCTTTGCATATTTCCTTATATTACTTACTATACCTTACCACACACCATATGTAACAAAAATCAATTTCTGAAGATCAATAGAGGAGCTTTACTAGAGTAGAACAGTTTCAGAGCGGTATCACAAACTCATTGTGTAGAACTTGTAAAATAATTACCTGAGATGTTTGGTGCAGTGGCTAGAGGCAGAAAACTGTCAGATTTTGTGTCGTCAGGTGAGATCCTCTGACAGTGAGACAATATCTGATACAGGAGCTCAGACTTTTAATGAGTTTTACTTCAAACCAATCTTTTGTAATTATATCACTACTGTCCAAGGGTCCCACCAGCTTCAGGACTTGGGTCTGAGGACAGTAAGTGGTGGTGTCAAACTTGAGGCCAGTCTGGGCCTTGGAGATTTCAGCTGTGTTCCAGCAATTCGGTTGTTTCTGAATTAAATTTTTTGACTGAATGAACTTAAACTTTGTTGTGCTGTGCTGTAAAAATATTTTTTTATAACCTTTCTATCTTCCATCCATGGGTTTGGAATAGGGAACCATTTTGCAACTATGAACGTTGCATTATTACACATGTAACAACATGTCAAAAAGTTATTGCATTTTTCCATTGTTGTTTTTCTTAATAGAAGAAGTGTTTTTTTTTTTTTCCCAAAAAAAGTGGCTTTAATTTAAGAATTGAGAAAGCCTCATGCATGAAGGTGAAACATCTTCAATTTTGAAAACCAAGTCCAGATGACTCCTTTTTAGACCATTTTGTTGTGATTCCCTGGAGTAGTTGGAGGATGTGCCCAGAAAAAGTAGTACAAGATAGAGGGATAACCACCCTGCGCCTAGGGCCTTTCTAATCCCCAGCACACGATCACACCATCACATTCATACAGACAAAAATGGCTAAATTGTCTTCCTAAGGATACACTGACAGTATGAATTGGGCAGAGCAGGATTCGAACCTCCAGCTTTTTGGTTATAGGATGACTGCTAAGCCACTGTCACCCCAAATCCAATTCAAAGCCACAGAGACCAAACTAATTCACTGTATATGTTTAAGTTACAATCCTCACCCCTCGCTCCTCAGGCTGTTCTCTTCTAACTGAATCCATTACAGTTTAGTCCTCACAGAGATACCAATTCCCCTCTTCTTCTCTGTTTGTCCCTGAGGCCTGTGAACGCCAATGACACCATTAGCATAAAACCATCTCCCATTCGGCGTAATAGATTTAGCCGTGTTTCATTACCGGTTACATGAATACAAATGAGACACGGCACCGCATTACAAGTCAGTGCCACAGACCCGCAGATGAGGTTAATATGAAATGAAGTGAATTTGAAGGGAACTTTTGAAATGGTGCAAAAAAACAAACAAACAAAGCCAAAATGAACTTCTCAGCGTGAATAAATGATGCGACTTGAAACATATCAAAAATAGGCAGACAAGTGGTAATGTGATTTTTAGCTGAGACAGGGAAAAAAAGTGACATTTTGTGCGAAGTCAGCAGTTTTACAGACATTGCGTTTTGCTTGTAGCGCTGTAAAAACATATGCCAGACTGAATATTATGAGAAACACTAGATGATTTTGTAATGGTGACCCCTGAAGGAAGCAGCCCAAGGAAAATGTATCAGGGCGGTAGAAGCTCAGTAGGAAAGGAGACGTTTGCCCAAGACTAGAAGGTCCTTGGGCAAAAGACTTCACCCACCTTACCTGTATGAATGTGTCTAGTTTGATTGTGTTATTGGTGGTGGTTGGAGAGGCCGAAGCGCAGAATGGCACCCATGTCTTTGGCAGTAGGCCTTCATTAGATCAGCAGTTTCTGAACTACTCAGGCCATTCCATGCCACGTTCAAAGTCAGAACGTTTTTTACCTCAAATACCTGAAAATGACACTTGCAAGTCTGAGCGTTGCCGATGTCCCGGTGTCACAGAAGTCTTGAGTCTCATGAGAAAACGGAACATCATAGTTAGAGCCACACAGTAAGCTTGAGATGGCTTTATTTCTCAATTTTTGTCATGGCAGAGCAGCCAAATGGCAGAAGAAACTTTGCACAGATACGACGAGGAGGAGAAAACTGAAGAAAAGCCGAGCAAGGGGTCATAAAGGAGTCAGTAGGACTTGTGAGTGTTTACGATAGTGCTTTACTCCGAATTGTAGGTGATGCTCCGGAGAGGAACATGAGACAGAAACAGCAGAGAAACAAGAAAAGTTACTGAGTTCCACTTTAAATCACCTTTCTTTCTTTTCCATTCTGATGCTCGGTCTGAACTTCAGCAGCTTTGCCTTTAAGATGTCTCAGGACTAAATGCACTAAATGACTTGTTTTTGCATTTAACAGCATCAGAGCCAGTGTGGCTTCTTTTTTAAAAATAGTCGAGGGTTACTTGCATCCTTTAGATTCTGGGTTCTCTCCTCTTCCTGACACCGTACAGTTACAGGTAAACTGAAGACTCTAAATATCCCATAGTGAATAAATGTGAGGTTGTCTCTCAGTGTGTCTCTAAAGGCAAATTTATACTCACCATTAGGTGCACTTTCAGATACAGACAGAGTGCTCTGTCTGTTTTCTGCAGTTTGCGGATACTTGCGAACGGAGCGGTACATGTGTTGACTGTTGGGGGCGCTAGTGAACACAGCTCAACAAGTCACAAATGGGTGAAGTGGAATGACTAGAGAAAGTTGGTTGCGTTTTATTCAAAGACTCAACAAACCACTACTTTCACCTCATTTTCTTGGCTTTTTTTTTATGAATGTGGTATAAAAACCTCTGTCAGCATCGCCGTGTTTGTTATTGTTCTTTTTTTTCTGTTGTGGTAAAATCTGTGACTGTGCCCCATTGCCCCCTACTGGTTATTTAACACAACACAGACATTGACTTAGAAAACAGATGAAAGTATTATGCAGTGACGATGACAACACATGGAACAGACTAATCTGTTAAGTTGGGAGTATAAATGAGTGTCAGCCCTGCAACTATCTGGCAATTGTCTACCTAAAGCCCATAGTTGCTGGGATAGGCTCCATTGCTCTCGACCCCTAATGAGAATAAGCTGAAGATGAATGCAATATTGCAGAACATATTGTCAGCAAATTGCTTTCTGTAATAGTGACTGTACTGTAGTGAAAAAAATTGTTTATTGAACGGGCTTCATCTTAGAAACAAAATTAAATCCCAAGTTTTCTCCCTGCCCCAAACTCTGTCTTGGCCTCATCTCACCCAGCTGTGAGTCATTATCTGAGTGGATGTTAGTGTAATTATACATTGTTCTGAGGGTAATGTGTTTTATATGCTAATGTGTGAGAGCAGCCTGTTCTCATTACCTTATCATTAAGGTTTTGATGAAAGTGTAGCTCGGTGGACTGACAGACGGACGCTTCGGTCCTCCGCTATATCCAAATCACCACAACAATAGGGTTTTCTCTAACTACTTAATTACTGCTGAAGGAAGTGGGATAAGGGACTAAAGTCTGGGAGAAAGCTTTTGTAATTATCTGTATTCCTTTTATGATTAAGAAAACAAGTTAGATTAGTCTTGTGCAGGGTAAGCCTGAATCACTTTTGTAATCTGTGTCTAGTTCTAGTTTGTGGTGGCTTAGTGTGGCCAAGTGTTGGAAACAGTCCAGATTTGGACCTCATAATATTGTATAGTCCTGGTTTAGCTCTGGTTTTGCTTGGCCAGGAGGCCCTTCTGCTTTCTTTTCAAAAGCAGGACAGTCTGGTTTCTCAGCCACAGTGAACCATTTCCCCTCAGTCAATTTGAACATGGCCTATCACAGCCGTTTATCTGCAGTGCATCTTACAGAGGCAGAAGATAATCTCCTATCAAAAATAATCAAGATGGTGCCGGCTTATACAGAGTTATTTTAACAACTTCTCTCGCCTGATTAATTGCGTTTAGTGCTTTCCTTTGTCACCTGTCATCTGCTGACATCCTTATTGTTGAGTCCTCTGTGGGACATTTGTCATCATGTTTCCATTTTAACAAGAGTAAAGTCCCGTTGACGTCCGACATAACGACCACATTCAAACAAACCCACTTTTTCTATAAGTCTTTGGGCAACTGGCTTCTCCTGCTTCAGAAATAAGTACAGAGCTACTCATAAAATGGCGTAATATGTTGTTTGGCAAAACCAGCAGCAATCCACCATGTTTGATTGGGTCAGTGGTGCGCTGCTTAGATCCCACCCTTTGTTTCTCTGATTGGTCGCTCTGTCTGTGATTGCCCCGCCCATAGAAGCGAAACTCAAGCAAACAGAGCAGAGTAAATTCTTTGTATAGAATAGGAAAAGACTTTAGTCTTAGAAGGTTTAGTCCCTGGGTAAGATTTGGATATAGTCTTGGTTTAGACTTAATTAGGGTTTAGTCCTGAGATACCGTATGTCCAGTTTAGTCCCACATTAGGTCATGATACGGGGATATTACTCTCCAAGTCCTTTGAGGTCATTGATGGCTTAGTTTTTAGTCCTGGTTTAGTCTTGACCACCAGTCTTTAATCTTAATTTTACAACAGATTTAGTCCAAAGTTTAATTCTGGGTTTAGTTATGTTTTAGTTCTGGATTTGGTCTTGTTTAATCCAGATTAGTCTTGCATTTCTCCTGGCCTCCAAAGGTGCAGTCATTCTCATATAATGATTTGGCATAGGTTTTATGCTGGATGCTCTTCCTGACACAACCCTCTCCATTTATCCAGGCTTGGGACTGGCACAACGAGTACACTTAGTACTTAACAGTGTAATCATGTATTTTTCTTTTCTTAAACATTGATATTCTAGCTCCACATCATCTGAACGGTCTTGTTTCCAGTGTTAGACCAAAGTCACATATTTGCTGACTGTGGTGGTCCATCCCTGGTCCTGGTCCTGAGCAGGTCATTTTGAAAAACCCTCTCACACTAAATTAATTCAGCAGCCTCATAATTTAGTGCCCAATTTCACGCAACACTACTCCACTCGAAGGAAAGCCGAGACGAGCGTAGATCCGGAGATGATTCACGTTTTACCTGCGGCTCTTTCTTTCACCACACACCTGCGATTCACACACAATTCATATACAAGCAGTTTAATTATACAGACACTGAGGCTGACAGAGAGAGGAGAAGGAGACAGAGATGAGATGCAATTTGTTAAACTTCTCTTGGATTGAATGAGAATAGCAGTAATTTAGTGCTACTAAGATCCAGTCACAAATATACAATTGTCTGTTCTTAAAAGGTGCAGTGGTGGTTTGGTGTTTATAGACCAAGAGTTTGGATTTAATTATGATTTCTTCACAAACCCAAAGTGGGGATTTTGTAAAAAAAAAAAATTAACACAACCATTACCATTTCATGAAAAAATAATAGATTATTAGACAACATTACATTACTTATGTCTGAACTTACAGTTTTTGTTGCCTTTATGAGTCTCCTACTTTCTTTTCGAAAGCAGGACAGTCTAGTTCTTCACTCGAAGCAAACCCTTTCTCTCTGGTCGATTTGGAATTGACCTGTTTTTTTCTGCAGGACTTCTTACAAATACAGAAGCAGAGAGAATTTAATAACTCTGACCTGATTAACAGCGTTTAGTCCTTTCTTTCGTCACATGTTGGTTCTGCTGAAGTCCTCATTGTTGTTCAGTCCTCTGTGGGATTTTTATTTTCGTTCTTTGTTTGTTCTTTTAACAACAAAGTCCCGGTAATGTCCGACATAACGACCACATTCAAACAAACCCACTTTTCCCACAAGTCTTTGTACAACTGGCTTCCTCTGCTGTCCCTGTTCAGAAATAAGTACAGAGCTGCACATAATGCGCCGTATTCTGAGGTTTTATAGCAAAACCAATAAGAACCCACCATGTTTGTTTTAACTTGCAGGTTAGTGGTGCTCTGATTGGTTACTCCACTCCTGATTTTTCCGCCCATAGAAAATAAACTTACCTGAAGAGATACCAGACTAACTTCTTTGTATAGAAGAGGTAGAGAGTTTGTCTGGCTGGCTAGACTAGAGTAAACCAGGTTTAAACCTGGGCAAACTCATGACCAGGACTAAACTAGGACTAATACTGGACTTTTTAAAACAGGAGTAAACCGTGCTCTACACAAATCTGTCTTCCAGAGCAGAACTCAAACTGGAATAAAACTGGATCTAAATTCAGCTAAATCAGGAACTGTAAAAGACTCTCCCAATTACCACCACAAGAAGTCAGCATAGTTTGAGAAGCACTGTTATACATAAATGTGTCCCAACTTTTGACTAGTATTATGCTTGAAATTTGAATCCATTAATCTATTTTTGTTTGTTCACTGCCTCCTCCTTTTAGTAAAACCATTTATTTATCTGAATAATAGTGCCTTCTCTAAACGAATAACTCTTCGTCCACCGCAGCCTCTGTCTCTGTCTCTATTCTCCACAAAAAAAAGCTTTATCGATGTGTCGGCCCTCACCTCTCCTTGTCCCACAAACAGAAGAGGAGGAAGAGATATGGGTCCCGAAAACACACCCTGGACCACAGAGTTATCATTTACCTCATATCGATGCATTTGCAGCACAAGTTTCATCTGTGCTGTCGAGATAAGGAGATGTTCGTCTGCTGACCGCGGCCAAAAATAATAGACTTTGGGAATAAAATCTGAGAGAAAGGCTTTATTAGGTACAAAGATGAGCTGGAACAGATGAAGTAATGAGATATGTGCTTTGGTTTTGATAGGTCTTGTTTTGGTTGATAATGTATTAGTTAGATTTCACTCTATCTAGTCTATGTATTTGTCGAAATGTCTGTGCACAAGTCGCCTGGGCATTATTTTATATTTGGTCAGTGATTTTGTTATTTTTTAAAACTATTAGTTTAAAATGATTGCACCCCATTTTGCTGTCTTAATTCTAGGTTTGGCCCAGGTTTTAAGCTTTGAATTAAGCCTGGTTTAGTCTTGGTGTTTAACCCAGAATTATTCTTGGTTTTAACACTGGTTTAGTCTTGAATTTAACCTAGATTTAGCACTGGTTCAATCGAATTTGAATCCTGGTTTAGTTTTGGTTTAATATTTTAAACCACCAGCCACTTTATTAGGCACACCTGTCCAACTGCTCGTTAAAATTTCTAATCAGCCAATCACATGGCAGCAACTCAATGCATTTAGGATGTAGACATGGTCAAGACGATCTGCTGCAGTTCAAACCGAGTTCAGAATGGGGAAGAAAGGTGATTTAAGTGACTTTGAACGTGGCATGGTTGTTGGTGCCAGACGGGCTGGTCTGAGTATTTCAGAAACTGCTGATCTACTGGAATTTTCATGCACAACCATCTCTAGGGTTTACAGAGAATGGTCCAAAAAAGAGAAAATGTCCAGTGAGCGGCAGTTCTGTGGGCAAAAATGCCTTGTTGATGCCAGAGGACAGAGGAGAATGGCCAGACTGGTTCAAGCTGATAGAAAGGCAACAGTAACTCAAATAACCACTTGTTACAACCGAGGTATGCAGACGAGCATCTCTGAACGCATAACACTTTGGACCTTGAGGAAGATGGGCTACAGCAGCAGAAGACCACACCAGGTGCCACTCCTGTCAGCTAAGAACAGGAAACTGAGGCTACAATTTGCACAGGCTCACCAAAATTGGACAATCGAAGATTGGAAAAAAGTTGCCTGGTCTGATGAGTCTCGAGTTCTGCTGCGACATTCGGATGGTAGGGTCAGAATTTGGCGTCAACAACATGAAAGCATGGAACCATCCTGCCTTGTATCAACGGTTCAGGCTGGTGGTGGTGGTGTAATGGTGTGGGGGATATTTTCTTGGCATACTTTGGGCTCCTTAGTACCAATTGAGCATCGTTGCAACGCCACAGCCTACCTGAGTATTGTTGCTGACCATGTCCATCCCTTTATGACCACAGTGTACCCATCTTCTGATGGCTACTTCCAGCAGGATAACGCGCCATGTCATAAAGCTCGAATCATCTCAGACTGGTTTCTAGAACATGACAATGAGTTCATTTTACTCAAATGGCCTCCACAGTCACCAGATCTCAATCCAATAGAGCACCTTTGGGATGTGGTGGAACGGGAGATTGGCATCATGGATGTGCAGCTGACAAATCTGCAGCAACTGCATGATGCTATCATGTCAATATGGACAAAACTCTCTGAGGAATGTTTCCAGTACCTTGTTGAATCTATGCCACGAAGGATTAAGGCAGTTCTGAAGGCAAAAGGGGGTCCAACCCGGTACTAGCAAGGTGTACCTAATAAAGTGGCTGGTGAGTGTATGTAACATTGGTTTAGTCTTGGTTTATTCTTGGATTAACTTAGTCTTGGCGTTAACTAAGATTTAGCCTTGATGTAATCTAACTTTATGCTTGGTTTAGTTCTCTATCAACCTTTTATTCAACTCTGGTTTTCATTTAGTGTATTTTACATAGATTTTCTGATGTAACCCTGGTTTGGTTTTGCTTTATTATTGGATTCACCCCAGATTTAGTCCTGGTTTAATCCTGGTTTGCTTAACCATGTTTAGGCTTTTTTAATGGATGAAAACCTGGATAGGTATTGGATTTAAGTCTGAATTAGTCTTAAAGTAAGCCTGGTTTCATTTTGAATTAGTCTTGGTCCTGGATTTAACCATGCTTGAATATTAAATTTAACCCTTGTTTAGTCTCGGATTTAACTCTGATTCAGCCCTTTAGCAATCCTAAGTTGTATTTCTCGTTTAGTTCTGGATTAATCTATTATTTCACCTTTGTTTTATTCTTTTTTACTTTTTTACTTCTGTTTATTTAAGACTCTGGTTTATCTCATATTTAATCCTGGTTTATTTAAGCCACTGCAACATGCATCATTTTAACTCTATTTTCTCCTCCTTCTTCCTGTCCTGTCCTGACACCTGCCCCGTCTCTGATCCAAACCCTCACATCTTTTCATTTTAACACGGAGCACATTGATTGGCCGATCCCTGCCCCCGGCTGTCGCCTGATTGGTCGATCCGTTGAACCAGGAAGCAGTAAAAGCCGTTTGTCAGCAGGATGTGTCACTCAGATCTGAACCAGAGTGATGTGGACAGAAGCCAATTCCAGTTTTAATGGAATAATCCCACGGTTAATGTCCCGAGCACTGGAGCCGAACGTGGGGTCAGCTCAGGGTCACAGCAGGGGATTGTGGGTAACGGAGTACGTCAGGGGCTGTCATAGACGTGGATAATATGGGCTTCAGTCCTTTGTCCTTTAAACTTTTAAATTCCTTATAAAACAAAAAATAAACAAAAGGAAACGTGTATAAAAGTTTGTAATTTCTGAAGTAATAAAACATAATTAATAACTTAATATATAAAAAATACATTGTTAAAAGTAAACAAATAGTTAAATTCATTATAGTTAGCAGTGTCAGTTTAAAAAGACATTAAAATTGTAATATTGAAAATGTAAAAAAAAAAAAAAATTCAAAACCAGTTTTCCAAATTATTATTATATTTTCAGGTTAGATTTAAAAAATTTATAAAATGGCAAAAAAAATCCCATATTATTTAATACCACATCAAACCTAAATGAGAAATGTGTTTAAAGGGGATATATTATGCTTTTATTTATATTAATAAACCAATTTTGTCACCTCTAGAACAGCAGCATGTTTTACAGCTTTGTTGCACTCTTTTCAACAGAAAAGCTTTTTATTTTACTCCAAAAGTAAAAATATCTGTGAGGAATCGTGTAAACAGAGTTGTACCCCATTTTTTGGGATAAATGAATGAGAGCAGACCCGATGTTAGAGGGCTTGTTGATTGGTCAGTGCTTCCTGGACTGGGCGCGGGTTTGTGGAACCGAGCGTTCTGAGGCCTCAGAAACACAGCACCAGAGGATATAGGATTACTCAAACAGGTGTTAATGAAACAAAACACAACTTCAAGTTTGTTTTTGATGAGGGAACAACATTATAACATGGGAGACAGAGGGGAGAAGGACATTTTGCATAATATAGACTCTTTAATCAGTCTTAAACATGGTTGGGTCAAGTCTTTGCCAAAGTTGTTCAAATCAATGCATAAACTGTTTAAGTGGTCATAAAACCCATTGGGATTTTTCTTTTGTTCTTTTTAGGGCTACTTTCTGTTGTTCGAGTCGATGCTGGACTCAGTTCTTTACGCCAGAGACCTCTACCTGGCAGACTGGTGGCTCAGGTAAGACGAAATGCACTTATGAAAAATCCACCAATATATTCTGGATGTTATTACTTTCTTTGATTGTACTTATTTTTCAAATTATGGTTAGTGAGAGAAAAACAAGGCTGCTACTCTCTTTTAGAAAGGCTAATTGTTTGCGTTAATTATATTTGTCACTGCAGAGATAGAGGAATTACATAGAAAACTAAAAGGAAATGGAGAAAAAGAGATTAATGAGACAGAAACTGAATTAAAAGTACTAATCAAATACTAATGAACTAAGACGCACATTGTTCACTGTAAATGTCCCGCAGTGAATGAATGTGAGTGAATGGTTATTGTCTGTCAGTGTGTCTCTGTGTCAGCCCTGGGACTAACTGGTCCTTGTTCCTGGTGGTTCAAGGTTTCACTAGAGATAATTACCGACAGGGTCGAAAATTTTTGTCATGAGCTATTTTTGTCCGTCATTGTATACATGCATATTAATATCATTAATTATGAATGACTGCGATACCATTTTATTATAAGAATATGCTATTAATATTTAAATGCCATAAACATTACTTTAATCCATTGTCTGTTTTTTTAATAATACAGTATTGCACACTTGTGCTCCACATTCAGAGTCATTTATAAGCACCAGAACAACGCAGCTCTGCCCCCTGACGCAGCCTGGTGAGCCCTGAATACGCCAAAATACAAACTTTACACACTCTTTCTTATAGCTCTTTAAGAGCTGCAGGGTACACTGCCTCAGACCAGTGGCGTCTGCAGCTGTAGTGTATGGCTGTACAGACTGTGCGTGGCCTACTTTTAGATGTTCCCTGTTAAATTTTCATTGCGCGCAGAGCCATTGCGGCATGTGTATTTGGAAACGTGCTGAGCTCCTTGTAGCCAGGACTTGGTTGACGTGTGCCCATATCTGACTTTAGTTACGCAGAGAGGGCAGAACTTTGGTTATGCGAAGAGAGATGACGCGCTCTGAATGTGCCACTTTATTTCCCAATTGTCTTCACAGAGCGCATGTGACAGTCACAGCGGTTTGTTCTTTTATTCAAGTGCGTATTAAAGCTAGAGTTAACGCACTGAGGGTCACAGGATGGAAGCCAGTCTGGTTTTACGCAGACAAGACTACGCGCTCCATGGCGGTGACGAAAAAGAAGCGAAAGCAAAAGGAGAAGGGCGTGTGTTTATTGGAACCTTTAAACTCGTGACGTTGCAGGCCACAGACTTTAGAGCGCAGCTTAGTCTTAGTTCACGGTGTTTTAGGGTTTTTGGGTTTTAGCATTGATTCACCTGTGGGGCCCACACACCAATAAATCCAGTCCAGTCCAAAAAGTACAGTATATGAAGTTGAGACATAGACAAAACAATGGCAAATAGTGATTTCATGAACTCATGCTTTTGCCATCTCCTGGACAGAACTGGGATTTGCAACTCTACCTTCCTTCATTTTATTCTGGCAAAATGACGGACGGCCTTCAGAATTTTTCATCAAAGCTATAAATAATCCGTCAATGATGACTCTGGCCCATCGTTGCTTGAATATTTATTTTAAAACCCCTTTTTAAGTCTTGGTTTATTCCTAATTTAACCTTAATTTTGCTTCGGTTTAGTCTTGAATTTAACTCTGGTTTAGTCTTGGAACAACTCTGATTTAGTCTTGAATTTCACCCTGAATTTGTCTTGGAATAACTGGTTTAGTCTCAGATTTAATTCTGGTTTAGTTTTGGAATAACTCCGGTTTAGTCTTGGATTTGGCCCTGGTTTAATCTTGAATTTAACCCTGATTTAGACCTAGATTTAACCCTAGTTTAGTCTTGGATTTAACCCTGGTTTAGTCCTAGTTTTAACCCTAGTTTAGTCCTGGATTTAACCCTGGTTTAGTTTCAGATTTAACCCTGGTTTATTCTTGGGATAACTCTATTTTAGTCAAGGATTTAACCCTGGTTTAGTCTTGGATTAAAGCCCTGGTTTATTCTTGGGATGACACTGGTTTAGTCTTGGATTTAACCCTGGTTTAGTCAAGGATTTAACCCTGGTTTAGTCTTGGGATAACTCTGATTTAGTCTTGTATTTAATTGAATATATCCCCACACGCAGCTCTGTTTGCCACTGCTGCAGCCTGTGCTCATATTTCTGTATTTTCTCTGTGATGTTGGGTGGCCCCACTTGACTTCTGTGGTTGATTCTGCGCTCTGTGTGTGACTTATATCCACTGTACCCTGCTGTACCCTGCTGTACCCTGCTGTACCCTGCTGTACCCTGCTGTATGTGTGTTTAAACCGCATTACCACCGCCACCACTCATCTCTCCACTACATTACCTTCATCCTTAACAGTGTCCCCTATCATCCCTGGCACAGCGCTGCATTTCGGGCAGAGAGAAGACATTGCTTTGGTCCAATCCCCCATACACTATCATCTCTTTTTTTTTTTTTTTTTTTAAACCTTAACAGCCGCTGTCTTTGGGTCTCTCACAGTGGACCAATAGGAAGAGGTTGTAGCGGAGGGGGGTGGGGGGGGGGGGGGTTGATGAACGGGCCCGGAGCAGTGAGGTGGGAAGGACACAGATGTCAAAGCCATGAATCTGGAGAGGCCCATTCACTACAGCAGCCCTTTAGTCCCCTTCTCATGGTCCTAGGGTCTGTACTGTAAACCACTAATACTAATACTGGTATACTAATTTTTGGCCCCAGCTCTCATGCTCTACACCCCTGTGTGGTCTACACCCCTGGTGTAGAGCATGGGAGCTGGGGCCAAAATTAGAAAACCAGTCTTGGTAGTGGGCTGAATAAGAGTATTGTATAAATAATAAAGCCAGCCTACTGTATTTTTGTTCTCAGTTAGGCTACAATAGGCTTTTTAACATAGAATAATACTTCCCCACAGAACTACAGGTGTAGATTTGTGGTTTTAAGGGGCTTTGTAGTTGTTTTAAATCAGAACTTAGAACTCAACAAATAACAACAAATAGGCCACAGACTACTGACTAACACTGGCCAATTATTTATTTATTAAGTATTATTTACTGCCACAGTTACCTAACTCCTCATATAAGACAGGTGTTTTCATCAGGTCCACTCTGTTTTACTGTGACAGTGGGTACTACCAGCAGATAAATATTTAGGTGCATGTCATGCCCCTAATGTAAGCCCAGCACAACTTTAAGCTGAGTCAGCACCTACACACAAACACGTATTATAGGCTTACTTTACTTTTATTGAGCAAACTACTGTCCACCTCTCTGTCCTCTGCAGGACACAGTGTGAGCAGGATTATACCTCTTTCTGGGCAGATTTAGCTCGCTGTGTGTTAATGAGTGCATTAGAGCACAAGTAGCGACAGAGAGAAAGGAAAAAGAGCGAAGGAGGGCAGTGCTGTGAATGAACTTAGACAACTCCCTGCTGATAACTTGGTTTTACTGACACAGTGTGACACAGGCTGTGTTTAAACTGCTGCTGTCTGTAGCTTCTGTGTTTAGAGACGGGGTTTGTACAGGATATGTTCTTACACTGTTGTGTGGTTGGAGCCTGTTTTTATTACTGCCACATTAGATAACAAACAAAGTGTAGAGCGTTTACAGAGAGTCCCACCTGTTTAAGCAGCTCCTGCCTCTCACTGACCCCTCTTTGTCCATTTCTTTTGTGGAAAGTTAAAATTTCCTGTCGGAGAATCCTTCACTCTCTCTCTGCTCCTGCGGCTCGTTAAATGCCGCTCGCTAAAACAGCAGGGGAGGGGCAATGCCGGCGCGGCGCCGCTTCTGCAGTGCATTATGGGAGATGTAGTTCAAACAGATCGAACACAATATATCGCCGGGCCATTATTAATATAAAATGGAAATGATCTCGCAGGCCAAAAGAAATTATCCTGGGCCTTGAGTTTGACACATGCTCTACACGAAATGAAAGTAAGGATGTTTGGTACAGCTGCCCTCAAAACCTGCTTGTGTTTCCATTTCTCTGGGTCCAGAAGACCGGCTTCTGTTACAGAAACACTGATGTCACGCAAGAGCAACAGAAGCTGACTTAAAAACATGAACAGAATAACCATGAGATTAAATATTGTTTATCCAGGAACTGTGCTGAGTCTCTTTGCTAAACCAGATATATGGGCAAAACATGGAATATTTGATAACTATGTTGAATATTTTACGATAACGATATGTTTGCGATATTTTAAAATAGGGCCTGCTATTCTGACACAGTAAGTTAAATATTCTTCAAACAAAAATGTAAGTCCCGGTATTCACAAGTCAAAACTTAACACAGACTGAACCTGGAATAAAACAAGGCTAAATTGTGATTAAATTAAGGAAATCAAGGATAAAGGAAATTAACTTTTAAACTTCTTTATTTAGTCACAACACATTTTCATTCAAGGTTCTGGTAGAAAAATAATTCTTCAATGTCAGATGGAAGACCACAGTGTTATTGCAAGTTTATTTAGATTCTTGCGATACAGATATTACATTTGCTGGTATTAACAATACCAGGTGATAACAATAATTTTGCGATTATATTGTGCAGCCTGACTGAAAACAGCTGTTGCTAACATACGCTAGCTTTGTTTTTGTTTTTTAAAAGCCGAGGGGTGCTTAAAATAGCACTGTTTGGTGTGCTTTTTGGGGCAGCTTTGGTCTGCTTTGGGAAGTGGAAAACATCTCTAAACTGCCCTGACCTGTACTGCCCCAGTGGAATTTTTCCTGCAGAGTAAAAGAATGTAGAAAATCTAAAAAGAAAATTCTAGAATTAGTAAGACATGAGCTGTATTATTTTTAAAATGAAGGCTAGATGTAGAGGCTGTGTCAAGCATTTAAATAAATCTGATTTCATAATGAACCTTAATAAGCCATTATCACTTCGGCCATATTGAAGCAGCCCTATCCTCCTGGGTGTCGTTTTGTGAGGATGCCAGTGTAGCCCCGCCCCTCTAACCCTCTAAACCCTCCCCCCTGTACAGCTCAGATGTTAATGCGTATGTCCCTGTTGTGGGCGAGCGCTCCACCGCACACAACCTTCGACTCTCAGGCCATAAACCGCAGTAAAATATGGGACAGTTTAGTGACAGAGGGCTCATGTCCGTTATGGGCCCCAGAGCTCCTGACCCTGGGACTGTCACACCACCACTGCTGCTGTGTTTGTCACTCAAGAACAGAGCACTCAGCCAAAACAGGAGCACCAGCTGAGGCTGCTGATTGAACAGGACAGTATGGGTCACAATGAGGGACAAACTGCTCTAGAAAAACCAATAGAATCTTGGTTAGGAAGTTAAATTCAATAAAAATTTTATTGATATAACACATTGAAAAACAACCCCAGTTGACCAAAATACTGTCCAGAAATAGAATCAAACTAAAAATTGTACAAATGCTAGTGGTGTCAGTAAATACAATCTATGACAGCATAACAAATAAAATACTAAAATAACAATAGTTGCACAATAAAAGGCTGGTTTAATAAAGAACTAAAAGCTAACGTAGGAATAAAATCAACCAAGCTATCCTGCCTAACTGGATTAGAATGCCAGGGTCTAGTATTAAGTTTTAGATCTGGACTTACAGGTGCTATGAGCAGTATTTTTATATTTCATAAAAATTACCCACATGTGTGCAAATAATGTAAACATGCTTAAATCAAATGTTAGTTTTACTGATAACAATGGTATAGCTCATAGATTCACAATTAAAAATATATTTTACATAATGGCCAAGTTGTTTTTGCTTACATTTTTTGTTTTGCTTCTAAAACCCTGCATCACCGATCATCCAATCAGAAAAGAGGAAAGACTGGCAACCCACAGACCATTGTTTTGATTTAGACTGCAGTACTGTTTTCAAACAAGTAGAGGACATGCTGCGTACTGCACCTTTAACCTGGGAGGATCTTACAGAGAGAGGCTGTTCCACAGTCTGGGAGCAGTTAAGACTTATTTTCTTAATTCTTTGTTAACTGCTCTTTAATTTAGGGTCTTTTTTATGTCTTTGGATTATATTTAAAGATACTCAACACACAGATTTATTATTATTTATTTTTTGATAATTAAAGATATTCAGAGGATTTTTTTTCGACTGCTGAGAAACCAGTGACTGTTTGTACTTTTTTGAATAACGTGCATGCGTCAGGTCCTCCCCCGCCCTTCACTGTTCCTTTCCAAGGAACTCCTCCACAGCGACGTGCACGAGCGTTGAAAACACGTTTGTTTACAGCCGGCATCAGCAGAGATTCGCCTCAACCTAGACCAGCATTGTTTGTCTGCGCGACCTTTGACCTAGTTCCCCACACAGACCCAGTCACATGCACAGCAGAAATATGTCCTCCTGCTGTTGGTAGCATTAGCAAACTGACGGTTGCTGTACAGTTGAAATGGTTCAACAGATAAAGAAAAAAGGCATTTTTTTCAAGCGATAAGATAAATGTACCTGTCTAGCAGAAACTTGACGACCAGTGCATTGGTCTGAAGCCCTTTCTGTTCCTTCAGCGCACGCCATCGTTTTAAAGAATCGCCAAGAACCACACGGGTTTTATTCTGCTCTTCTATGGTTATTCTCCTCCTCTGGTACACTTCAAAAACAGTTTTCCTTTTGCGACCGCCCAGTTCACAGTTTTCCTCAGCCATTGTGCTCTTTGAAGTCAGGCTGTCTGCGCTACGATGAGGCTTCGCGCCGGACTACATAAACACTGCGTACTCATGCGCAGGCACAAGAACGTGCACGTATCGCCGAAACCAGGAAGTCGGAATGATTGGCAAGTCCCTGGACCAATGGTTACTGTACTCATGACAAAAACTATTGGATGAGGTTTTTTAAGTCCCACAGAGTCCACAGAGCAACCATCGACACAAATTAATCTTGAGTTTATAGACTTTATTCTCTGTCATTTTGTACACTGTCTGCTGAAGAAACATTATCCACGTCTCAAACTGATCTTTAAACATGAGCCTAATGTCTCTGTAGATCCAGACTTTAATTTGTTTGGTGATTAGGCTGGGGATGAACTGCCCTTGGCCAGAGCTTTCTCCTGTGTCCCACTGAGAGCCGCAGTAGAAACATTCATGCCTCAAGCTGAAACACTGAAAACCTACATTAGCGTAAACTGGAGATGTAAATGTAGTCTTTAACAAACACATTAATATTTATGGATAGGTCTAGTCTAGATTTGTCAACTACCCATAAATAATAACTTTGTGTTCAGTGTAAATCTCTAGAGCAATGAATGAATAAGCTACTATTAATACTATTACTACTGTTACTACTACCACTACTATTATTACTACTACTACCATTACACTGCCTGGCCAAAAAAAAAAAAAGTCGCCACCTGGAATTAACTAAGCAAATAGGTAAGAGCCTCCCTGCAGTTGGTCAGGTCTGGGTTCAGTGACGTTATGTGCCCAAAGAATGAGGTCAGCTGACTTCCTGAATATACTGAATGACCAGGTTACTACATCAATGGATTTTTTTTTTTTTTTTCTCTCATGACACAGGCTTATTCCAAGATGACAATGCCAGGATTCATTGAGCTCAAAATGTGAAAGAGTGGTTCAGGGAGCATGAGACATCATTTTCACACATGGACAGACCACCACAGAGTCCAGATCTTAGCCCCACTGAGAATCTTTGGGATGTGCTGGAGAAGACTTTGTGCAGTGGTCACACTCTCCCATCATCAATACAGATCTTGGCAAAAAATGAATGCAACGCTGGATGGAAATAAATGTTGTGACATAGCAGGAGCTTATTGAAACTGATGCCACAGCAAATGCATGCCATAATCAAAGCTAAAGGTCCAACAAAATACTAGTGTGTGACCTGGGTAGGCAGTCACCCCTGAGTAATTAGTTTTTTGCATCAGAAGAACTACGAACATGATCTGTCTCTGTTTATGGAGTCTGTTCATTAAATCATTAAAATAATTATTAATGTATTTAAGACACTTTTTTATTTACTTTTCCCCTTTATTTAGTGTTAGTTCACAGGGTCTCAACCTGATCTCAGTTTCCCTTAGGTTTCAGGCTTGACTTGGTCTCAAACCCTGAAAGTCTCTGCCTTGTCTTGGTCTTGGTTCACTCCTAGTCTTGATTAGTTCAGTCTTGACACAACACTAGCTGGGTCCATATCTCAAAATGGTACAGAATCCCTTAAAAGACTCCTGAATCTAAACAGAAATCAGAATCCGCACCAAAAATAAGCATATGTATACCCATTACAGACATTTTTCTGGAATATTCATAATAAAACTCACGATTTATTAAAGCTTGTAAATTTTTTATGGCATGTGTTCTGCAAATCCTGAGCACACTGTGTCCTCTCCAGTAATAACTGTTTATATTTCTGTTTGTTAAATCTCTTAACTTTGCTGTGAGTTTAAAAGTAGGACACGTTGGTCACATGGGCGGCCTGTGATGGATCCAGTCGTTTAGAGCTGAGTCTAAATTGATGCCTTGGTCCACTCCCTCTGGCCCCTGGCTTCACAACACAAAATTATTCTCATTAAACTCATCTCTGCTCTGATTACTGCTTTATGAGGATGGAGCTTCTCTTCTCTTTTGACACAAGCTGCACACGAACAGGAGTAGTGAGACTACATGGATCTGATTTTTAAATGGACAAGCCAACGTGCAATACTGTACAGACTAGGGCTGGCAATCACAGGATACCTCACGATACAATATGTGATACATGGCTCAGGATACTGATAATATCACAATATTGCGATAATCGATATATTGCACGAGAAAACCGATGTATCACTGTATTTTTAAAGAAAAGGAACCATTTTTTTTTTTTTTTTTTTTTTGTCTGTAATAATTGAGTTTAGGGCTGCAACAGCTAATCAAATGAATTGATTATAATAGACCATTGATATAATTATCAACTAATTAAGTAACCGGTTTATTGTTAACTGTGGTATTTACAGACTGCAACATCTTATATGCTGAGAGGAGGGTTTATTACCAAAACAGAGCTGTAAACCCACAGAAACAGTTATGTGTTTTTGAGTACATATGCTGTATGTAAGTCTTCAATTAGCCTACTTGAACCTATGTCTGGCTCAAATTGTGTAAAAACTTTTTTGTAGTATCCATCCATCCATCTTCTACCGCTTATCCGGGACCGGGTCGCGGAGGCAGCAGTCTAAGCAAAGATGCCCAGACTTCCCACTCCACAGACCCTTCCTCCAGCTCTACCGGGGGGACCCCAAGGCGTTCCCAGGCCAGCCAGGAGACATAGTCCCTCCAGCATGTCCTAGGTCTTCCCCAGGGCCTCCTCCCAGTGGGACATGCCCGGAACGCCTCCCCAGGAAGACGTCCAGGAGGCATCCAGAACAGATGCCTGAGCCACCTCAACTGACTTCTCTCGATGTGGAGGAGCAGCGGCTCTACTCCGAGTTCTTCCCAGGTGACAGAGCTCCTCACCCTATCTCTAAGGGAGTGCCCAGCCACCCTGCGGAGGAAACTCATTTCGGCTGCTTGTATCCGGGATCTTGTCCTTTCGGTCATGACCCAAAGCTCATGACCATAGGTGAGAGTAGGAACGTAGATCGACCGATAAATCGAGAGCTTCGCCTTTCGGCTCAGCTCCTTCTTCGCCACAACAGACTGATACAATGACCGCATTACTGCAGACGCTGCACCGATCCGCCTGTCGATCTCACTGCTCCATCCTTCCCTCACTCGTGAACAAGACCCCGAGATACTTAAACTCTTCCACTTGAGGCAGAAACTCTCTTCCAACCTGGAGAGGGCAAGCCACCCTTTTCCGGTCGAGAACCATGGCCTCAGACTTGGAGGTGCTGATTCTCATCCCGGCCGCTTCACACTCGGCCTGCAAACCGCCCCAGTGCACACTGAAAGTCCTGGTTTGATGAAGCCAACAGAACAACATCATCTGCAAAAAGCAGAGATGATGATGATCCTCCCAGACCCGAGTTTTTGCCTCCACATCTGCCCAGGCTGCCGCATGCTTGGCCTGCCGGTACCCGTCAGCTGCCTCAGGAGTCCCACAAGCCAACCAAGCTTGATAGGACTCTTTCTTCAGCCTGACGGCATCCCTTACTTCCGCTGTCTCCGCTTGCCACCACGTCAAGCACCAGAGACCTTACAGCCACAGCTCTAAACGGCCGCATTGACAATAGAGGTGGAGAACATGGTCCACTTGGACTCCATGTCTCCAACCTCCCTCGTGTTCTGGTCAAAGCTCTCCCGGAGGTGGGAGTTGAAGACCCCTCTGACAGAGGGCTTAGCCAGACATCCCAACAGACCCTCACAATACGTTTGGGCCTGCCGAGTCATTCCGGCCCCCTTCCCCGCCAGCAGATCCAACTCACCACCAGGTGGTGATCGGTTGACAGCTCAGCCCCTCTCTTCACCCGAGTGTCCAAGACACACGGCCGAAGGTCAGATGACACGACTACAAAGTCAATCATTGACCTCTGGCCTAGGGTGTCCTGGTGCCATGTGCACAGATGGACACCCTTGTGCTCGAACATAGTGTTCGTTATGGACAAACTGTGACTAGCACAGAAGTCCAATTACAAGACACCACTTGGGTTCAGATCGGGGAGTGTTGCTGTCGCTGCCCACGTGGACGTTGAAGTCTCCCAGCAAAACAATGGAGTCCCCAGTCGGTGCACCTTCCAGTACCCCACCCAGGGACTCCAAGAAGGCCAGGTACTCTGTACTGCTATTCGGCCCATAGGCACAAACAACAGTAAGAGACCTGTCCCCAACCTAAAGGCGCAGGGACGCGACCCTCTCGTTTACTGGGGTAAACTCCAACACATGGCGGCTGAGCTGCGGGGCTATGAGCAAGCCCACACCAGCCCGCCACCTCTCACCGCGGGCAACGCCAGAGTGGTGGAAAGTCCACCCTCTCTCAAGGAGCTGGGTTTCAGAGCCCAAGTTGTGCGTGGAGGTGAGCCCAACTATCTCTAGCCGGTATCTCTCAACCTCCTGCACAAGCTCAGCCTCAAACTCCCCCACCACGATAAGATGGCAGTTCAAGGGGGAATACTGTATTATATTGTAATATATTGTATTGTATATTATTATTGTTATTATTATTATTATTATTATTATTATTATTATTATTATTATTATTGTCTTTTTTTTTTAAAACAGGAACAATAAAACATCAGTTTTTAACAACTTATCATTCTTACAGCACCAGGTCATAACACATTTATTCACGCTTCACTATCTGATTATTAATGCATTAATTGTAAAAATAATCAAATGATTAATTGATTTTCAAAATAATTTTTAGTTGCAGCCTTAATTTGAGTTTTTGTGAATTATAAAGGGCTATATTCATGTTACATAATATGGCTGATTTAAGCCACTGGAGCAGCAGAAAAATTTCAGATTGGTATTGATATTGGCATTATCGTTATCAAAAGTATCAATACGGTTTTGATTCACACATCACTAATTTATAAACTTAAATTAACAAGAAACCACACATCCTGTTTCCAAAAGTAAAAACTCAACCATCAGTCAGTCTAATATTTATTAATTATTTAGAAATACTTTTATTTGTCAGACCAAGTGGTTAGAAGTGCAGTGTTGCCTCCAACAGTCCTGGCAGAATACTTGACCACTTTTGGACACATTTATTTTGCATGACATCACAAAAGTATCGATATCGGTATTGAAAGTTTGCGTCATAAAATATTGCGTTAAATCACAAAATTTATATTTTGTCCCAGCCCTGGTGCAAATATCTTAGGCGAGAACGCTAAGTTCCCAGCAAGGAGGTTGTGGGTTCGAGCCCCAGGCGGACCAATACACACCATCACACGAACTCTCTGGGTGGAGTCTGCATGTCCTCCCCGTGTTACCGTGGGTTCTCTCCGGGTTCTCCGGCTTCCTCCCACCGTCCAAAGACATGCATGTGTTAGGTGAATTGGTGACTCTAAATTGACCCTAGTGAATGAATGTCTGTCTGTGTTCGTCTCTGTGTCCGCCCTGCGACAAGCTGGCCCCTGTCCAGGGTGTACCCCGCCTTCGGCCCAAAGTTACTGGGATAGGCTCCAGTCACCCGCAAACCCTAACGGGAATAAGCGGTAGAAAATGAATGAATATTTTAATAAAGGCTTTGAACAAAGAAAGGTGTATTAATGTATATAAATAGATGTTGTGTAATATCTCTAGTGTTTCTGTACTGCTCTGGGTGTTGAACTTATCCCTGATTGTTTTATTGTGACGCTTTTTTACAGAACCAAAGTTATTATATTCCTTGCCTTTCAGCTTTGGCCTTCTGGGGTTGCTGCAGCAAATCATCTCCCTCTTGGTGTGCAGAGATTTGTACTTTGGCATAGGTGCTAGGTACTAAAATCAAGCAACTGTTTCCTAAATTATACAAGCCTATAAATGCATTGCACATGTATACTGAAATCTGTCAATCGGTCAAGGGATTGATTCCCCACGGAGGACCAACAACTCTAGCCAGAAGCAAGCCAGATAAATGGAGATTCAAAAGGACATCCTGTGTTAAAAAATGCCAAAGTACCCATGTGAAAGATTGACTGTGGCAATCTGTGAAGGAAAGAAAGCAGCAGCAACTTGAAATAATAGTTTCTGTTGTCACTATATGGCAGTATCATTATCCACAAAGGAGGGTGCAGATTTTTTCCTCACAATTATAAGTTTTAGTTTAACTCGTGTTTTTTTTTTTTTTTTTTTTGTCTTTGTCAGTGTACCCAGACCTGTGTAACATCAGCCTGGCAGCCATCGGAGACACTCAGAAACACGCAGAACGCATTGCATTCTGGGAAAGTGTGTATGGGTTTGACATGTCGTGTATGAAGAGAGCTGTGGTCCCAGAGGCAGTGGTGGAGGTGGTCAAACCTGATACACTCATCTCTGAGCCTACAGTTATACAGGTAACTTAAGAATGCTTTTTTATGTATGTTCTGAACCACCTACATTAATCTTAGATAGTTTTTATTAAGCAACGCCTGACATTTAACGATTTTATTGAACTGACACTGCAGAAATTATATTTTAGAGAAATGTCTGCATCAAAATGTGTAGAGTATGACAGTAGAGGATACATTTACAGTGTTGACTAAAATGAATGAGACACAGGTTTGGTTTCAATAAACTCAATTTTGAGATGGGATAATGTCTAAAATGTACACTGAAAACAGAATAATGGCAGCAATTCTGTTTTTAATATCACCTATCCTGGTTAGTCCTGGTTTAGTGTTGGTTTTATCCTGTTGATCCTGTTTAAAACTCTCCTATTCTGCTAAATTGATCCTTTTGAGCTTTTATCCATGTTCTAATATTATTTCCACTTCAAAAACATGGAGCTGGTTTAGTCTTGGTTTAGTTTTTTTTTTAGCCTAAATGGTACTTAGAAAGCCAAATAATTTCTCAGATGGGACTTGGTGTGGGACGTTTGAGAACCACTGGAGTTGAGTTTGTGATGATTGATTGATTAAATTCAGCGAATGCTGAAAGTAATGTGGTCCACCACATTTCTGTAACTTGTGTCTAGGGTAAAGTAAAAAATCAGATAACAGTATTTTTAAGCCCTTAGCTTTTTTTCTTTTACACATGCTGTAGTAAATGAAATGGCAAAAGTTCTCTAACAAGGCTCTGACTTTACACACCTGTGGTCTATTGGTGTCAGTTGCCAAAACCATCTTGATGATTCATAATTTGCAATATTTGGTGGTAATGTAAGTACCTCCTCAGAAAATATTTGGCTTTCCAAGTACCAGCTTTAATGAAAAAAAAGTCTAAATTTGGACTAGATCAGGACTAAACCAGGACTAACCAAAGACTTAGCCAGGTTGAAACTGAAAGTAGGCCCAGCTAAAGCAGGGCTAAATCAGCTCTTCCCTGTAGAGGACCAAATGTAAAGATAAGGACAAAGGTGGCAAAAGATGAAAAAAGTTCAATTTAATAAAGTTAGAAAATGGTTAACAAAAGTTTAAAATTTAATCAAAAATACTCAAATGATAATTTACACAATTTGGGCCCAACTTAGGTCAACTAAACCATAACTAAATACAACAAACTGACCTGCCTAGACAGAACAAAACCAAACCAAAAACAACACAAGGAGGAGGCATGACACAAAATAATCAACCAAAAAGAGCAACTAAATAAAATATGGTTAACAAATTACCATCACTAAATACAATATTCAAACAAGGATAAACAACTAAATTAACATTCATTAAATTATAATGTCCCCCCTCAGTCTTTGCTTCGGTCAGACCTTTCATCTTCTTGAAATGGCTTCAAGCCCATTGTTCTTGTCCTCTAGAACAGGGGATCTCAAACGTTTTGGGGCCAGGGACCCCTTACAGGAGAGAAAAAATCCCAAGGACCCCCTTATAGTGTCCTCCACTCCCACCACTTGTGTGGTGCTTCACAATCATCAGGAGTTTTAAACCTAAATCCTAAAATCAAATGTAAGTGATGGTTATTTACTCAGACCATTTATTTTATTGCCTTAGTGGTTCTAATTAACATTAATGACTGTTTATAATTATATATATAAATTAAGGATTATAAATTATTATATAATATATTGTATATTATTATTATTTTTTTTTTTTATTTTTTTTGCGGACCCCCAACCTATGATTCAAGGACCCCCAGGGGTGCCCGGACCCCAGTTGGAGAACTGTAGCCTCAAAAGAAAGAAGTGTGAGTCAATGTTCAGACAAATATTAACCAAAATGTTTGCACCCAAATTAGCCAATATACTGTATGTCTAAATAAAATTATTTAACTAAATTGTGCACTGTAATTTGTGAATATAACTTGTGAAAATACTGAATATAAAAGAAAAATACTAACACGAGGTGACTGAAGTGGCCACCACAGTCCCACCAAAAGAAATCCACATACCACAGTTTGAGAACCACTCCTCTATGGAAGATATATTGTGATCTGTTTTGTTCATGGCACCATTTTTTCCAAACACAGCCATATTGTTTCTAAGCAGTAAAAGGGTCTATAGCAGAATTCACCAGTGCCTCAGCTCAAATAGAGTCCACAGTCTGAGCAGCCCTAAACCAAAGGGAGCTGTGTCCTCACTGATAGCGCCGCGTCTGACGGATCGGTCCAATCCTGCTTCTGGATGCTTTAGGAAACTTCATTAGCTCCTGGAGATAGAGTGCTCCGTGCTCTAAAGGCTAAACTAACAGAGAGGAGGCTAAAATACTCACCATCTTCACAGGAATACACACATTCACTGAAGGATGCTCAGCTTGTTTTATTGATGTTATGTAACTAAAGAACTGTAACTAATGAAATCCAGATTAATTAATGAATCAGATTACAGCTGCAATCAGAATATATTCAACCCCACAAAGACTTAAAGGATTAAAGATTTTTCAAAATGATCCTGGGGCGTCCCTGAGTGTCCTTTTCAGTCTCCACATTTCAGTCCTATTAAAAACTTTTGGTGGGATTTAAAGAAGGCAGGTGCAGCACAGAGGCCAGTCAAACATCACTGAGCTTGCGACTTTTGCAGGAGAATAGGCAAAAAAAGATTACAGTGGAGAGATGTAAGAAGCTTGTTAACAGTGACCCAAAATGTTTGTTAGAAGTGATAAAAGTGAAGGGATGCTTCACAGAGTCCTGAACTAAGGGCTGATCATTACTGCCCATGGGCCTGTGTTAAAAGAGGCACATTTTCATTTGGACTTCAGAGTTAAGTCAAAATAACCAGAACAATACATGTTTTTTGTCATTTATTCTCATTATCTTTCATTCACCTCATTAAAATATCTGTTGAGGTGAGGGGTTTTAACGATTCTGATAGCAGCTGCATACACCAAGGAGGTGATGTTTTCCCTGGCCCTAGTTTGTTTGTCTGTTTGCAAGAAAACTCAAAAGTAAAAGATTAAGGTAAAAAAATTACTAATTAAATGTAAAAAAATAAAATAAACATTATAAAAATAAAAATATAATAAATATTATGATCTATACGACATTCATAATTAAAAATAAATAAACATATGATATTATATACATATAATAAACTCAGAAATAATGCTGAATTTATACTGCACTTGTCCTTCAGAAATTTAAATATAAAAAGGTTGAAAATGACTTCTTATCACTTTGGAAATAAATGATGAAATAATTCCAGGTACCCCGTGTTAAGTGCATGCGTACCCTTGAGTGTCCCCATACCCCTGGATGGAAAACACTGCTCTGGGCCAAAGCTCTCACCTCTGCATCCTTCTACCCATATATTCACTCCCCCTCCTCTGTACATGTCCAAACCACCTCAATCTGGAAATTACTCTGCAAAACCTCTCACATGAGCTGTCCCTCTGATGGACTCATTCCTAATCCTATCCATCCTCATCCTAAAAACCTCAACATCTTAAGGCCCAGTGGCCCGCCATGACAAGGCGACGATGCTAACCCCTTTGCCACTATTTTCTTTGAACTTTGAGTATGTGCTTACGTCTATTATCAGGCTCCAAAATCCAAGCATGTTTTCCTCATTAAAAGTTAAAATCGCATAAACGCAGCCTTGTCTGTTTGAGTTTGAGCGTCTGACAAAGAGAAGAAGTGTTGATTTTGCACAAGTGTCCTGAATGAGTCCAACACCCATTTCTTTAAACAGAATATATACATCTATAATTGTGTGAGAAGGAGGGCTCTCAATTTTCCGCAGTAGCAGCCCGCCTTAATGGAATGTTAGTGGATCGTATCAGTCGCGCGGCGATAGATGAGAAAACGTGTAATTTGGGCCGCGCCGCTGTCTGTTCCTCACTGAAGGGAGAAACTATTGATTAGAGCATTCAAATTCCATTATATCAGGGGACTCAAGGCCCATTCATCACCACACAGACGGGTTAGCAGCAGAAATACAGGAAGTACGAGGAGGAGGGAGAAGGAGTACTACATTTGAACAGTGAGTATCCTGTGGTAAAGGGTTAACTGTGTTATTAACAGTACTGAGTAGATCTACTCACAGACCCATGGTAAATGCCATGTTCAAATACGTGCGAGAAATCATGTTGGTTCCTTTCATAAAAGACGACCACGGTTCACTCAGGTGCTGGTGTTAAGAGCGAGTGGATCAGAGCGGGCGCAGCTGCCGAACACAGCAGTGTGCTGCGGCCGCGCACACATAGGCCAACAGGGAGACAACACCGTGCATGAACACAGCGGGGGGCAAGTGTCGCCCAACAACACAGAGTAATTTGGCAAATCATTTGCCAAACTTCTTTAGAGAACACATACAGATGGTAGGCAATGTTAAACTGGCAGCCTACAGGTAGAATAACTAAGAACCAACTAAACCCAGTGTTCATCTCTGAGGTCACTCGTTAATGTTCCTGAAACACAGCAGTGCCCATGCACAGCTTATGCATTTATTTGTATAAAAATAAACCACAGCTTTTTCCTAAATTATACTTATTTCATATTTTAATTTAGATATATTAACAATATGTTAGATAAAAAACATAAAGTTGCCTATATTGTCAATAAAAAAAATGTCTAAATGTTTCAAAACAGTGTAATTCTTTTTCTTGCTCAAAAAGTATTGATGAGAGCATCGTTAAAAGACCAGATCAAGAAGCAGTGTCAATAAGAGTAGTAGTACCATTAAAATCTTAATGATACCCATACCGACTGTCGCCTCACAGCAAGAAGGTCCAGGGTTTGATTACCAGAGCAGGCAGCAGGGCCTTTTGTGTGGAGTTTGAATGTTCTCGATTCTCCAGACCATGATCCTGGCTCAGATCTGGAGAGGGGTCCCTTGGCGCCGCTCAGAGGTCGCCTACTGCTCCTGACATGTTGTCTTAGCAGCGTTAATGCATTTCCCTACAGAGACAATAAAGTCTACTTTGCCAAAATAATTCTGATGCACTGTTTTGTGTTTTTCATGGCATGTTGAAAAAAAATTGCAATGACAGTGACATGAGGAGTACAGAGAGAAATGACAGGTCAGACCCAGGAGTAGGCCTCTGCTGTGACCGGCTGTAGATAATGGATAATCTGATTCTGTGTGTGCTCGGATAGTCACCGTCTCATGTTTAGATTTATGTTCATGCTTCAGTCATTCATCTTTCAGTGTCGAGCCAAATGTGATGAACGAGAGCTGCCTTTGAGTAATACTTTATGATGTACATGACAGTGTCAGACCAGTGTGACCAAATCAGTTAAAACTATGTCAGTAAAAATTGGGACACTGAATAACATGTAAATAAAAACAGTGTAAAAAAATACTAATATTATTATTCTCAGACCATAAACAACATATGTTAACGCTGAGGATAAATGCTTCAAAAGTGGGGAAAAGGGACCCCAAGCAGCATATACGTACATTAAATACATGTTCTGTTTTTACCGAATTCATTCAGTCAGTTCACATAAGACATACAAAAGAAAAATGTTAGCCGAAACAACGGGACAGGTTGAGCTGTGTTATAGGTCAAACAAGAAGATGATGGCTGACTGCAAACTGTGGCGAGCATGGCAAAAACTGAAGCTGAAAGAGTGCATATTGCCACTTATCGTAGTAGAGGCAACCTGATTTCATAATAAATCAGGTATACTCCGGTGTGTGTATGCTGAGACAAACAGAATAGTTCAGTTAAACAAATGTCTCTAAACACAGTCTGTACAAATACAAGTTACAGCTGTATCATGTAAGAAAGTTGTGAACATTATCCAGAAACGCTGCCATCTCCTCCAAACCAGTTGGGTTTGTCTAAAAATGTATTTGACCATAGAATAGTTTCCAGTGTAAATTACCTTAGCTCATTGTAAAAGAGCTTTGGTCAAGAGAAGATCCCTGTCCTCTTGTCCTACTCTCAATAAAACGAGATGAGATTTTTACACTATTCTTAGGAATTCCTCGAAGATTATATAAATGAATGAAAAGTTTTTTATTCAACTGAAAATCAAAAAAAAAATGCAAAACTTGTTATGTGGAAAATTGCAAAAAGAAAAAAAGAAAAGCCCTAAAAAGATTTGATTTCTAGACCACGTGGGGAAATTTCTCAATAAACAATAAAATATACTTTACCTTAACTTTACTAACTGCTTTCTTCCTGTAAAAAGAGCAAACACAAACAATCACGAGGCATTTTTAAACTTTACAAGAAATCTTGGCACATTTTGGTCATGGGAGACCTTGTGGCATGAAATCTTGTCACACCTCTACTTGTAAAGTCTTCCCAATTAATGTGATTCAGTTTGGGGACTGCACAAACACATGAAGAAAGCAACAGTAGTCCCAGTTCGTTTAGTGAACTGCTCTCTGAGGATGTTTTAGGAAGCACTGAGCAAGCGACTTAATAAATGATCCTCCTTTGGTCCAAATGTGTTTCTGGTATATTTTTACTGTAGCAGCTGTTGCGTTGCCAAAACATGATTTATAACAGGTTTAGTCCAACAGCTGTGGTCCCTCTTCATACAAAACACACTCTAAGTGAATGTACGGAGCGAATCAGTTTTTTCACCAGTATTTATTTATCATCATTAGTTTAAATCTGTGTTTTTCTCTCCAGACATTTGACTGTAACTCGGTGGCTCTGTCTGAACTGGAGTTTGAGTCTGATTTCTGCCTGAAGATCACACACAACACGGACTGCACTGTGAGTACTAATAACGGCTTTAAGAGTATAAAAATGTATGGAATTATTGCATCTGTTACATTTTTTGGGAATGTGATGCTGTTCAGTACCAAAATATAGTTTTTTCAATCTTTTCCCCAAGTGAAAAAAGACATTCTACCAGCGATGTTTTACTTGTTTGTTAAAGGTTGATGTGCATTGTTTTGTTTTGTTTTTTTTCAATTTTTTGTGACATCTAGTGTAAGTGCAGATTCTACATCACACACACCTTTTTACAGTGTGTGTGTGAACAGTTATGGCAGCCTTGCATGGGCACCTATGACACCAATGGAAATAGCTCTGATGATATATCAATTTAAACAATTGAATCAACATAAGTTTAGCGTATAAGTGTTAAAGAATGCTGGGCTTCTCTTCCTGTGGTGCTCAGTTTGTTCTTGGGCTGGTGCAGATTGCCTCGTGTGAGAGCAGATGTTCTATTGAAATTTGATTTTTTGGGGGGTCTTATTACTTAAAAGAAAATATCATTTGAAAAATGTTTAAAATAGTTTCTCTTGCATATATTTTCAGTTAGGGGGTATGATATTGACAAAAATGAATAACTTGATGTCTGGGGGATTATCACAATAACGATAATCAGACAATCACCCTTGTACACTAATAAGTATGTAGTAGTAGTTATTAGTAGTGTAGTTAATTTGACTATGCACAACAGAGACATTACTGATTGATGACAGTGGAATGTAGCCATTATATTTAGAAGAATGGGCTACAGTATGTGCTGAAGGCTATAGGTTGATATAAGCCTGTATCACTCACGTGTGAGTGAAGAGTCACTTCGCTGAAACACACAGACAGACTTTGACAGACTTTTAAAACTGTTTATTATAGGGATGCACCGATACCACTTTTTTTTCAAACTGATACGAGTACGAGTACTTCCATTTGAGTACTCGCCGATACCGAGTACCGATACGAGTACTTATATAGGGGTTACTTTATAGTTTATACAGTCACACTGCTGTATCTCATTCATCCCATACTGTGTCGTCTTTTTGCCGTCTGTCCCCGCTTTGTGATGCTAAGTTATTTTTACAACAGAGTGGTTTGAACACAACTAACCATGGCTAAAATTTTTTCAACATGGACATGTTATACCTCATTTTAAAGCTTAGATTCTCCTCTATTGGTTCGCTAAAGTCATTTTGCAGACAGACTGAGCATCTGCGCATAACTAGCGGAGATTCACCAAGACATACAGTACAGCAGCTAACACAGCAGCTAACACAATTAGCAACGGCAACGGTACTTCCTATGTTTTATCAGACAACAACTGCTTCAGACTCCGCGCTTATATAATGTTCGGGACAACTAGGACAACAAAAGGACAACAGCTTAAGTTTCAGGACTCACGTATGATTTGGGATAAGTCTGGTTGAGCAGAATGTAGAGCCAGCTTTGCTTTTATCTCCATACAGTTCACTTTGAAATCCTTCCACTTGGTTCTCACTGCTCAGCTGAGAGGGGAAGGTCACGTGACAGCGCTGTAAAGTGGTATCGGTTGTTGGTATCGGCCCACTTTTATGAATACGAGTACTTGGACTTGGTATCGGTACCGATACCCGATACTGGTATCGGTATCGGTGCATCCCTAGTTTATTATAACAGTTTAACAGCCTACTGGAAAACAGGAAGAATGTTTTATTTTAAACTCACCGGATGATGCAGACGCAGGTTGTTTTATATTCATTTACTTATTCCTTTATTGACTTTATAAAACCAGATATCAGATGCCCAAAGAGCAAGAACAAGGCTAAAGAGCTACATGTGGTTCTAAAATCATAGGTTGCAGATGTCTCATCTAGATATTTTGTCCCGTGTGCTCCGGAGGGAAATACAGCTGGGAAAGGCCACAGCACACCTGAGCGAGATGTGTCCAGGTCTTGACATGAAAGCTTAAAACATGAGGTTAAATATGACGATCATGATCATCATTCATCATCACTCATGATGATACATTGCACCCCTATTTAGAGTAGCAGTGGGTTCTCTCCCCCCATCGCCCAAACGCATGCATGGGTGAACTGGAGAATCTAAACATCCCATAGTGAATGAATGTGAGAGTGAATGGCTGTCTTGCAGTGTGTGTCTTCAAGTGTCAGCCCTGCAACAAACTGGCCGCTGTCCTGAGCCCATAGTTGTTGGGATAAGCTCCAACTGATTTCGACCCCTAAAGGCCTCCATACACCAAGGCGACTCCCAGACTGCCACCGAAAAGAAGTCGTCTCCCTCGTTCCCTCCCGTTTCCTCATGTCGCATGACCTTTTTCTCTCTTCATACACCGAAGAGACAACTGACCTAAAGACCGTGTCTTGCGCATGCACGTGATGTAATTACTCCCCCAAAGCGACAGATGGCGCTAGCCAGTGAACAAAGATCAACGGAAGTGACACAATGTTTGCGGAGTACATATGCATGTAGCCTTGGTCTGCCACTGTTCTCAGCTTGTTTGAACATTACAGAAGCGTGATAATGGCCGGTTTGGACATTGTTTTGTGTGGATTAGGGGCCGCTGCTCTGTTACTTGAAGTAGATAACTTTCCGCACGGAATTGCGAAAAATGCAAAAATGGTGACAGTACGCTGCCACAGCGGTTTTCACTCTCGTCACTCCGTCACTTCCGCTAAAATTCCCGTGAGCTGATTGGCGCGGCAGCTGTAGTGCTAGGCCTATCAGGGCGCTTCATGCCAAAGACCAAAGACGCCGATTCAACAACAAGGCCAATCGTCAGGAAACTAGTCAGACAGCCTCCGTCCTGGAGCGATGGGGGCTGACGGTGCATACATATCAAAAGGACGGAAATGAGCGACGTGGAAGAACCGTAAAGACGGCTTCAGATAGGCGATCGTCGCCTTGGTGTATGGAGGCCTTAATGGAAGTAGGCTAAAGAAGATGAGACTATTTTTTGTCATGGTTTGTCATTTTTATACTGTGAGGGATGGAGGCAGAGACATGTTGCAGATGGATTACATTTATTTAGTTGAGCAGAACGTCTGTCTCTGAGCCTCAGTCCAATCCTCTGAGTCTGATGTAACTCTGGTTCACATGTCAGAGACAGAATGAGCGTTTGCTGTCTGTTAACTGTCTCTGCTGATGCTCCAAACACACTTAGCATTTCTCTGTGTGACAGTTTGAAGGTTTATTCGGTTTGTGATGTGTGACTGCTGCAGACAACTCAGAAGTTCAGTGACTATGTTCATCACACAAACCTGTCAGACTGCAACAACTAATCGGATTAATCGAATATAATTGATTATTAAAATACAGCTGTAATTGTCAACTAATTTAGTAAAAGCCAACTGGAGTATTCATAGACTGAAACATAAGTGCTGGGAGAAGAAGGTTTATTACATGACAGAGCAGTAAAGCCTCTGAAACAGTTAAGAGCAATGTACATTTTATGTTATTGATTAAAAATATATTGTGTGTATTTAGACACTTCCAGGAAGGACGTGTTTTAAAAAAATTGCGCATGCAGCCGGTACCGAAAATAACACTCTATCACATTGATTTCTACGAGGGAGCAAAAATATTAATTTAGATGTTTTTGGAGCAGCAGGAACAAATGGTGGTGGTTTATACATTTTTTAAAAATTACTCTGAATTGATATGACCCAGATCTTATTGTCAGACCCGCTGCTAAAGTTAACTCATAAAAGTAGGGTTTGTGGTGATGAATTAAATCTGAACATACACTGTCAAACTGTTCTGATCTACGTTAATTTAAATGACTCAATGTTCACATACTCACTAATGTTTTCTGACCAGGCTCTGATATTACTAACATGTAGTTGAGTGGTCTTGATTATTCATAATTTTGCTTGGTGACTAGCGCCAATTCCTCAATTAAAAATGTATTATTGTCTTTTTTAACTTCCGGTGCCAGTTTCTGGAAAGCAGACACAGTGTTTACAAACACAAGAAGGGTCTATATGCTGCATCCAAAAACATCCTCAAGTGGCATACTTCTGGTTTCATCTGGTTCAAATGTTGTCAAGATTAAGTGATTTTTGGCATCACATTTTTTAACAGGAACTGAAAAAAAAAGAAAAGTTTTTAACCATTTTACTTGCGCTTCACTCTCTGCTGTAGTGAATTTAGCCGAGTCATTTTTGAACTCCCTTTGACCTCTGAGTTCTCTCTAACCGTCAGTCCTGTAGTGGTTCGTCTAAACTGAAGCATCGGTCCTGATCCAGGGTCAGATCCTGGTTCAATCCTGCCTCAGTTCTTTATTTATGAGGCCATTTACTAAACTGCTCCGACCAATCACTGCCTCCACGCTGTGTCTGTGGAAGAAGAGGAGTGTGTGTTAAGGAGAGACAGGTCTCTTCAAATCTCTTCCAATGCCGAAAGCAGAGGATCCTTCAGGGTAAAGTCCTAGTCTGGCCAAGGTTTAGTTCTAGTTTATGCACTTAGGGTCTCCACAGCTAATCAGTTCCAAGGTAATTTGGCTATTTTTTATTTATTTATTTATGTCAGTTGCCCTTCCTGTCGCAACTAGCCACATACTATGACAGGAGGAGGCAATGTAGGTCAAGTTTCTTTTAATTCTAAACCTTAGTTAGACTTGATTTAGACATGGTTTTGTTCTAGTTTAGTCCTGATTTAGTCCCGGTTTGGTCCTGGTTCAATACTGGTTTGTTCATGGTTTAGTCCTGGTTTAGCCCTGTTTTGGTCCTGGTTTAGCCCTGTTTTGGTCCTGGTTTAGCCCTGTTTTGGTCCTGATTTAGTCCTGTTTTGGTTTTAGTTTAGTACTGGTTTTGTCCTGGTCTAGACCTGGTTTAGACCCAGTTTTGTCTTGGTTTAGACCAGGTTTTGTTCTGGTTTATTCCTGGTTTAGTCCTTGTCTAGACCTAGTTTAAACCTATACAAGTTCTGTTTTTGGTCCTGGCTTTATCTTGATTTAAACCTGGTTTAGTCCTGGTCTTGTCCTAGTTTAGTCCTGGATTAGTACTGGTTTGGTACTAAACCAAGACTAAACTAGGACTAAGCTAGGACCCCTAAACTAAAGCTGCACTAAAACAGGAATAAAACAGTCTCTAAATTAAACTGAATCAGAACTGCAAAGACTGAATCAGAACTGCAAAGACACCGGAGTCCCACCAGAAGAACCCTGAGTACCACCAATGGTCCCTGTCCCACTCTGAGCCTGGTTGGACTCTGCTCTGCCTGTAAACCTACGAGCGTACCCTACAGTGTAAAACCCATCATGATTTCCCAGTGAGAGCTTTATTCAAACAGTCCCAGTTACATTTTGAAGCCCTTTAATTCAGTCTGGCCTCTTGTGTTGTATTGAGGAGTAAATGAGAAGATCCATCACTGCCACGTCCAGATGAGATACACATATCAGTGTTTCCCAGAACACACTGTGGCCTCGGGATGACTTCACATTATCATCAGCTCCCTCTGGACTCTTTGGTCTGTGCAAGAAATACATGGTCATAAATGTGGCTTTTAACATCAATTCTAAAAACATTTAATCTACATTTTAACTAAGATCGCTTCCATTTCACTGACTATTTAATTATCCCTATGTGTGTGCAAGAATGCAAAATTATATTCCGCAGAGCTTGCACATTAAGAAAAATGGAGCAATACGTGTTAACCGTTGGGGGGGCTCTATTGAACGCAGCTCAACAGTCACAGCAGAAGGAGTGACTAGAGTGAGTTGGTCTCTTTATATTTAAATGCTGGGCAGAAAACCACCAATTTTGCTTCATTTTCTTGGCTCTTTTGTAATAAATGTGTAAAAACCTCCTCCAGCGCCGCAGGGTTTGTTTTTGCTCTTTTTCTTCCATCTTGGTAAAACCTTTGACTGTCACTGATGGCCCCTACTGGTTATTTAACACAACACAGTCAGTGACAGAGAAAATGGTTGGAAGTAGAAATTCTGCTCCAATAACAACTTTTGCTTTATAGAACAATAATGATGAGGATTATCAGTGTTCTGCAGCCGTGTACAATGGCTTCTGTCTGTTATCATCTCCGGTGCATTGTAATAAAAAGCCAGCGTGAGGACTCCCCAGAGGATTGTTGACCCCAGAGACACACGTTATTACCCTGTATCCAGCTCTGAGGGGTCTCTTAGGGCTGTGGGGCTGCACAATGTATCGCAAGAAACTTAACGTATCTAAATAATGTTATTCACACAGGCAAAATACTTCTCAAATCAGAGCTCACAGTAAAAGTTCTGGTTTAATCCTGGTTAAAAGCCGGTTTTGTCATGTTTTTTTCCTGGTTTAGTCCTTGTTAAGTCCTGGTTTAAATCTGGTTTAGTCCCGCTTCAATCCTGCCTTAGACCTGTTTTTGTCTTTGCTTCTACCTGGTTTAGTCCTAGTTCAGTCCTGGTTTAAATCTTTGTTTCTGTCTGATTTAGTCCTAGTTCAGTCCTGGTTTAATTCTGGTTTGTCCTGGTTTAGGTCTGGATCTGTCCTGGTTTAGTGATAGTTCAGTCCTAGTTCAATTCTGGTTCAATTCTGGCTTAGACCTGGCTGTGTCTTGTTTTTCATCTTGCGTTTGTCCTGGTTTGGACCTGGTTTAGTCCTGGTTAAGTCTTGGTTTATAAACCAAGGACTAAACTAGATCAGTCATGGTTTTAGTTCTGGTTAGGTTTTAGTTTAGACACTGTTAAGTCCTGATTTAGTTCTGGTTAATCCTGGTTTACTATTTGTCATCTGCTTTTCTAAAATCATGCAGGCCAAGTGTGAAAATAGAGTGGGGTCTGGAGGAGCTCACGGGACAGGACGCATGGGGAGGATGAGACTGGGGTCTGGAGGAGAGCTAAAGGGGGGCGGAGACAGCTCTGCTCCACTGGGTTTGATGGAGAGAGTGCTTTTGTTGTGATGTCCACAGTCCATTCATCAGACACACTCCATTCAACACTGCACTGCCCTCCGACTGCTGCTCCCCGAGCTAATAATACTGCTTTAGACCTGAACTAGACCTGGGTTTAGGCTTATATAATCCTGGTTTAGTCCTATTTTTAGTATTCAGGTTTAAATGTCTGTGCTTTTCTACTTCTACATCAAGGAACCTTTGGGACATATCAGCAGTATGAACTGTGGGAGAGCTGGGATCAGACAGCAAATGAAATTTAATATAAATGAAATTTAAATTGAAATTTTAAGGTGATACATTGAGTAAACATTTGCTCCTTCATCTGTACTTTTACTTAAGTAAAGAAACTGAGTATTTCTTCCACCACTAGACATGAGTTTAACTAGTGCACTAGTAGCACTGTTTGGTACGCTTACTGTGACAACTCCGGACCACTCTGGAAAGTGGAAACACGCCCATTAATCCAGCCTGACCCGTGCCTGGATTCTAGGTTGATTTCCTCTGGTTTGGACGTTTTGTTTCTTTTTTACTCCGGATGCCCTTTCTGTCGTGACCAGCTGCATACAGTGACTGGAGTGGGCAATGTGGGTGAGGTGACTTGCCCAAAGACACAACAAAAAGTCCCTCCAAGTCTCCTATATTCATTCAATTTTAAACGTTATCTCACGCTGTAAATAATCTCTCCACAGTATGAGCAGTAGTTTCCATTAAAAAACCCTGATAGAGCAGCCTCCGTGGGAGTATTTCCTCTCTGTCCTGGGGCAGAGGCACTGTCAGATCCATCCCCCCTGAACCCGCTCAGGTCCTGAGGCGGGACTGAGCCGGGATCATGATGATGATGATGATGGACGCTGATGGTTTCGAAGGGAAGTTTCTGTCAAAATTAATGTAGAGTGTGAGAAGTGCTGAGGCTGCGAAAGTGCAGTTATATGAGCCTCAATCACATTTAAATAAAAGAGCTGTCAGGACCAAGGACAGGTCTGAGCACACAGGTGGGACTAGGATTAGAGTGGGGCTGGTCCTGCTAAAGCCCAGGTTCAGTCCTAGTTTAATACAGATTTAGTTCTGGTTTAGATTTGAGTTTGAGTCTACTTACTTTCTGGTTTAGTCCTAGTTTAATCCCTTCCTAATGGTGTATTTAAGACGAAAATTTGGTTGGGGATGTGGGAATGTTGGGGATTTGGATGTTTAATTTGGCATATCAGGGTAGCCCCAAAGTCTTAAAAGGTATTAAAGGTATTAAAAGGTATTAAATTTGATGTTGTCAATTTCAAGGCCTTAAAAGTAATAAATTATAAGCAGGTATTAAATTTTGTTTCTTTGGGTCTTAAATTCTTATTTGTGACATTTAAGTCAAGTCTGTCCAGTGTTGTAGGTAATGTATACATTAGGGAATACATGTTAGCAAACAGACATTTTTAAAATTAATTATTCAAATCATTGTGTTATTGCTAAGTGTAATTAGAAATAACTGTTCAGCTCTACCTAGAAGTTTGTACTTTTGTGACAGGTCTACTGTTTGTTGGCTGAATTATGTTGCAAAAAACATGTATAAGGCTTTTAAAATACTTTAAAACCTCTTTCATTAGTGTAAAATTCATACATTATTTTTGCAGAATTCTTGGGATTAACTTTCATTCTAATGGCAATAAAAAGTCTTACATTTCAAGACTGAGACAAAATCTGGAGCTACCCTTCATCTGTTTTACTTCAGATGCCCTTTTTAATGCAGCCATCTACAGTTATCCAAACTTGGGACTGGCACACTGGCTTAGGTACAGTAAGGTAGACGTTATTGTGTCCGTAGGGAAATTTGTCCTCCACATTTGACCCATCGTTCAATGACGTTGAGGGGTGGCCTGTCAGGAACAGTGGTCCAGGGTTGAATCTGTAGGTTACTTACTTTTTATGACCTAGTGCAGACTATAGTGTTTTTAGTACCGGTTTAGTCCTGTTTAGTCCTTTTGAGACCTGTTGTAGTCCTTTTTAAAAAAATGCTGCCTCTTGTACTGTACCCATTCAAATCCATCTTCCACTCAGTCACATGTAAATAGCAGTGGGTTGGTTTAGGGTCGACCTTCAGGACCTGACAGAGCACTCGTCACATGATCCAAGGACAGTAACAGTTATAATGGAAACCCCTTTAGTACATACAGCACTTTAAACCTGTGATGAATGAGAGAAGTCTACAGCGATTCTTCATTATGGCTTTGACCATGAGACCTGCTGCAAGAAATGGCTTTTCATAGTCTATTTTTATAATTATATTGAAACTACCTGATTTCTTTTTCCTTGTATTTTGGTAAAGATTTTTAATATCTTTGGTAAAGATATTTGGTTATTAGTGCAACATAACAGAAGTCATCTGAGAAAAAATTTGACTTTGAGGTCACCTGTGGGCTGTATTATAAGGGTTTTTGTTTTAGAGCGAGGGAGAGAACAGTTTAATCAATCACACGCTTTCATAGGACAGGAGCACTCTGATTGGTCAATGCATCCTTTATCTATCCAGAACTAGAATCTATCAGGAATAATGTGAAGGAGCTTTTGTTTTATTTCAAAATGTATAGCTTATTCACAGTATATTTTATTTTCTATTTTAAAGAATTAAAAGCAAACTCCAGATCTCTGCTATGTTATTGTGATAGCTCCTGGCTTATGTACATACTTCAGGTTGGTGTGAGACTGTGATAGAGCATTGGAAAGGAGAGGAATTAGGAAAGGGAAGTATATCATTTAAACTCAACATGTTTTTAAACACATCACTTTTACAGTCACAAAATCAGGTAGTGCACCTGTAAAGGAACAGGCCACTGTTTTTTATACTAAACTATGTTCTTCCCTGATCTTAGACGAGTTGATGCGTAAATCTCTGGTCTTTGTGCGTGCCCTGTGCTCCCTTTGCGGGCCTGGGGAACAACGCTAATTTGTTAGCATTTAGCTTTGCCAAGCGTATCGCTATGGAACCAAACGCGGCTCAAATTAGAAGCAACCAAGCTCTTCCATGTTTTTCCTATTTAAATATGGTTACATGAGTAGTTACATGACCCAAGTACAGTTACACAAAAATGAAAAGTGGCAATTTTCTAAGTGGATAAAATTGGGTACTATAATGTAAGGCGTAATAACATCTTTAGGAGCACTTTGGCGTCGGCGCAGTGATATATTCACTCCTAAAAAATTCCCATTTTTATCCGCTTTTACAAAAAGAGCCAAGAAAATGAGGTGACAGTAGCAGTAGTCTTTGAATACACTGTGACTAACTTTAGCTCTAGTGACTCCTTAAAAAGTTCAGCTGTTTCCCCTGCTGTGACTGTTGAGATGTGTTCACTAGCGCCCCCAACAGTCAACCAGTGTTTCCCAATAATTCAGAAGACTATGGTGGCCACCATAGTCTTATTTTATTCCCCATTGTCTAAAACTGAATTTTGAAACTTTTTTTCTTGATAAATATAGAACACAGAGTATACTGATACTGCATACTGTATATTAATATAAATAACTTATAAATATCTAAAAAGTTATATAATGTGTTGTTTGCATTGGACTATTTTTCACACCAATATTAATTTTGTAAATTATGCCAGGCTTCTGTGGCAGATAACTAAAGGGCTGTTTAAATGGCAATGCTGGTCAGGAAACACAACTTTATGCCATTCACCTTGTTTTTCATGGAAAAGTTCAGGTGTGAAGAATCTGTAGTAACCCTGCTCAGCCAGTAAGGGGCACTGTGCACCTCGCTGACAAAGCCATTACACTGCAGAAGAAACCGCAATTCTTTTAAAAGTCTTCCAGTGCAGTGCAGATAACTTTAGATCATGTTTAGTTTTGCCTTTTGAAATTAAACTGGGACTAAGCCACAGACCACATAACCATGTTCTTTGTCTGGCAATAAATCTAGTCCAAAAATACACAAGACAAAAACAGAATACGCGACACATATGATCCCCTGTCGGTAACTCTTACAAATGGCCCGACACGAACATTACTGAAGTGAATCATTTGTTTTGATGCGTCGCGGCGAAGCAACAGATATAGGACCGGGACGTTTTCAATTATAGCGACGAGGAGGGAAGACGAAAAATGAGCCCGAGTTTACAAATCCTATTAGATCCACACACAGTCCTGGTCTGAGAGAGAAAACAGGTAATATCCACGAATCGATTCACCATTACTGCCTGCCAGGATTTGGGACACAACGCACAGGACAGACACACAGGCTGCACTGCAACAAGGAAGAATTTAGGAAGTTTGCATGTAAAAATAAAGAGAATAACATGAATAAGCATATGCAGAAGTAACATACAAAACATACAACCAATCAGAGAAAAGAAGCATCACATAAGGCCCACCCATTTTAGATAAACAGTTATGATTGGTCAAGGAGGACTAAGATGGAAAAAGGTTTGATTGGGAGAGGTTTGTACACCCTAGAGCTAACCAGAATGAAACCAGGGCTAAACCAGGGCTAAATCAAGACTGAACCGGGGACTAAACCGGGGACCTGGTTTTAGTCCCCGGTTTAGTTCCAATTTAGTCAGGATTAGTGCTGGTTTAGTCCTGGTTTAGCAGTGATTTAGTTCTGGTTTAGTCCTGGTTTTGTCCTGATTTAGTCCAGTAGTAATGCTCAGTTAAATCTATGAAAGCTGGAAAAGCTTGGAAAGCCGAATATTTTTGGGGGTGGTGAGTTCAGTTTGAAAGTCACTGCTCTCGAGGATCTTTTATTTTTCCTTCCTTTCCCTCACCTCCTGCTACCAATAGAAAAAAACAGACAGAAAAACCCTCTCAGTTCAAGTGTATGTGTGTTGAGTTGTGTATTTTGCAGCTGAGTTCTCTCCTCCTCCTGTGGACTGAACTTGTTCTCTCTCCCCTGTAGTCTCCACGCCTGGATAAATCCCATCAAAACCGCATTAGACCCCCCCCCTCCCCCTTCAGACCCACCCTATAGCCCCTCTGGGACTCCCCTGCAGACCCCCATCTCACAGTATAGCAGTATCAGGGCAGCCCATATGGAAGAGTGATGGATGAGTCTGTAATGGTGATACTCATGATTATAATTAGTACTTTACACTGGACTAAACCAGGCTAATACCAGGGCTAAACCGGGACTAAATCAGGCCTGAACCACTAATGCACAACAGTTATTTACAGGAGAACCCCAAGGCTTAACTTGGCGAAGCTGACCAAGACCAAGTTTAAGCAGAGCTAAACCAAGGTAAACTTGCCATTAAACCAACAGCTAAATCTATTTCTAAGGGTTTGTTTACACTTGCTGTGTTTGGTTCACTTCAATCAAACCCTGGTGCACTTCCTGGCAATGTCCGGTTCGTTTGATCAGGTGTGAACGCGCAATCAGACTCAGGTGCGCACCAAACAAGTGAACTCTGGTGCGGTGCGCTCTGAGCCTTGGTGCGCTCCTGGTCTGGTCCTGGTGAAGTATGAACGAAACGCGGACCAAACTATGGATTAATGGCAGCGAGAGGACTACACCACTGTTCACCAAGGGCAGAAAAACATATGCGCATCTAACATGACTATAAGAAAAAGAACAAAAAATACTGTAAATAAATGTATTTAAAAGGTTGCTAACATTAGCAAACATATGTGAAAACACAGCTAAAACAACACAGATTTCATATTAATCACCGGAGAGAATCCACAGCTGTGTTCAGCCGAGATCGCTGCTCTAGACGTAATACTTCATTAAATATTATTTAAATGCTATTAATGAGATATATTCAGCTGAAAAAAAAAAGCAAAAAATGCCTCCTCCAGGAAGTGCTCCTTTGAATACCCGTATACTGATCATTTCAGTCTCTAAACTATAGTACGATTGGAGGAAAAACATTATATATAATGTTTATAGCCATATAATTGGTGATATTTTTATTTATGAAGCCTGATCCAGACCTAAAACTATTCTACATGAGGACTAAATTAAAGAAATCAAGACCTTTTATAATTAGACTAATAAATAATAATATTAAATAAATAGTATTTTAATTAATTATAAGTAATAAAAAATAATATATATATTTTTTATTTGGTTGCAACACACATTGTTTAAGGCAGAAAATGAGTCTTCAGTGTAAATCTCTGTCAGATGGAGGATCATAACATTATTATGATTCATTTAGTTTCTTGGGTCACAGATATTGCATTTATTGCTAATATTGCGACGACGATAAATTTGGGATATATTGTGTAGCCCTAACTTAAAATACCATCACTACACAGCTCAATTATCAGTTAGTTATGTTGCTAATAGTCATGCTATATACCCCGCTCCGTCCACCCATCACTGTTCAGTACAAGCACCCGGAGATTCTCCTCACATGTCGGAACTCAGATCTTCCCAACTTTATTTATTCGTCTCCAGTGGTACTTTAAAACTCCAATGTTTGCAGCACCAGTTTGAGCTGACGGAGTGGAGTGGGCATGGCCAGCAGTGGAAGAGAGGGCCTTACAGGGACAGGCATTTAATTCAAACTGTATTAGCAAAGAGAAAGCCACAGAGATTTTCACAAAATATTGGTCCTTTTAAGTTTTAAAAAATGTGAAAAACTAATCTAGAGATGGCCAAAAATATTTCAGAAGACTTGTAAAAAAAATAGGTCTCCTTTAAGAGAAGTAAATGGGAATCAAACCAACTTCCAAAATTCAAAATTCATAGATACAATTAAGACCAACTCTGATTTAAAACCAGGACAAAACCCTCAGAATTTAAACTCAGCTCACATCAAACCTGCTCAAAACCAAGGCCAAACAAAAGGCCAAACTGGCATTAATCCAGGAATAAATCTAGGGCTAAACCAGGAGTAAATCTAGGTCTAAATTCAGTCTAAACCAGGTCTATCCCAGCTCTGTGCGTTTCCCTTGTGTGTTGTTAATAAGTGTTCGCAGTATCAGCTCGGGCCACGCTGCTGCCGCTGCCTCTGCCTCTCTGACGCGGCGGCCATGATGGATTGCTCCCTGTTGGCTTTATCCTGGTGATAATTATTAATTTTCGCTGCGTGGCCCGGGCCACGGTTTGAGCAGCGTCGCGATGGGGGCGCCGTGGAGCCCTCTGTCATCACTTATCACAGACAGGAGCTGGTCCCAGGGCTAAACGCTGATGATGGGAATGAAACGGTTTGTTGTGCTTTGTCCTGAGTCAGTATACTGTGGAGATGCTGGGTAGATTTAGGTTTTTTTTAACTCTCACATCAGGGGTCCCACGAGTCCTGGAAATAAAAATTAATACACATACAACGATTACAGTTGTACTTGAAAAAATAATTCATGAAAAAGTCATTTGTTTCAGTAAATCACGTGTATTATATAGATTCAGATTTCACAGAGTGAAATAATAGAGCCACAGGGGGTCAGTATAATCATTGTGCTGGTCCCAAGCGTGAATAAGTAGAGAGGGCTGCATCAGGGAGGGCACTTGGGGTAAAAAAAAAACAAAAAACTATGCCAAATCAATATGCAAATCACTGCACAAACGCATTTGTTTAATATTTGTTATTGGGGCTATATTGCTTTTATATGCTTTTATTTTTAAACCATTTTAGAACAGCAGCACATTTAACAACCTTTAAAAAACATTATGTGACTGAAAGATAACTTTTTAATAAGTACTCTACTGGTGCCATAAAGAAACAGGTGAAGAGACCAGCAGAGGGCAGCTTTTTTTTAACACAAACAGCGGTAGAAAACACACTTCTACTTCTTTAAACCTTTTGTATGATGTCATTTTACTGTGAGGAATTAGTGGAAACAGAGCTGAACACTGTTTTTTGGATAAATGAATGAGAGCAGACTGGATGTAGATGGCTTGTTGTTTGGTCAGTGTTTCCTGGAGGGGGTGGGGCTTGGAAACTCGGTGCCAGAGAATACAGGATTACTTAAACAGGCATGAATGAAACAAAACACAACTCCAGATATGTTTTTAATGAGGGAACAACATTATAACATTAGAGGAAGCTAAAAAAAAAAAAGTTGATTTTACAGCAGAATATAGCCCCTTATTTTCAAATCATTACTTCATCTTTAATAAATACAAATAAGTTATAAACATTGTTATTAGTGTTTTGTTCTGAATAGTCTCATGTAAATCAGTGCAAAAGTAAAAGTATAAACATTTATAAATTTGTTATTCGTAAAATTATCAGTTACATATTTATTCATGCTTTATTACTACTTACTACTACTTTGTAAATTAAATACTTTTTATTGCCAAAGGGATTTATTTGGTGAGGTCAGTGTAGCAACATTTATACATTATTTATTCAAAATAATAATATACAAAAAAAAACAAAAAAAAAAACAGCAACACTCAAAATTAAAACATAAAAACTAGGGATGTAACAATACTTTTTCTTTGCAATGACACTTGACGATTAGAATAGTTTTCATCCAATTCAAGAACAATTTTGGCTTATTTAGAACACTGCAATTTGGTACAATTCAACACCTTCATATCAATACAATCAGCACAGCAACTTTGCCAAAAATCAGCTTACTCTCAAATCCGGAATCACGGCTGGGGTGGATTATGTTGCATAAAAAAAAAAATTGGCATAACCTTTTATTTCATTACAAACACAAAAATTACATCTAAAAATTATCTATTATCTATTATTTGATACAAGGTAATGTATATCGATATAGTAATTGTATCGTTACACCCCTAATAAAAACCAAAGTGCAAGACCTCGTTAAAAAAGCCGACAGGGCCAGGAGAATGTACTTGTCAGGAATCTGGATGCTCTTGATTCTTGAGTCTTGATTCTCCTCAGTCTCCACATGCACCTAACACATGCACAGAGCTAATCTTCCAGGTACTAGGTACTCCTGACCAGGATCCTGGCTCAGTGTTGCGCTGCACTCCAGTCGCCCACTGCTCTTGGCAAGTTTAACCCCAGAGGCATTGAAGGATGGGTCAAATGGGAAGAACAGGTTTCCCTGTGGGGATGATAAAGTCTACTATACCTTATGTTAAGCCTTTCTCTTGCATCAGGAAGAGCATCTGACATAAAGAACTAGCCAAATTATTCATGCAAATCATTTGGTGTGGTGACCCCTGAAATGAAAAGATCCACCGAGGTATTACTCAGCGTTGTTTTTATGTGAACGGACAATTTTTGGTCTAATCGATACAGTGGCCTCCCCCTATGCCTTGTCATGATTCTAGTTCATATTACCGGTAATAATGTTTCATCATGTTTCCTAATGAATGCATGTAGAGCGCTCTCCTGGGACCTCCATACCCAGCCCAGCCCATAGAGCCACTGTCCCACACACACACACATCTCTCCAATCAGCTTTTATCGACTGAGACAGGCCCAACACTAAAACCAACGTGAATGCACCCAAAGTGGATAAAAGAGCATGTCAACGCAATGCAATTACACCTTTTAATGAATGCTACAGCGGCGCTCAGAGCCGCGATAATTAGAGAATTTGGCATAATTACAGAGAATCCTCACCTCCGAGCAGGGAACAGGGACAGAGAGAGAGGCCGCTGACGGGGACGGTGTAACTCTGATGGATGTCAGTCTGTAACTTTCACAGGACAGTGAGCACGGGATGGACCGATGTAGGCCAAGGAGTAACAACAGGAAGGAAACTGTCCACAAAAAGGCACCCACACACAGACCAGTGGTTGTCAGACATTTCAGACCAAGTGCCACCTTAGAAAATACAGTATTTGCCTTATAAAGTACCATTTAATTACTGTTGCAATCAGAAATGTTCAACCCCTCGCCTCAAAAAGACAGTATAATGATGTGAATGTGTGTGGTGCATCCTTTTCCTTTTATCACGTTTAACAAATGTTTTGGGTCACTGCTAACAAGCTTCTCTACTGTTCTAGAGGTGACAAAGACTGGTTTAAAAATATGAAGAAAACCAGAATGTTGACCTTCTAAATGATAAATCCTTAAAAACAGGTTACTGAAGTGTTGTGGTGGGAGTGGCTAAAAAATAGTGGCACTCCCTGCAGCTCTTGCTACATTTGTTCCTGTAATGGACTATAAAAATAGTTGGGAATAAGAATCACGGTCATAAAACCAGACACACAGTTACAATGTACAATTAAAATGAGTATAAGTTTTATTTGAAGTAAAAAATTTGTGGTTACAGCTTTGGTCCATGTTGTGAAGAGCCTAAAACGATCAGATATGGGGTGTTTTTTGTGAAAGCAGCAGCTGATCTTACAAAGGCTGCAGTTAAATAACCATTACTCACAAACAGATGGCTCTGAGTTCAGGCTGCAAAACATTCAAACCCAAAAACACCTGCTGGAAACCCCAGGTCTTCCTTCAAAAATGTTCTCTCTCTCTCGCTCTCGCTCGCGCTCTCGCTCGCTCTCTCGGGCTTCACAAACAATTAGTCTCACAATCAAACATAAACAGTAACTAGACTAAACAGTTCCAGGATGTCCCCTGTCCTTAGACCCTCCTTCCTGGTAAGAAAAAACTCCTGAAAAACAGCAATGACTTCAGGGAGAACCACATGAAGGAGAGATCCTCTCCCCATAAAAGTGTCTAGGACTGTTAAATAAAGTCCATTAGCTCATCTATAATATCATAGTTCAGGTCTGTAAGGATGCAGCTGGGCTTCATCCAGACGGGGGAGTGGGGGTGAGGTAGGGGACTGGGATGTTCATAGGAGGTGAGGTTGAGGGCTCACAGGTCGAGACAGGAGCACAGATGGGGTCAGCTAAGTGCCAGTCGTTACTGGGGCATGCATAAGCGGCCAGGCATCTGAAACAGTCCCCACTCTCCAATTTCAAGGTCCACCTTTGGGACCTCTTGTTTTCACTTCAGCCCACATGTTTCTATGGGATTCAGGTCAGGGGACTGGGATGGCCAGGGCAAAACCTTGATGTTGTGTGCTCAGTAAACCATTTTTGTGTGAATTTTGCATGTTTTAGATCATTCTCCTGCTGGAAAATCCAACCATGTACCATTTTAAGCTTTCATGTTTGAGTCCATGATGCCATGTGTCTTAACAAGATGCCCATGTCCCCTGGCAGAAAAACTGCACACAAAACATTAAAAACCTGCTTCTGTATTTAACAATAGGCATGAGGTTCTTTTCCATATGGCTTCCTCTTCCTCTGTGTGCACCAAATTTGCTGTCTAGTCCAAACGCATGCATGTACAGGTGATCTGGAGAATCAAAATGCCCCAGAGTGAATAAATGTGAGAGTGAATGGTTGTCTGTATGTGCATGTTTCTGTCAGCCCCGCCTGACCGTCTAAGGCCCATAGTTGCTGGCATAGGCTCATAAACCCTAACCAAAACAAGCTGAATCTAATCTAGTCCTGGTTTAGTCACATTTGTATTCCTCAAACCAAGACGCAGTATAACCCTTATCTTACTCTTATCTACATGTAGAACAGGCCCTTCTCCTTCATAATTACAAGCACTGCAAAACTATATATTTCTCTATTTACATAATCCACTTCTATTTAACAATGCCTTCCACCAAATGCATGTAACCCCCCCCCCGGTCTCTTTCTGGTTCCTCTCTCCTCTCATTGATTGGCCAGGCTTTGTCTCCCAGAGCCGGCCTCCCAGTTGTCAGCTGCATCAGGATTAAAAGCTATTAGTTCTGCATCATTGCCACTACAAGTGCGCAGTGGAGATTGATAGACTGCCCCCCTCCCTTCCTCCCCTCTTCTCTCCCTCTGCCCCCGGCCCCGGCCCGAACGAGAGTGAGCGAGGCTGAGGAAGCTCAAACTCGCCTTGGGGGATGTTTTTGGTGCTGGGTTTTTGGTCACCTCCGTTCGTTTGTTTATGGTTCTGTCAGGACCAAGCTGCTGCAGTGCGGTTTACACACAGGGTTACACTGCATTTTCAGTCTCAAAAATGTCTGCCGTCTGCGAGTTCAGGTCGCTAACTACATTTTGCATATATAAAAAAAATATATATTTGGACAAAGATTCACCAGGATGTGCTGTAGCAGTTTTCTTTTGTTTCTTTCATTAATTCTCAAAAACATGCTTCTTTAATGTTGCAAATATAAATAATGCCAAATCGTACTGACATTTATTTCTTGTAGCAGCCAGCATGCAATAATTGGTTGTACCGTAACGGGTGTTGCTGCAGTAGGAAAAAGGTTCTTCCTTTCCAATTCGAGCCTTGTGGACCAACAGCCACAGGGCTCGTCACCAAAGAATGAATGGCAGTTGGAAACACTACACAGAAAGTACAGTATGTATTGCATAAAGTAGGAAAGGTGAGCTTTAAAGCTTTTTTAGATCTTGAATTATTATTGTGCAAGGGGAAATTTGTTTAGTAATTGGGAAGGAAGAACTTTTTTACTGCTACATGCAACACGTTCATCAATGGGACGTCATTTTATGTGAATGTGTAATTAGACAAAGCTTCCTTCACAGGATAAAAGTTACTGTTTTAGGGCTGGGCGATATGACCAAATATTTATATCACAGTATTTTTCTAAATGAAGTAACTTATAACAATTGTACATTTTGAGACATGTTAAAATACAATCAGACATATTTTTCTCAGAATGACTCAACCTGAAACAGGTCTAATGGTTTGTCATCTTTTAAATGCATCCATGTGATGTTTTACAAGGCAGAGACAATTGTGGGGAAACTCAGAACTTGAAGTTTTTTATTCCCGCGACCCCCAAAACAATACTGGGTTAAAAGTATAAATAAAAGCAGAATATAGACTCTTTCCTTACCTTGCACAGCAGCTGGATTGTCGTAAAATTTGTGAGTTCACAAACTCACAAAATCCATCTTGTCAGACTCCCGCCTTTAGGTCTGGACCTGGGGCAGCCGGGCCAATGGTATGGCAATACTGCCGTGAGTGGGTGGGTTTTAGGTTTGTCGACAACAACAAGCTCTTTTAGCGATACTTTTTATCAACATGGACACAGAAAAACATACATTTAACAAAAACGTACAAATAAACATACATTTACAAAAACAGCAAAAATCTTCTAATAATGTCTTTATTGTGTTGTTTTACTTTTGTAGCTGTTTGTTGTTTAGCTACGGAGTTGGTGCTTCATCCACTCACCTCTAAGTATTCTACTCAAAGTGTTCTCGCCTTTTTACAAACGTTTTCAATGGGAGCCATTCCAGATTGATATAACATTAGCAACTCTATGCTAATGTTATCTCAATGCGGCTTTTGCCAGGTTATTTAAAGTTGACTGTGAAGTTTGATGCTGTAGAAGTTGTAACTATACCATTCTGTTGTTTGGGGTTGGCCAAAAAGAATTGTGATAGTGCCCCTTTAAAAGAATAACATATTTTCATGCCCAGTCCTCTAAAATGCTGTGGTTATTTGAAAGCTACTCAGCAAAAGTGATGCATTTTCCACACCAATGCAGCTCCTTCAATCTATTATCTGTTGACTCTGTTTGCCCTGATTTGACATTAGCAAAAATTCCACACTTGCGTTGGGATAAAATCGTTTGTTCTTCTTATTTTTAGAGCTGCAACTTGGCAACACGTCACCAGAAAAGCAAACATGGCTAATTTTGCGTCCCGTGCCTGATTTTTGTTTGCCATTGTCAGCGAAATTGCCTGATGTTGTCGACCAGCGGCTCATAATTTATGTCTTTTGTAGCGATGACAAGTGTCCCGCTGAGGGAGGGGGCCCCGGGGACGTGTTGTTGATTCAGCCAAAAGCACAGAGCAGACAGACGATGGAGGGGAGAAGGGGGCGGGGGGGTTCAACTCTCACATCAATACACAGTTAACCCAGAACAGGGGCCAATTCTGAGCTGTACCCCGCACAGTAGGAGCAGAGCAGAAACATGTGGCAGAGTCTCGGTCTTTCGGCTTGACTTAATCATAGAATGTGCAACTTTTTCACAAAATCACAAATCACATTATTCAGTCAACAGCAGAATAATATATACTTTTCTGAAGAAATGAGACTCCAAGACCTCCTCTGAGCTTTGTTATAAAGTGTTTTTGACAGAGGGGGAACTAGAGCAGAGACTGAGTTTTCTGACCAATCACACGCTCAATGCCCCAGTGAGGACAAAAAAAGTGTCCATTTTGTCTTACCTTTTCTTTGAGATGTGTCCCAGGTGTGTATTTTATCACTAATGTTGATTTTCTAAATACAAATCTAATATTACTTAATTTTTAACTCAGTCACTAAATCTGTGACGTTGCTCCTGTTCAGTGTCCTCATCATCAAAACATCATATAAATAGTATACATTTTTTCTTTTCTTTTTTTCTTTTTCTTTTTTTTTTTTTTTTTTTTTTTTTTTTGTGCCCATAAAACTTAAATACTTAATTATTTTCTCAATTTTAACCCTTTCTACACCAGGGTATGTAATAGCATCTAAATGTTTTGGTAAAAAAAAAAACACAAAAAAATGAATTTTTTAGAGGAGATTGTTACAGCCTTGAGTTTGTCAAAGATTTAGATGGATTTGGGCTCTTTTGTAGGAACAAAAAGTTACAACCAGTTTTAATGTGTTTTAATGGGAGCTGTTTGTTTTTTTTGTTTTTTTTAGACATAGGAAAAAAATGATCCCTAAACGTTGCATTGAGAATACTGAAAATGTTTCATTTTTGTGTGTGTGTTTTTTCACAAATAATATTGAGATGTTATTACATGCACTGGCATAAAAGGGTTAAAGTTCTGGATGTAATTAAAAGTTTTGATATTAATGGTCAGGGCACAAGTTGATTTAAAAGTTTTATGTAAAAAAAAATATGTATATGAATGTATACTTTTTTATGATGTTTTGTGACTGGGACATTTTTGTCTCTGAACAAAACAACATAACTTAAAATTGGGGTATAAGGGTTAACTAATAGGCTTAAGGACAACTTTTTGGTCATGTGCTTTAACATTTTCTGCTGTTTTAAAATAAAACATTTAGTAATTTTGTTAGGATGTAGGGCTGCATGAAGAAAAAGAAAAAGGTAAAATGTGTTAGCTTTTAATGCACTAACAGGACATGTTCTGCCGCCCTGTACACAACATTAATGTGAATGTGTAATGTAAAATCCTGCCTCTCTCCTGAACAGCAGCTCATTTCCCTCACGTTCCCTGGCTCATTTCTGCCTCTGTGCTCCGAACATGTCAAACAAACCTGGCCGTTTATTGTTCTGTCACTTCCTAACTCCGCTCTCATATTTCATTGCAGGCAATCGTGGGATACTTTGACATTTTCTTTGACAAAGGCTGCGGCAACAAGGTAAGCAGTGCGAGGCCATGCAGCTCTTTAACAGAAACTCAATTACTTTCAGCGCTCGTGCCTCGCTCCCCCTCCAAGGCAGGCGTCCCACTGCCCATCGACTGAAGCTAATGCTGATACAAGCACTTATCCGGAGAGCGCGACCACTGGAACAGCCACGCTCTGTCAACTGAGACCGCTGCATTCAGGGTTCTAACCTGGAACCTGATTTACCGTCTGTGGGCTAAATTAGGTTTCTTTTTAGCTCAGTTCTGTTCCTATTTCAGTACAGCTAAAAGAGGAAGTGTTAGCATTTTTATTTACAATACAGCATAAACAACATATCTCTCAATTAAAATGGAAAGTATAACCCCACATCTGGTCACGTAACATCGACCAGGCATAACATTACGACCGCCTGCCTAATATGCAGCCCCATACGCAACAGACATTCCATCAGAACCAACATTAACTTCATGAGCTTGTCTGTTGGATCTGGGACCACATGGGCCTCAGCCTTCACTTGCCATGTGTCTATTACCTGTCGCCGGTTCAACCACTTTACCACTGCAGACCAGGAACACCCCACAGGAGCTGCAGTTTTGGAGACACTTTGACCCAGTCGTCTCCAGCCGACACAATTTGGCCTCTTGTCAAAGTCGTTCAAATCCTTAGCCATTTTTCCTGCTGGTGCTTTGAGGACAAAATGCTGCCTAATAAGTCCTACCCGCCATGATGAAGAGATTTTCTGTGTTCACTTCACCTGTCAGTGGTCATAGTGTTATGCCTGATTGATGTTTTTCCTGTAAGTTTTTTCTATTACATGTCATTACATACATTTTGATACATCTAGCAGGAGCACATGGAGCATTAATACTTTCACTTTAAAATTTCTAGTGTTTTTTTGTTTGTTTTTTTGTTCCTAGGTGATGTTTTCGACCGGGCCACATGTCACTAAGACTCACTGGAAACAGACCATGTTCCTCCTGGAGAAGCCTTTCCCAGTCCAGTCAGGTGAGAGGAGAGGGCTTCCATTCCAGGTTACAGTCCTACAATAATGAATTATTATATGGTTTGGAATAGTTTGATGAAATTGCGTTTTTTAATTTTGGACAATGTCAAAAATATCTATATGGTAAATTTAATTTAGTGTTGAACGGCACGGCACTGTGACTGTCAAAATCTTTCGCCAGTTCCAACAATCATCATCTATCAGCTGGTGTCACGGCCCGCCCACTGCTTCATAGACTCCCAGAGACTCCGAGCGTCCAGGGGCAGGACATTTATGGCGGATTTATTCAATCACCGTCTTGCATTTTTGCAATGGAAAAAAAAAAAAAAAAAAGAAAAAACACGCTTGTTTCTCTCATAGAGAGAGGAGGATCGTGTCAGAGAACCACACTAAACACCTGATTAATGAACAATATACTCAAGAAATTAAACACATTCTTGCGCACTTATATTGTCACTAATTTTATGAAATTCAACAGTGCATATTAGACTATTTATTTTATGAAATTTTAGGGGAAGCTCAGCTTCCCTTGTAGTCAATGAGCAATTGCTAATGCTATATAATGTATGCATATGGTTGGTTTTCACCACTTGTCACCTGAAAGTGTCTATTCCAGCACAGGCGAAATTGACAGATAAATACATTTGAAAACTAAATATTTTGATTAAGTTCTTGTGTCTGTTTAAGATTAATGTAAATGAGCCTTTTGTCTTCGAATCCTGTGTGCGTTGGATTATGTCACCTCTGCTGCAGGTAATTCGTCTGAGGTGCGTTTGGCTGTTGACACTCGTTATCTGTCACTCAGAGCAACACAAATCAAACGCTTCCATCAGAGACAGAGCCCTGTAAACTTCATCTGATAAACTCTGAATCATGACACGTTCACCACATCGACAGCTTTCATCTGAACAGCTGTCTTCGATGAGCGCCTGTCTGCTGAGAACCTGCACAGTGCTTAGGAGTATACAAATGAATGACACTGGATTACTGCTATTGTTTATTTTAATGTGAAGACATCTTGTAACAACTATTACAGTACATGAAATCAAGACGTTTTAGTTGATCTTAACGTAAATTAGTTGTAAAAGCAGCACTTGTACTTAACTAATAGTTGTGGGAGACTTCATGTTTAATGATTTAATTACTTTTTTTACTCTGAACTAGAGGCAAAGCAATTATCTGTCATGGCATTAAGCTGCTTTGAGACAAGGTGCCAAGTTATTTTTGTTGAAACAAATGGTCAACAATTCATTGAAAAGACAATGTGTTACAAGCTTTGAAGTTGTTTGACCTCATTTTGTTACTGTAACATGTCGCATGACCTGTCACATGACCCGCTGTTTCCCAGGAGCCTCACCAGATGGTTCCACTGTAAAGTCAGCACAAGGTTAATGACAGAGACAGAGGGAAATGCTGTATTTTTCACTGACTCAGGTTTTACATTATAGTGCAACAAATTCACTGACAAATCAGCGTAATCATAAAAGTATGGTGCATTATTTTCCAACGTCTGAATAAACAGTTCAGAGTTAGCAACATTTATTTGTTATGGTAAAATAGTACGTTATAATTTGAGGTAATGGACAGCTGGTCTGGATAGCTCTACTCTTTTTTGTGTGGCTGAAAAGGCACAGGAGCAAGTCCCTTCTCCACCTGGAGCAGATGTAGTCTGTTGCTGCTCTCTCTGTCTTGCAAGTGCCTCTTAAAACTGTGTTGTGGCCTATAGAGGCCAATGTGTCCTAGCTGTTTAGGTCAATTCCCAAGGCCTTCAGGTGCCACTTGCAGTTATCCTTGTACAGTTTAGATTTTCTGCCCGAACCTGAGTCTGACCCTGAACCTGGCCCGAGCCCATAATTACATACAGTGGTTTGGGACCAGGTCGGGCCGGGGATAGGCTGCAAAAAGTTCTTGTGCAGCAAGCGTGTCTTTACAGATAAAGAAGAACGAGTGCACGCAGTTCAGTCCAGCCTTTCTGTTGGCTGTATCTCCTAGGAGTTGTCAAGTCATAGCTCATGTTTGTTTAAAAGGCTTAAAATTACACTCGTGATCGCGATTTCAGGAAAAAAAAGTTCATATGCGCCACCACGCTGCTGCATTGATTCCGTTCTTGTCTCCATCAGTCTCTGACTCCACGTACTTCCCCGTTATGCACTTGTAGAGCGGCTTTTGAACTAAATACACATAGAAACTGCCTGCGTGCAGCAGTTTGTGCACTAAAAGCAGGTATATTTACCTTACATTAAAAATGTGTTGACCTCTACCCGTCTTGCCGAAAAAAGTTCAGGCTCAGAGATTTTTTTTGCTTTAACCCCTGGCTCTACATCCTTGTAGTACAGTTGTTGTCTACCTTTGTGGGCCTTTTCCTTTCACAAGTTATCCATATACGAAGTCGGTCCCCATCACCTCACCAGATACCCCCCCAAGGATACAAAACTCCCAACATACATTACGGCTCTTTAATGTGAAGGCACCTCTTTTTAATGGGCTCAGTAATTGGACAGTTTCTTTAAGAGCTATCTCTTGAACTGCATGTGCTATTTCCCCTTATCATAAACTGAGGAGGTAAAAGGTCTTGACTTGATTACTGGTGTTAGAGTTTTATTTGAAAGCTGTTCCTGTGAACCCACAACATGCAGTCTCTCAGTGGAAGTGAAATAGACCATCCTAGGGTGGATCAAATATGGTGAAAATCCCTTCACAACATCCACCTTAGAGTAGAAGACTCTCCAGGAAGTAGATCTATCAGTGTCTAGGTGCACCACAAGTCAGATTCTAGGCCTCTTCTATATCTGGCAGCTCTAACCTAGACATCCTTCAACATATTCACTGTTCCTCCTCATGACCAAACCATCTCAGAAACTTTGTCCCTCTGATGGACCCATTCCTAATCCTATCCATCCTTGTAATGAACAAAGAGAACCTCCACATCTCCAGCTCAGCTACCTCGAGCCTTACCTTCTGTCTTTTCTTCTATACCTCCACATCTCTGTTTTCACTGTCAGTAGATAAGCTGCTCTCGTCCTCCCCTCTCCTCTGATTGGCTGTTGTGTTTCAGTGTGTTTTTTTAGCATACAGTGTGTTTATCTTTGCAAGCAGAGCAGTAGAGCAGTGATAAGGCCAGACGTGTGCCACAGATTTGGACGCCGCTATCAGACAATGGCCATTTATAACAGTGGACTCTATCTCGCATCAGTGGTCAGAGAGTGGACAGGCTGCAGCAGGACATATCCATCTAATGCTTTTGAATAGATTGATAATTTATTCCATACAGTAGATAGTAGTACAGTTTGGAGAAACAGACCGGAGCAATGACACAGAGACTATTTAAAACACCTCATTGTCCAGTATGCGGCATTGAGTATATTCTGAATATTTTGGTTCAAAGCCACATTAAGGAGCTTGTACTGGGGACTGCTAAGGTATGGGATTTTACTACTAATACTAATACTGATATTACACTTTCCCTACTGGGCTCATTAGCAGCTGTGTCACATTTTGATGAAATGTTTCAGTCAGCAATGGTCCAACTGCTGTAAATTATTGTGGTGGAGCTGTAACAAGCCAGCGTAGTTTCTGTGGATGTAGTATCGTTTCCTGGACAAATGGAGAGGGTTGCTTCATGAATGGTAAATGTGCAAACCTAATTTGGAATATGTCACCTCACTAGCTAAAAGGTAGAGGCAAATAAAAACAGAACACAACCATTTGGACATATCTTGGGCTGCAACAACTAATCAGATTAATCAATTATAATCAATTATTAAAATAATCAGTAATCGATTAAACATTTTTTAGAATATGCGTATGCCTTTAAACACTTCATTTGCGGAGAGAAGTGGTTTTATTGCCAAGTCAAAGAAGTAAATCAACAACAAAATATAGATTTTGTATTTTTGATTGTAAGAAATATCTGTATCTGAATATATGCTTTTTTTTCCAGATAACCTCAAGCAGCAAATTTGTAGCTTCATCTGGGTAAAGTTTAGTAAAAGATCACATATTTTCTTGCACTTCTCTTTAATTGTTAGTTGCAGCCCTAGATGTATCATAAATCTATTTTTTTTTTTATTCCCAATATAACAACATATCAGCTGTTAAACATATTTTACCATTTCATTAAAATAATAGTTACTTTTTACATTTATGATGCAGTAACACATCTCAGAAAAGTTTGGGCAGATGAAGGTGATTAGTGGAGCTGACAACCTCTGGTCGCAGTCGATCATTCGGTCAGTGAGGTCTTGGTCGACTAAAATTGTATTGGTCGGTCGATTAGTTAGATAAACTCTTTGCATCAATAAAGCTGGACTAATTACTTTATAATGTTTATTCTTTGTTAGCTAGCAGATAACATTGTGTTTTACACCCATCTTACACCCATCTTTTTTAAATGTTTTATCACCAAATTAATGTAAAGTCACTTGTTGTGAGACTCTAGTAAGTCCCTCACAGGTCCTTTGGTTGATTTCAGACTAATTAATCACTGTACTGGGCATAACCTTTGTCGACTAACAATTTCTGTGCCCACTACAGCCGTACAATTAGTTTAATTTTATTAAGTGAACTATGGGTTTATGAGTTTTAGAGACCATTAAAAACTTTTTAAAGACTTTTATATATTTTATTGTTAGTTTCCCAACTTATTCAGAATTTGGTGTATGTGCCATAATAATTATAATAATCAGAATCAGAAGAAGGAAGAAGAAGAAACATCCGTCCTGCCCTGGGACAGACTAACGGAGACATGGCAGCTATTCTGCGCCAACGACCTTTTCAACCTACACTAACACAAGTGTCTTGCCCAGTGACATAACAGCAGTATGTAGTGCTGGTAGTGGAGACCACTAAGGTTAGGGGGCGTACGACTCTCCCTACTGAGCTACACCCGCTCCGATGGAAATTATTGTTTGCAAGGAGGCAGATGAATTTGCTGTGACGACCCCTAAAGGAAAATCCAAATGGGAAAGTAGAGTCTTTACAGTACAGGGCAGCAGGAGCTGAGGCAGTGCAGTGAACGGCGGTGGAGTGAGTGTTATTGATGTCCCTGTGGAGTCTGGACAAAGGGCCGTAAAACACAGATGAGTTTTAACAGCTCTCTCTGCTCCTCTCAGGCCCCACACTTCACTTTCTTCCATACGGCTCTGTCTCTCCGCAGCCTCCTCCGCTTTCACAAAGTCACCTTCAACATCAAACTCTCAGATTTACTGGTCTCCGCGTCACTGTCACCTCTGATTGGGCCATTTTGAAGAACAGGGGGCTTGGATCTTAAATTAAAATGGTGGAAAGATTGGCTGTGACATCTGGTTGTAAAAGTGCAGATTCTTATTCCACAAACCGCACATTTTCTTTTTACTGAACATGTGTACTGCTGCGGGAGGCGTAATTGGCGACTACAAGGTTACAACTTGTTCTGGCTTTTTGTGGGGGCCTGGAGAGAAACCCAGCTACTTCAGCCCGAAAGCAAGGCATGGCACACTCTGGACATTGACCAGTTAGTCGCAGGGCTGACACTTATGGCCCTTTTCCACCAGCACTACTTAGTTTTGCTCTGCTCAGTTCTACCCACTTTGTTACCTTTTCCATTAGGCAGCCGTTATCAATACCTGGTACTTTTTTGATACCTGCTTGGCCGGGGTTCCAACTGAGCCAAACCAGTGCTAAAATGTGATGTTGACAGATTGCTGGTCGCTGATTGCTCAGAGAATGTTGTCATATGTGCGGCCTTAGCCACAGAAACAAACCACCATTTTTAAAAGTCCCGACCACAGCATCTTTTTTGCGTGACCAATGCCTGCTCATAAAATGTCACTGTGGAGCTTTGACGAGGTCTCTACATTTCTCTCCCTGGTGGGTGACGACAAAGTCCAAAGGGAACTGGACGGAGTGACCCAAAATGAGACACTTACCCTCAAACTTAGCAGCTTGCAACTTCTCATCTTCAGCTTGAATCTTCGGCTGTATGGCTTCCCAAACTCTGCTGCTGCTTGTAACCTTTTCTGGTTCTTTTCTTTGGCTTTGCAGGTGACAACAAAAACAAAAAACAAAACACAAAACCAGAACAAAGCATCAACATTGCCTGCATGTTCTCCATTGTTGTTTTTTATGTCACGTTTACAGGACGTCACATCAGTGAGGTGCCGCTGTCCCTGCCCACAGTAAACTGGTACTAAGAAGTAATGGAAAATGACCCAAACAAAGTAAAAATCAAGTAAAGGAGAGTAAAACCAAGTAGTGCTGGTGGAAAAGGGCCATATTAGAGACCCAGACCATGCACTCTCACATGCATTCACTATGGGACATTTAGATTTTCCACTTCACCTGTTCAAGCATGTGTTTGGGACAGTAGGAGGAAGAGGAGAGAACCCACAGTAACAAAGGGGGAGAAATTGCACACTCCACTCCAGAAAGTTGTTGTTTTGGCCGGCCCAGGGATTAAACCCATAACCTACTTACTCACGAGCCCTATATCCAGGGTGGCCCAAAGGTCTTAAGCATTAAATAGGTATTAAATGTGATCTTGTCAAATATCAAGGCCTTAAAAGTATTAAATAGTATGAGTAGGTATTCGATTTTGTTTGTCTTAAAATTTGTCAAAACATTACCTTAAAGCTGAACGACCTGATCTTGGATCCAAGTGGCGAGAATAAAGTACTGCAACTTTCCAGTTTGCCCTCCTCCCTCTTCCCTGACTCCTCCTACACTTCTCATGCGCGCTCTGTGCATATAACGCAAATAAACCAATTACTAGCTACTATGTTCTATCAAGATTTTACCATTTCTTACCTGTCAAGAAGTAAAAAAGATAGCTCAGCATCCAGTTTTAGACTAATGCAATCTCAAAGCTCTCTCCATCTGGTGAATGCATTGCCGATATTTTCTCGCATTTTATTTCTTCTCTTATTTGATAAATGCTTTACTTCTGTCTTCTCTGTTTCCTGTTTTCTTTTTTGGGCTGTTTTGCTGTGTAAGCTGTAGTAGCTAGGGCTGGAATAGGTATTTTGCCACTCAGGTTAGCAGCCGCCATTGCTTCCAAATACCACTATGCACGCGCTTGGGCTCAACCTATAAATGTGTCCCTTATCCGAATGGGAGGAACTTCAGTTTTTCCGAGCCAGTGATTGGCTCCAGGTTCGCGTCCCTTGGCAAAATTCCCCTGCTGTAGCATACGGCCCAGTTAAGTTATGGAAGTTTTTTTTTTTTTTTTTCACAAATGGCTTCATATAGGCTGTACTGATGACTGAAAAAAATGCATCTATGGAATTTATTACAAAGTGGATCAGGTAGTTAAGGTTTAATATTACCATATTTTCCGGACAATAAGTCACACTAAACATTACCGTCTACAGGTGTGAGAGGGCGCTCCAGGCTTGTGACAACTACTATCAGTAGTGATGTAGAATAAGATGGAGAGCTCGGGGAACTTCCTTACCGGTAACTTTCTTCGGACTCGCTGGCTTGTTATGTTATTTAACCTATTCAGCCACCCAGGTATGTTCTTTATGCTATTGTGTAGCTAAATAACTGTTAATGTGTTATGGTAACGTACCAGACACCTATTCAGCCTGTTTTTTTTGTGTGCTATTGTGTAGTTGCATAACTTGCCTTTCTAGATTAAATGCCTTGAGTTTCATAGAGTAGTCCAGATAATTCCTTAGTGTAAAATACATACAGATTATTCTTCTGTTGTAGGATGCTAGCATTAAATTTTACTTTAAGTAGCATTAAAAAGTCTTACAAAGGTCTTAAATTTCACAAGCCAAAACCTGGAGCTACCCTGATATCCAGATCCACACCAAAAACTTGTTGTTGGGCCTTTACTGAAATATATGTCGAAATCTGACAACATTTTGAGACAGCTTGCTTACAAACTCTCCTGACTCTTAGAAAGGAGGTTGTGGGTTCAATCTTCTAGTCTGCATGTCCTTCCCATGTTACTGTGGGTTCTTTTCCTCCCATTGTCCAAACAGTTGCACAGGTGAACTGGAGAATCTAAATGATGGTAGTCTCTGAGTGTGTGTCTTTGTGTCAGCCCTGCGAGTACCTGGCTTGGGGTAATTAGTTTCTTATTAACATTTGTTTTTAACATCAATAGTAAGACAATTTAATGTCAGAGGAGTTGTTATATTTTTATTTAAAATCAGAAGCATTTATACAGCATCTATACAATAAATAAAAATAATAATTACAAAATGCAACATACCCCAAAATTGCCATTAAGCCCTACTGTCGCTAATTTGCAACATAATCCACGTGCTCCAGAAAAACAAATAAATATTTACAATGAAGCCAGTACAATATGTTTTTGTTCTAATAAAGACAGCACTTATGAGCTTATGAAGAATCATGAGTAATGGTTTACTCTTCCAAAATTCACAGGAGGTACATGAGACAAAAAAGGTTGGGAACTACTGGTCTAGCGTGTACCCCACCTAAGGCCCATAGTTGCTGTAATAGGCTCCAGAGACTCGTGACCGATAACAGAAGATACATGAATGAATGAATAAAACCTAGCCGCATAAGCCCTCTCTGAGTGCATCCCGACTGTGGCCTTGATAAACATCCATTTCTTTAGCTCTAATACCTTCTCTGTCTGCGGTGATTTATCTTCGGTAAGGACTGAATCCTGTTTGATGTGTTTGTACGTTCAGCGGCGATAATTAGCTGTGAGGCCGTGCGTTTTGTCAAAGAAGGAAGAGACAGAGAGAAGAGGGGGAGCCACGCAGCAGGCCGGAACACCACATCCCCGATTCCTGGTCCGATGGCAGCGCAATAAATTAAACAACGCATCATTTGTCTCGCTCCAATGTGTCTCTGCGACTCCCCGATCGAAGAGGAGGGCCCAGCCTTCTCCACACTTTCAGATTGGTAATGTTGAGCGGTTACAACCAGGTCACACTTGTTTTTACTAGAGACAGTGTTGCATGGATTTAGCAGAAGAGGTGGGGCATGGTTACAGGCTGTGTCGACCAATCAGAGAAGCTCAAAATATGTAGGGTCATTTCAAGGGTCTCTGATTGGCTGGGTTGGTTCCTAGTGAACTTTTTCCAAACATGATTTTCCTTTAAGAGCTAAAATTTAGTAGCATACATTGACGCCTCACCTGTACAGGTGTTTGTGGACATTTAGAGACACTCTTCACCTGTACTCGTGTGTCTGTGGACATTTAGAGACACTCTTCACCTGTACACGTGTGTCTGTGGACATTTAGAGACACTCTTCCCCTGTACTCGTGTGTCTGTGGACATTTAGAGACACTCTTCACCTGTACACGTGTGTCTGTGGACATTTAGAGACACTCTTCACCTGTACTCATGTGTCTGTGGACATTTAGAGACATGCTTCAGTGGTATGTCCACGTTTTTGGAAGAAGCTGGAGTGTACCCTCCGTACTTTTCTAACCAAAGTCATGCGGACTACATTAAGCCCCTAAAAGCACGTAACTCTCCTGCCAACGTCTACAGTAGTTTTCCACTCTCTTACCTACATACATTACTAACTCGCTGCAGTGGAACCGAAATATGGGCGGTGTCCAATGAGCTGCTCCTATTGGACAGATTTGTTCCCACCCACTTCCTCCTCCTTCCTCCAAAACCCTGACTCACTACACCATTATTCAAAGTACATATTTGCCCCTCCCTCACCTGTCCCGGACCCCCCTGGACCCCCTCTCCCCCCTCGAGGCGGAAGGTCCTTGAGCTGTCGGACATCACTGTAGGCTCTAGTCCAACCATAACTCACTACAGCACGACCAGCTATAAGGGCCCCACTCTGCCGCTGCTGTTCGAGGGGAGTGGAGTCAAATTAAATGGAGATGAACCAAACAAAGATGGCGGACGTCTGAAATGTGTGACTTTTGTTTTTTGTGGTTATCCATTCTATCTTATTTTATTTTACATTAAAGCACTTCCCAATCCATATCATTCACAGTACTGACAAATATGGACCAGTAATGTGGCAGTACTGACAGTTATGGACATTTCTAAAACATGTTGCTTGATGAAGTAGTAATAATATATATTTTATTATTATGTAAACACCATACCGTTTAATTTATAAAACCTGCTTGTTCATCCAGGTATTTTTTTTAGTTGCCTGCTCTTTGTAAATTCTTTTTATAAAATCCAGGTGTCTTTTTACTGCACATTTAGGATATTTTGATGTGCTTACGATACAGCAATAAGCTCTTTGTAATAGATGTTGACCAATATCAATATATCAGGCCATTTTTTTGCATTTTTTAGTCAATCAGCAGTCGGCCAATTCTTGCACTTTTATGCAGATTTTTGGTCAGGCACGTGTTCAGGCAACCAAGTGACTGAAGAACCCCAGCTTTCCCAACCATCTTGTAACAGTTTGGGCTCAGCAATTCATAGGAAACATCCAAAATCACTTTATCCCACCTCAAAATGGCAATAAAAACATTTTTCTTGTTTCTCTGCCATAGAACCTTGTAGAACAAAGATGCAAAAAAGCATTTTCTTGCTCTCCCCAAGGTCTGCTTACACAGCTAGTTTGATTGCGATTGCCTTATTGGTTTTCTCAAAAAACAAAAAAAATCTTTAATTGTTCTGTTTATTTGTTTGCATTTTAATAAGCATTACTAAAACAAATGGCTGTATTATATTTATTTATTTCATAAAATTAAGAAAACAGCCCCTACATATCGGTCCAAAAAAATCTGTTTTTTAGCGGCCATTTTTCCTAAATATCGGTATTAGCATCAGCCATAGAAAATCCATATTGGTTGATCTTTATTTTGTAAGAAAACACATGTTCAAAACTCTACACACTCTCAGTAACATGGTGTATTGCAATGAGATTTTTGGGATATTAATAATGTAAAGATTGCTTTCACTATGTATATTGCATATTTGAAAAGTGAACCACAACTTCTAATCACCTTGGCTACAGATCCTTTTAGCTTTTTTATTATTATTAAAAAAATCCTATTATTCCAGAAGAAAGCAGCTCCAAACAGCCTGAGCGCTGCAGTAGGTTAATCTGTAGTTGTTGTCGGTGCGTGGCTCTGTATAAATGCACATTACGGGTCCTCTGTGAATTTCTAATGCCACGTTCTCGGTGTAATTTCATGGACACAGCGCTCTTTCTGCAGGCTTTCTTTTTGCTTAATAGCAGCGGCTACGTGATGTACGAGGTGGCAGCGAACGCCCCGTGCTCATTTCCACACATGGTTAAGTTTTTCTCTCTCCGAGCGTCACGCGATGGGGTCTGTTCTGGGGGACCGGGGCCTGACTGATTACAACTGGACTCCGGCGGCGTCCACACTAATGGAAAGCACTGGTGTAAAATGATGTTAAAATGATCTCTGTCTGCACTATTGTTTTATAGCAATAACAACAAAGAAACTGAACCAATTTACTAGAAGCCAATGCCAAAATACACACTTTTTAAAAGTTTTTTTGTTGCTGTTGAGTTAATGTTGACGGGCCCTGTAGCCTGACAGCTAATAGTAAAATACCTGGAATCTGATGTACTTTATCTATTCAGTACTTATTGATGTCTTTAGTTTTGTTTTGTTTTTTCCCCTACAGATGATTACTTTTATGTTAATCTGCTTAGATAGTTTAGATCAGTGTTTCCCAACCAGGGGTACGGGGACCCCCAAGCACTTTGTAGGGGGTACGTGGAAAAATGTCACCAATTGATAAAGTATTTGTGATCTTTTTATATCAAACTAACTTATTGACTAATTAAAAGGTGAAACTTCTAAAAAATATTCTTTCAATATTTTTGAGACTTTTTTTAGGTTTAATAGCTTGTTTTAAAGGAAAGTCAAACAATGAAGAATATTTTAAATTTTTTGTTTTTATTAAATTTATGAGTTCAAGATTTTTTTTTCATTTTGAAGAAAACAAAGGTAAAAAAAAAAGTTTATTTTTAGTAATTTTTATCGATGTATTCATTTATTTATTTTAAACATAAAATGCAGGAGAACATTTACAATAAAGAAAGTATAAAATGTCTTTGTACTAATCAACAAAGATGTTTTCTATGCAAAAAAATAAAAATACACGTATGAGTGGAGGGGTACTTGTGGTATGACCAAAATCCATAAACAAGACAAAAAGGTTAGGAAACACTGGTTTAGATTATAGTTTTTGTCCTGGTTCAAGTAGAACTGTGCAACTTTTTTCACCTTAATACATTTTTCACCTGAAAAACAGTCATGTAAGAATGGTAGCACTGACCCCTTATCCCTGAAGTCTCAGGTCTCGTGCTGGTTAGCCATAGCAACAAGACTGGTTTAGTTTTGTTTTCTTTTTTTACACAAGTCCTAAACTTCAAGCTATGTTGCGACCAGCTTTAATAATCCTGGTTTGGTAGTGCTGGATTTTGTCTTTCTTAGTTTTTAGTGTTAGTTTATTTCATTTGCGTTTAGCCTTACTGGAGGCCTTTTTTTTTTCATAGGTTGGTTTGGAGTGTTTGGTTCCACTCTTTGCAACATCAACAAAGCTGGTTCTAATCTACTTGATTTTATTTTTCATTTTCAAAATAACAACAGTAATTAAACAATATATAATTTACTGCCATATTTTCTCAGCTTGTTTTATCACCTAATTAATATGACATTACTTCTTGCTCCTAATGGTCGATTAATCGCTGCATTGGGCATTTCTTTGGTCAACTGGCTACATGTACACAGATAATCTTTTGTTTACTGTTTTTCAATGCATTTAGCATTTTATCCAGATGGAACTTGAGTTTCACATCACAAAACAGATTGTTTTTCATTGCTTTCCAAAGTTTTTGCCCGAGTTGATATATATCAGTCCTTTGAATTTGAGTTGATTGAGTTTAAAATCATTTAGTTCGTTAAACCCGTTGTAGGTCTTTGCATCGCCTGGTCCTGCTTTGGGTTATTTTAGTTCTGACTCTAGTTTCTCTTCTCAGACCCTGTAATCAGTTTCAGTGAAGTGTTTCCCCCTCTGTAACAGTCTGAGTCCCTCTTGTGTTTGTCTGAAGTTCATTAAAGGTCGTTAAAATCCATGTAATCACAGCTTTGACCTTTTCCAGCCTCTGTCTCTGTCTGAGGGGCGGAGTCTCTCTGGACCACACTCTGTTACATTCAAGTGCACCGAGTAAAAACAAGTTTCAAGCTTCTTTTCCCTTCTGGAGTTACCACAGCCTCCGAGCGTGCAGTGATTTTCATATACGTATCATTGTCCTAACATAGCCTCACTTAAGTTCAGTTTTAAGTCAAAAACCCAGTCCTCCTCCAGTCCTTGTTTATCATGTGGTTGAACATTATTTCCTGCTGGCTCCCGAGTCTCATTAGGTGTCATAATCACAGCCTGTTTCCCCTCCGTACTGTACCATCTGGCGAGTCCTCTCTCCGAACGCCCGGCTCATTAACATACATTACAGCGGCTGGTTTTTCCTCATGTCATGATTTCTGAGGGCGCTGGAGCGTCAGACAGAGCCCTGAGCTCAGCTGTAACACTCTGCTTTTATTAACAACACAATCATCTGACTCAGGGAAACATGTGACGGCTTCTGAGGCCTGATTTAAGACTTCTGCACGGACATGGATATTTTTAGAAACCTCCCTCTTTTGTGTCAACAGCAGCATGGCCATATCATGTCCCCTTTTTTGTTAAGGGTTGGCACAGTGAACCAGTTTCACTATGATTTGTCAGGTTTTTACACCTGATGCCTTTCCTGTCTCAACTAGCCACATACTGTGACTAAAGCGGGCAATGTTGGTTAAGTGTCTTGCCCAAGGAAGCTTCAAGTGCCAACTCTCTGGTTGGTGGGCAAACATTTAACTCACTGCACCACTGTCGCACCATGTTTTTTTTTTTTACTTTTTTACACATGAGATGATTTGAAGTATCTTGACTCAGAATTGCACCACAGCTCATAAAGGTGCAACTTGGACTCAGCTTTACACTTTTTTGGTGACCAGATTTGCGCTCAGACTCTGAATCTACCATCAATGAGGTTACATTTTCACTGGGGTTGGTTTGTTTCTGTGTTTGCAAGAAAACTCAAGCAATGGTCCAAAGATATTTTCAGAAAAAGTTATTGGTTATTAGTCTTGAAGGTTCTATATTCTGCAAAGTCAAATTTTCCTCTCTTTTTTCCATGTTTTAATGTTGTTTCCTCTCCAAAAACAAACCTGGAGTTGTGTTCTGTTTCATTCAAGCCTGTTTAAGTAATCCTGAGTTTTTGAGGCCTCAAAACGCTCTGGTTCACGAACCTCTGCCTCTCCTACAAAGCCCTGCCCACTCCAGGAAGCACTGACCAATCAGCAAGCCCTCAACATCCAGTCTGCTCTCATTAATTTAAAAAAACTGTGTACAGCTGTTTCCACTGATTCCTCACAGGCATTTTTATTTTTTAGGAAAATGGCATCTTAAAAAAGGTTTAAGGAAGTGAAGTCCTTTTTTTCTTTACATTATTACAGAAACACTTTGCTCTCTGCTCCCCTCTGCTGGTCATTTTATCTGTTTTTTATGGCACCAGTAAAGTGTTTATTATTAAAAATGTTCTCTTTTAATCACATAATGTTTTTAAAGGTTGTAAAATGTGCTTCTGTTCTAGAGAAGAACATAATGGGTTTAGAATAAAAGCAGGACATAGACCCTTTAAGTTGTTTCATTTTTGTGTGTTTTTTCAGGTGAGGATCTCAGAGGGAAAATCACGGTTCGTAAAAACAAGAAAGATCCTCGTTCGCTGCTGGTGACCTTTGACCTCAGAGACAGGAAGCTGAACTACATCCTGCAGTGAAGAAACTCCTGTAAAAATGTTTTTATACCATTCATAGAAACAGTGCTTTAGAGTTTGTGCCTTGTAATAAAAGTTAAAAATCTGAATTTCTTTTGTATTTATTTGATTTTTAAGTGGTTATCAGTGAGGAGGTTGTGGGTTCAATCCCCGTCCAGGTAGGTAAACTTTATTGTCCCTGTAGGGAAATTTGTTTTCTGTATTTGACCCATCCTTCAATGCCACTGTGGTTAAACCTGTCAGCAGCAGTGGGACCCTTCTGCAGATCTGAGCCAGGATTCTGGCCAGAGTCCTGGTCAGGAGAACCTAGCTGGAGGATTAGTCCTGTTACTCATGTTTTAGATTGATGGGGGAAACCAGAGCACCAGGAGGAAACCCACCCAGACACAGTAAGAACAAGTAAACTCCACAGGAACACAGGACACAGGACCTTCTTGCTGTGAGATGACAGTGTTAAGCACGAGGCATGTAACAATACTCTAAAGTCACAGTTTGCTATCTTGCAAAATGTATTTTTTATAAAAAATACAAAGTAAACCTTAGAAGTTATATATAAATAAAAGCGACCCATTTAGGTGATCTTTTAAATAAATAATCTTAAATTACACTCTTTATAAACAGTACACCATTTTAATAATTAAGCATTTCTAGGGCTGGGTCCAGTTAAACGATACTTTGTGGTATTGAAAGAAACTTTACAATACTACTGGTAATGAAAAAATGTTTTTTATTTGATTTCAAGTTTCTTTACCCAGTGTGGCCATTTTAAGTTTCTTTTAGTCAGACAGAAGTGTTTCGGCTACTTCCTGTAGCCTTTGTAAGCAGCGTCACATGATGTTGCTGTGACGTAGGCTGATTATGTAGTTTTATCAGAAAAGCTTGCGCCTTATTGTCTGATGCCTTCTCCAGGACCGCACCCCAGGTGTGGGATAAGGTGTAGTGTTCCCTCGTCCTGGTTCATAGTCCTTGTTGCGCGTTTCCTAGTTTCAATGGCCAATGGACTTCAATGTTTCTTTCAGGCCCATAGTTGCTGGGGTAAGTTCATGCAGACTCCATCCTGCAGCCAACTTCTCTCATGTTTAAACGCTTAGATTTATTTTTAGCTTCTCAGCAGAAGGAAATTCTCAGAGTGGGTTTGTCTTATGCTCTTTGTTTACGACTTTTGTGTTTTTCTTGAGTATTCCTCTTAATTTCCTCCTCATTCCGTCCCGTTAGCCCTGACCCCAGCGCTCATCCATCTTCTGTTAGTTTACCCCAACAGTGGAAATGCAAAGAGCCTGTCTCTGCATACTCCACCGAGCAGCGTACTGCGCACAATTAAAGATTTTTTCCTGCCTGAGATGATGAATCCTGTAAGGAGAGGAGAGATGGGAGGAGCGGCCATTGTCCCTCTGTCTCGGGACGCTCGGAGGCTGCTGTGATGTATGTGCTTTGTGTCCTCTGAATGGTTTACATTACAGACAAAAGAAATGTTTTAAACGCGCTCTCAAAAAGCAGTTTGTGTTTTAAATTTATGGCTACAGTGAAGGGAAGAGATATTTATGGGGCTGTTTGAATGGAGGTAGTTCTGTTTTTAGAGTTTAAATGTGAGGAAAAGTATAGGACACAATGAGACGGTGGAACGTTTCTCTGCCTTTTACCAACCGAGACAAAATATTACTATTCTCTTTTTTCTAGAGCACATTTTACATACAAAACACTTACAAAGCATTTTTACACCAAATATTTTTCTTGAGTAATTATTTAAAGAAGAACTTTGGCTTCTCCGAGCCACACCAGATACTGTCACACATTCATACAGGCAAGGTGGGTGAGGTGTCTTGCCCAAGGACACAACGGCAGTATGCAATGCAAGGGATTGAAGCGCCAACCTTGGGGGTAGTGGATGAACGTCCCGCTTTATTTGGGGCTAGTCTTTTGACCTGGTTTAGTCCTGGATTGGTCCTAATTTAGGCTAGGACTAGACCTGGTTTTGTGCTCAATTAGTCCTAGTTTAGATCTGATTTAGTCCAGTGTCAGTCCTGCTTTTGTCCTGTTCTTATATTGGTAAAGTCCTAATTAACTGTTTGGTCTGAATTTAGTCCTTGTTTAGACCTGGTTTAGTCTAGTATGCTCTCTTTAGTCCAAGTATCTTCTACTCATCTATCATTAAAAAGTTGACCTGCTGACCATAGTCCAGGTTATTCTCCAAGTAGCTGGAAAAGACTCTGTCTACCCTGATATGGACCTATCCCGTGACGTCTCCTTTAGCCTTACATCTATAGTTCCAGAGCAGCGTCTCTCTGACCTCTGTGTGCCCCCCTCCTCTGCCTCGGTCTCTTATCGCTCACACACACTCCGGTCACACACTCGTTACACACACTTCATTAATTACCAGCATGGGCTCATTAACATCTGCTGCCATCTCTCTGAGCAGAGTCTGCATCCATGTGCTCCCCGTGTTACTGTGGGCTCCCTCCTCTTCCTCACACTGTCCCAAACTCATGCATGAATCCAAATGGCGCGTAGTGAATGAATGTGAGAGTGAATAAGTGTCTGTTTGTGTCTGAGCCGGGCGATGAACTGGACTAACCAAAGGACTACAAGACACATCACAGTCACATGATGCCTGTGATGAAAACTACAGGACAGGTCAAGGTAAACAAACACTCATGTTTGACAAAAAAAATAAAGTATACTACAGGAAGAGAGCAGTCCAGTTTACCAATGAGGAGCCTGAATACAGCAAAGTAATGTAACTTACTTTAACCATACCTTAAATAAAAATGTGGAATTTACCTAAAAGTGGGTTTGACCCTCAAAAGTAGCTTAGTTTTTTTTTTTTTTTTTTTTTTTTTAGGTTTAAACCGTTTGTGGTATTAACATAACATTAAAAAGGGGCATTAAAAAGCATTTAAATAGATTTTGCGAAAATAAGGCCTTAAATGGCTTTTAAAAGGCATTTAAAAAATAAAATAATTTTGAAGTCAAATCGCTAATATTACTAGTTTTATTTTATAAATATAAATATGTATTTGTAAATAATAATTTATATTTTCATAGCCTACACAAGAGTGATAGAAGGCAGAATGAGTTTGTTTCCAGTGAAAACAAATTACCCAAACGTTACATGTTTGATTTTTAACATTATTAGTGCTTTGTGAACTGAATTCTACAATCAGGGGTGCAACATCAGGAATCATAATTAACAAAAATAAACATTTTATGGCATTGACATGTTATGGACATTTTAAAGAAACCATTAGTCGACTCTAAGAAAGTACAGTGAACTTTTTATAACTTAAAAGTATTTTTTGTGGACAATTCTGTGAACCTGCACTGCGGCCTCGCATTACAACCTCACACCACTGTTTACAATACTTAAATAAGCTGCCATGATGTTTGTATCATTATTATAATTTTTTTTTAATTACATTAAACTTGTTGATGCCTGAAGGAGCCCTGTTTACAAGCAGAAAGAGAAATTACCAAAGGTGGGTTGACTGACCAAAAAATGTGCTTAGAGTATTGTTATTTCAAAATGACATTACTCAAGTTAGGACGACAGTGGTTTAGGAGGTAGAGCAGTCAAACAGAAGGTTGGCAGTTCGAGTCCTACTCTCCTCAGTTCATACTGCTGTGGCATCTTTGGCCAAGACACTTGGCCCACCTTGCCTGCACAAATGTGTCAGTGTGATTGTTTGGCAGTGGTCAGAGAAGCCAAGGTTATTACTGAAATCAAAATAAAAACAAAATAATGAGACACTTCTGCTGTTTCCAAACAATAAATGATAAAGAGAGTCAAAATATAAAAGAACAAAGTGCATCACAAAAAACACAATTTTTCTGTACATCTTTAATTATTCTTCTGTTGGTGAGTAAATCTTTAGTGGGAAACAGGTCAAATGTCTTTTTCTGATCCTTGTTCTGTTCCTTCATGTATCCTCCATGTTGAGAGCTTTTTGGACACACATGTCCCATTTGTTTGTGTCATTGTGTTTCTGTGTGTATGTGGAGGCAGCTCTGTCCCGAAGACGAGTAGAAATCAATTACAATTATTCTCTGTTGACAATGTAATTAAAGTCAAGGCGCAGGCTAATGCACTTCCTCACACTCTTATCTGCAGCACCAAGCTTTACTACGGGCTGCAACCAACGAGGAAGAGAGGAGAGAAGGGGAGAGAGGAGAAAGGAGAGGAGGAGAGAAATGAGGAGAGAGAAGAGAGAAGAGGAGAAAAGAGAGGAGAGAAAGGAGAGGAGAGAAAAGGAGAAAGGAGAGGAGAGAAGGGGAGAAAGGAGAAAAGAGGAGAGAAGGGGGAGAAAGGAGGGGGGGGGGGGGAGAGAAGGGGAGAACAAAGAGGAGGAGAGGAGACAGGAGAAGATCCGCTGGTGGGATCACAAACTGTCTGTAGGTCCCATATCTAAATACAGAGTCATGTATTGTTGTAATGCTCAGCTCTCTGTAGGAGGTTAACCCTGAGTCAGATTGTGAACATGCTTGTTATGTGTGGCGTAGTGCTGCAGCCTGTATTTATGCAAAAGTATGAGACCTTCCATTCTTTGCTTCATGCTACTGTTGTAGAAATACTTAAAGTTACACTGTGTAAGATTCCCGGGCTTGCGCCTCTAGAGGCCACAGGTGCCACTGCACCATCGCAAAACGTAAACACTAGGGCCCCTCCTCCTTCTGAAACTGTGCGAGCGTGCGTCTATTTCCATCATTGTTTCAACTTTAGTTGCCCTGCTGCTACCTTTGGAAGTTTGGACTGGATCTTCTATAGAGTTAGCGCTAGCGTTAGCTTATCAACAAATATCGCGCAATGGTCGCAGTAAAAACACCTAATAACTGTATGAAAAAGCACGTTCTAAAGAAAAAATAAATAGGCTAATTTACCTGCCCAACAGTAAAGATGCAAAAACATGATCCGATTTGCAGCCTTCTCTGTCTCTCATCTGACGCCAGCGAGCAAAAGTCTGTCCGATGTTGACTCTTGTCTGTGATCTGGTGCGGTCCATTTCACATTTTCTTTTTCTTGCCTCGTCCGACATTGTCTTCATCTTCTCGTGTCCTTCGGCCCTGACGAACTGGCGAAAATAACAACGCTAAAAGTAGCTTCATGGTTATACTGCACCTCAGGTATAAGAGCAGAAGGGAATGCCGTAAAGCAACTCGGTCCCTGTCACGTGACTTTTCCTCAACAGCGGAGCGCTCCCGGCCAAGTTGCGAGGGCGGTTTCTCAGTACAGAAGCCCCGCTCAGGCCTTATAATCGCTCAAAAAATCACAAAAACAAGTCAGTATGCCCCACATATTTAGGAGAAAAGTTACACAGTGTAACTTTAATAACTTTAATAGCTTGAAGTAATAATTTAACACATACAAACTAAATACTGCAATGTAGCATGTTGCCATATATTAAGATAAAGCTAAATATCTGAAAAGTGTTAATATTCAACACTGACATGTTATTCCATAAAACTCAGTTTTTCACCCTCTTTTTTTTTATTAAAATTGTTCGATCCATCTTCTTCCACTTATCTGGGGCCGGGTCACAGTGGCAGCAGTCTAAGCAGAGATGCCCAGACTTTCCTCTCCACAGACACTTCCTCCATCTCTACTGGGGTAATCCTGAGGTGTTCCCAGGCCAGCTGAGACATAGTCCCTCCAGTGTGTCCTAGGTCTTCCCTGGGGCCTTCTCCTGGTGGGACATGCCCAGAACAACTCCCAAAAGAGGCATCCAGGAGGCTCTGAAACAGATTCCCGAGCCACCTCAGCTGGCCCCTCTCGATGTGGAGGAGCAGCGGCTCTACTCTGAGCTCCTCCTGAGTGACCAAACTCCTCGACCTATCTCAAAGGGAGCGCCCAGCCACCCTGCGGAGGAAACTCATTTTCTCTCCTCTATGGTCATGACCCAAAGCTCATGACCATAGGTGAGAGTAGGAACGTAGATCGAGCGGTAAATCGAGAGCTTCGCCTTTCAGCTCAGCTCCTTCTTCACCACGACAGACCGATACAACAACCGCATTACTGCGGACGCTGCACTGATCCTCCTGTCAATCTCACGTTCCATCCTTCCCTCACTCGAGAACAAGACCCCGAGATACTTAAACTCTTGTATTTGGTGGAAAATTTTAAATTGTTAAAAATAATAATTTATTGTTTCATTAGAGCGCTAACAACATATAATTTTAATATTATGTCTAAGAAAGATTTGAGATTAAATGGGTTAATCATAATGCTCTGTACTCATTCATCCATATGTTAAAAAGTATAAAGTCAAGTAATAGAGACAGTAATATGTTAAAACTAAATAATTCATTAAAAATACAACACTATCTATTAATGTGCAGCATGGGTTAGGTAAAGTGCTGAGTTTAAAGGGCTTTTATTTTGTCACTGGTATAACTTCATCACTTCTACATGCAGCAGCTCATCTTGTAGAGAATGGTCTGAAAAAGGGAAAATATTCAGTGAGCGGTAGTGGTTGAAAATCCCAGAGGTCAGAGAGGAGAGCACACAGATGGGCTCTGACAGCAGACGACCATGAAGAAAATGTAAGAACTTGAATAAAGCTGACATCACTTGAAGGCAGCATGACAATATCAGGTCCAAGTTATGGAGGACAGGACCTAAACAGGAAGTGACATCAGTCCCTTTATATTCACTGTAACAGACGCTGACACACGGTGCAGACTATGGGCTGCATGCCTCACAGAGCAGCGGCATCTGGCCACCCCCCTGCCCCCTACCCCCACCCCTTTATAATGCCCCGCCCCTCACAAACACACGCACACACTCTGACACACACTGACACACACTCCGACCCTGTGTGTGCTGTGAGTGTGTGAATTATCTTCCTGACAGTAAGTCAATAGAGAGCGGTCCTGAGGGGGCTCTTGACTGGATCCAGAGCTCCTTTAAAAACATCATTACTCCAGAACAATAGGTCTTTAGTGTTTGTTAAAAAGCTCTAATTAATGCCTCTTCTGTCTGTCTTCTGTAGGTGATGATGGTCATTTCACTTTAGACTTAAAATAAACCCAATTTGGTTTTTAAGGTTCTTGTAAAGTCAACATTATTCAGACCTTGGATGGGTTTTGTTGAAGTTCATTTTTGAGTTTGTTAATGGATCTGTTCTGGCGGGAAAAGACATTGTGGTAATTAAATTAATGAACAAAATTAGCTTTTAGCCGCTTTACTTACAAAAACAAATTGTCGCCTCACAACAAGAAGGTTCCAGGTTCGATTCCCGGGCCGCATGGAGTCTTTCTGTGTGGAGTTTGCATGTTCTCCCCATGTCTGCGTAGGTCTCCTCTGGGTTCTCCTGTTTCAATTACCACTGAAAACAAATCTGACTACTTTTGTTCTACATCTTTTATGTGTGATGACAAATAAAGCACTTCACTCACTTTCACAGCAACTATGGGCTTTAGGCAGGTACACTCTGGACAATGGCCAGTTAACCACAGACAACACAAACTGAGAAAGAAAAAACTTTCAGTATGCTATAGTAGACGTGGAAGTAGTAGTAGTAGTTGTTGTAGTAGCCCTCCTAGTAGTAATAGTAGAAATAGTAGTAGTAGCCCTCTTAGTAGTAGTAGTAGAAGCAGTAGTTGTAGTAGAAGTAGTAGAAGCCCTCTTATTACTATTTGTAAAAGTAGTAGTATTGATATTAGTAGTAGTAGTAGTAGTAGTAGTAGTAGTAGTAGTAGTAGTAGTAGTAGTAGCAGCACTCTTAGTAGTATTAATAGCAGTAAAAGTAGAAGTAGTAGCCCTCTCAGTACTATTAATAGAAGTAGTATTAGTAGCCCTCTTAGTACTAGCAGTAGAAGTAATAGTAGCCCTCTTAGTACTAGTGGCAAAAGTAGTAGTAGTAGCCCTCTCAGTACTATTAGTAGAAGTAGTAGTAGTAGCCCTCTTAGTACTATAAGTAGTAGTAAAAGTAGTAGTAGCAGCTGTAATAGTAATAGCATGTATAGGATCAGCTGTAGTAGTTTTAGTGGTAGTACCATTAGTTAAGTTGTAGTAGTAAAAGTAATAGTACCAACAACAGCAAGTACTTTTTATACTTTTTATTACAGTAAAATTTACAGTTTTGTTTTAAATTTTCTTACGTAATAATTAAGTTGAGTACTTTTACTGTTACTACTACTGCAGTACTCTGAGGTACCAGTACCTGTCCCTCACACACAGACAGTAGTAGATATTTTAAAGCTGCCTGTGTGACTCTGGGCTGTGTGCGCATTGCAGTGCTCTGCTCCGGCTGCTGCACACCTCTGATTGGCTGTGGGCCGCAATCACATGACCTCTCTCTTCTTCTCTGGCCTCAGACTTAAACAAATGGCTGCTTTATGAAGACCTCGCCCCCTTTTTTACTCCCGTACTCCTCTTTTTATGTGAGTTATGTCCCGGGGCTGACGCAGGACCGAGGCTGTGGAGGGGAGAGGACTATTTTTAGAGCCTCATCCTCCTCCTCTTCGCGAGCCATCAGCAAAAGTTAAACGCCACTGAAGCTGCTGGTTATTGAAAAAATTGGTTCTATTGTGACCTGCTGTCCATAGAACCATTTTTATTCATTTTCTACAACTTTTTAGCCTCTTTGGGCATAAACGAGTGAGTCGCAGGGCGAGCGTTTAGAGACACACGCTAACAGACGACACATTCATTCATTACAGACTCCAGACTTTAGCTGAGAAATGTCATAAATATTAAAAACAAAATGTGTGCTTTGCCTCCACAAGTGCTCAGTTTGTTAAAAAAAAAAAAGGGTTAATTTAGACTTTGTTGTCCCAGAAGAGAAATTTTGGTCTTCTGATTTGACCCATCTTTCAGAGCCGCTGGGGTTAAACCTGTCAGGAGCAGTGGGCGACCGCAGGGCAGCGCCTGGGGACACTTCTGCAGGTTTTGAGCCAGAATCTTTGTCAGGAGTACCTCACTGGAGGATTAGCCTACACTGTAAAAAAACAACAACTAAATTGCAAAAACCCAAGGCACCTGAGATTTTGAGTTGGCCCCAAAACAAAAACCTTGAGGGATCCTGTTTTCTTTCTTTTTTACAGTGTACCTTGCATGTTTTAGGTTGAGGCGGTCCCAGAAGGCGAGAGTGTTAACCACTGTGCCAATGGTTCATATATGACTCCAAATGTGTTCATATAAAATAATGCATGTTGTTTAAAGCCCTGATGTACAGTAACAGTGGAAGTTAATTAATTGCTGTTCTGGTTTCTACAGGTGCCCAGAGAGGACAAACTGTGACTGACATTTTTTTTAAAGAATTTATTCATTAAAGATTTTTCCAGAAGCTCCTGGGACGTCCTGGAGAGTCCTTCGCAATCTCCAGATTTAAATCCCACTGAAAATCTTTGGTGGGACTTAAAGAAGGCGGCAGCCGCACAGAGGCCCTCAAACATCACTGAGACTTCTACACATTAACAATAATAAAAAAAAATAATAATAATATGAATAGGAGGCAGTTTACTCCAAAAATAGTGTGGGCAGTTACAATTTTAAATATAGATTTTATACTGCAACAATTGTCTGTTTTTAGAACCATTTTGTCTTTTTATGTTTAGTTTTTTGTGAGCTCATTTAAATAAACATAATATTATAAACACCACTGAGACTTCAGTATCTGTGCATTGAAATTTTAATAATTACATATGTATTAGTCAAACTTTCAATTTATTTCTGTAGCCCATTTTAAACAGCCCTAGTTGACCAAAGTGCTGTACAAGCCATAAACACATCCCACAGCCACGATAAGGACAAAATATAAAATAATAAAAGCAATAGAAGACAATAGGTGACTAAAATCATACTAAAATACAAAGTTAAATAGACCAAGGTGCAACAACTTCTCTTCTGGCCCAAAATAATTATTAAAGCCCTTTCCCATGGACCAAAAAGCGAGTGTGAGGAAGTCATTTTCTGAGACTTTCCTGGTCAAAAAAGTTAACTTTTTTCTATGGGTTTTCAAACTGTGGTACAAGTATCACAGGTGGTACGCAGGCTTCTTCTAATGGTACTCAGGAGTAGGAGGAGAAGTTTGTAGTTTTTTTAGAGACATTTTTTAATGGTTTGGTCCAGGTTTAAGCTTGTTTTAACTCTAGTTTTGGCCTGGTTAATCCTGGTTGAGACCTTGTTTAGGCCTGGAGTTGTCCTCGTTTAGCCCTGGGTTAGCCCTCCTTTAGTCTTGTTTTTATCCTGGTTTAGTCCTTGTATGCCTAAAGCATTCTTCTGTTTTTCTTTGTAGGTTTAGACCTGGTTTAGTCCAGATTTAAGCTCATTTTAGTCCACTGAATATGGTTCTTGTATTTCCTGAGCTGCTCCTTGGTGTGAAAAGTCTCTGTAGTGGGTCATACTGTTCATTTTTAGCCACATGGAGAGAAGCCAAGGCAAAGTTTACTCTCTTTTGGTGTTTCAAAGAAGGAAAACACTTTTTGCATTAATTTAAAACACTAACTTTGTATTTCATTTCTCTGTATATTGTAAAATGTTGTAAATAATGAACTCTTGTCATGTGTAGACTTTGTTTTCAACCTAACACTAAACGAATAGCGGTTCTTACTCATTATTCCCATAAGACTCAGTTCCAAGTCGGTGTTTGGACTGAAAATCATTACTGTACTCGCGTGCCCAGCCCACCGTCCCCCCTGAGCCGCGTGCCTTCACTACGCTGACGCAAGTACGCACTTCCGCCCCTCCTCCTCCTCCGCGCGCCTCACCGCCGCCTCTTTCGCATTGTCCCTCTTAAAAGAAAAAAAAAAAAAAAAAAAGAACAAACTCCAAGGCCAATGATTTATCAAACTCCTATTATCAAGAAAATGTCACGCGAAGGGCACCTTGCAGCTCGCTCGCTCATCACACGCGCACACGCCTCTCGGATTCTGACGCACGGCCCACGCACGCCTCTGTTCCCACGGAGCTGAAGTAGAAAAGCTTTGGAGCTTTTACGCGGAGCTACAGTCGCGCACAGCAGCGTGTTGTCCGTGGGATTCTCTCCGTTTTCAGCCCGAAGCCACGGCCCGCAGCGATGGTGAGTCTCTGCCGCTCTGTCTCAACTCTGTTTTCCTTTTTAAATGTATTTTTAGAAGCGCTTTTCGGGCTCGTTTTCCTCCGCGTCCATTGTGAAGCGCCGGGTCGCTGTCCGCGGTGCTGAAACTTCTCCACCGTGCGTCATTACGCATAAAGCCGGCGTTTTCCTGCAGTTATTTCAAAACCTAAAACACTAACCGGGTGTAATTTTACCGTTTAATTCATTAGTTTTATTTCTAGTGATATTTAAACCAAGAAACAGAAAATAAATGCAATTTTTCAACGTAACTTTGCTGCGTTTGGTTCCACGTTTTGTCAATAACAGCTTTACTACATTTCACTATAAACATGGTAAACCGTAACATCGACAATAACGCGTATTTTTTTTTTTTTTTTTTTTTTTTTTTTTGCTACATTAAAGTCTATTTTCCAAACGCAACACTCCTGAATCAGCTGGAATCAGTAGGGAGGAACTCCACGTGCGTCTCACTGCGACATTTTGCCACAGTCAGCAGTTTGCGGAGCCTTCACTAAACAAAATGTTAGTTTCACCTCAAAGAGTTGCATAATGTTGGCGTGTGTGTTGTTATTAAATGTCGTATTGACAGTACAGTATTTTGGATCATTTAAAAACACGCTTTAACCGGCTACTTTCTTATATTCTGTATTTTACCACAATATTCTGTCATTTTTAAGCTGTTTTGGGTCGGCACTCACCACTGTAGCGTTCCCATTTATACAAGGAAAAAAAAAAGAAAAAAAAAAAAAAGAAAGAAAGAAAGAAAGAAAAATCACGCTTCCATTTCTCCAGTGCAACTTTTGCGATCGTCAGCGTTTTTCTAGACTACTTTGAAATTCCTTTAATAGCCTACGTCAAAAATCACGTAAAGTCTTAATATTGGCGTATTTTTTGTGTTTTAAAGTAGATTTTGTTTTATCTCGGTGAATCTCCAGATCACATCCACTGCTTTCCAAGTGGGACAGATGCTGATTTAATTAACACATAATACTCTTGATTAAAAACGCCGCGCTTTGATTCACGCCATTTATTTCTGGGATTTAAAATACGCGCACAGTGGCCTTTATCATTTTATCAGATCATTTTAATCATGTTAAGTTGATTCTGGAAAGAAATAAAAAATAAACCTTCTTCTGACAGTTTACCCTTTCACGTTGAAAATGTAGGGAGGGAGGTACTGGCTACAATTTGCGCACGAGCCTTTTCTGTCCTGAATCAGCGCTTTTACACCGGAGCTAAAACAGCCGTGGGTCTTTTTCTTAATATTAAAAGTTCATATTTGTTTTTAGTTTTTGTTTTTTTATATAACAAAATGCAACAAATAATCTTTTTTTTTAATTCAATATTTCTAAAATGAATGCAATTAATGATTTTATTTGTTTTTATTTATTTTTCAAAATGCAGTGAACTGCAGTACAGTATTTCATATTTTCTGCATTTTATTCTAACTTTAATAATATACTAAAAAACAAACAAACAAAATTATTGCCAAATATGTTTTAAAGCAATTCTATGCAACCTTAATTTAAAAATACAGGTATATATAATATATATATATAATATATATTTTTTTTTTTTTTTTTTTGCTAAAGATCTGAAGACAAATTATAAAGCAGGAAAAAAAATAAATAAAATAAAATCTGCTGGATACTGTACATACTGCCATGTAACTGGAGACTGCAGCAAGTCCTGAACAGAAAAAAAACATGAGTTCCTTCTACATTTCTGACTCTTTTTGCCCATTTATGAAAACACAACCTCTTCCAGCACAACAGCATATGGAAAAGCTAGTTCCAGATGTATTATTTTCAATCTAGAACAAAATTAAAACTAAGCTAAAGTGTATTTTTATCACTTAAGGTCCACTTTACTTCATTGGACTGGCCTTTAACCCATTTTAATTTATTTAAAGGGGGAGTAGATAGATTTTTATGAAAAGACATTTGTGTGGATGAAGCAAAGCATTACATATTTTGAAACTGAAGAAAATTAGCATTGGTTTATGCAGAAAATGAGCTAAAACTGCACTGTTTTAGGAGCTATTGTGGTTAAAAGTTGAGCAGAGGTGTAAAATGCAGTGAGCTGCTGTGGTGGTGCTCCGGCTTTGGCTTCAGTAGAGAAATGTCAGTGGGAAAAATGCAAGCTCAGCGGTAACATTTGGCGAAGCCTTTTTTGTAAAAACAATTAAAAGAGACATTCCCAATAGTCAGCACTGTTCACACTTCAATAAAACAATAAAACCAAACATTACTTTAATTCTAACCTAAAATTACCCAAAGTCAACATGACATACCCAAAAGTCAACTCTTCGGTCTTTTTGTCAGTAATCGTATGCGATTTTAACTACATTACCCACAATTCCACCTGTCCAGATTAGGACAGTGTGCAATATTTTTGAAATCTTTTAAATCTGAGCTAGAATATACGAAGGCTTTTCTGTGTGCGAATGCAAAAAAATCAAAACACCTCCCTCCTGCTCTCCAGATTAAAAAAAAAAAAAAAAAGCATGCAGTATTTTTGAAATCTAAGCTTGACTTAACTAAAGCTTTCTGTGCACAGATTAAAATGCATTTCTCATAATCGGACACTTGTCTCTTCTTACAAGTACAACCAAACTTAATTTAATTCCAGCCTAAGAGAGAGTCTGTGGTGACAAGATTTATAACCCAAAAAAGGATGACACATATCTTTTTCAGAAATCACGTTGTGTTTGAACTCACCAAGTGGAAAAAAAGCCTTAAAAAGCATCAAATTCTATACAAATTTTTGTCATACAATGGCACTTTATTGATAAAAACAATGACACTGGTAAATCAACTGAGTGAAAAAAGTTTTTAGTCAAATTATTTTAGGTTTCCTTTGCTTTTCTGTGTGTTAAAATGGGGACAACTGGGACATGATTTGTTGAAAACGTAATAGTATTTTTACAGATATGTGTTGGGACATGGGACAAGGAGCCTAAAACTGGAACTGTCCTGATTAAAAAGGGACATCTGGTCACCCTACAGAGCCCCCATCTCCAGATCTAGAAAGCGTGTCGTAAACCCAAAAATCAACACATCTGTCATTTTGTCAGTCCAACCAAACTTTTTTTTAATAACTCCATTCTAAAACTACCAAGAATCTCCCTACAGTTCTCCTGCCTCGGTGCCGGTCTTCCCTGAAAACCCCCAGATCTCACTGGAGCCTCTGTCTCCTGGGACGGCACTGCAGCAGATTGTGTCGGCCATAAACCACGGCACCGCTCAATGACACCGCGGGAAATGGTCCGTAAAATTAAAGAATCCTGCAGAAATCTCACCCCCCTCCACACTCTCCTCCTTCTCTCTCTCCCCTCTCTGTCACCTCCGTGCACTGGGGCTGCTCCGGGACAGTAGAACCGCAGCCTCAGCACTTTTCAGCCACACACACACACACCGGCGAATGGAACCGGTGCTCTAATTCAATCTGCCGGCGAATGCAGAAGGAATCAATGGTTAGAAAGAAAACATTGTGAGAATATGGAACCATTTTGGGGCATCTGTAATGTTTCTTTTGGTTGTTTAGAGTAAAAAAATGGCATGTTTTTAAGCACAATTTTGGACAAACGCTTAGGTTAGAGTTAGGGTTGGCAGTACAAAGGCTGTCCAGTAAGAAATCAATAGAAAAAGATGTGTTTGAGCAAACTGTTATTAAGGCGAATGCTTAGTTTTGGTGCATTTTTAAGAGAATCTTGCTCAGATATAGTAAAAAAATGCATGGCTTTAAGCTTTTGTCTTGTCCAAAAGCGTTAAAAGAAGCGATGGAAGGTGGTTTAATACAAGATGTGTGCAGAAAGTAAGGAAGAAATCAATAAAAAAAGATGTGTAGAAAAGATTGTGAGGATATAGCTTGGTTTTGGTGCATTTGTAAGGAGAATCTTAGTCAGATGTAGAAAAAAAAAGTGGTTTTAAGCTTTTGTCTTGTGCTAAAGCGTTAGAAGTGGCAATGACTCAAGGTGTGACCAGAAAGTAATGAGAATGATGCTTCTAAAGGGTTGAGAGGTTGAGACAGTTGGGCTTAAAATACTGGTTTCAGTAAAGATTGTGCCGATTTTAGTACCATCTTGCATCAAAGCATGAGAAGTAGCAATAGCAGTTGTCTCAATACAATACATGTGCAGAAAATAAGGAAGGATCAAAAGGAAAAGATGTGTTTGGGCAAAATGGTGCTAATGTGGTCGTGTGAAAGGTGAGATTATGAAAATATGGCTTGGTTTTGATGCATTTGTAAAGAAAATTTTGGTAAGATATAGTAAAAAATGTTCTGATTTTATGCTCTTGTCTTATGCAAAAGCGTTAGAAGTAGCAATAGAAGGTGTCTCATAACAAGCTGTGTCAAGAAAGTAATGAGAATGATACTTTAAAGGGGCTGAAGGGCTAGGGGAATTTGGCTTGCGATAATATTGATTATAGTAAAAATAATGTGTTTTTTAGTAGGTGCCATCTTGCTTAAAGAAGAAGTAGCATTGGAAGCTGTTTTAATACAAGATGTGTGCAGAAAGTATGGAAGAAGTCAATTGGAACAGATGTGTTTGAAAGGTGGGGCTGTAAGAAAATGGTTTGGTTTAAGGTCAATTTTAAAGAGAATCTTGGTCAGATATGGTAAAAATGTGTTTAGGTTAAGCCCTTGTCTTGTGCAAAAGCTTTAGAAGTTGCATTGGAAGGTGGTTTTATATAAGGTGTGTCCAAAACGTAATGAGAATTAAGGTTTTAAACTCTCATTTAAATTGGAATATATAGGAAAAGATGTGTCTGGACATGTAGAAAGATGGACTGGAACAGGTTGACTTAAGATAATATTGGTCAGATAGAGTAAAAATTGTACCTGAAATTGACCTGATTAATGGTGTTTAGTTTTTTTTTTTTTTCGTCACCTGTTGGTTCTGCTGAAATCCCCGTTGTTGTTCAGTCCTCTGTGAGATTTTTGTCATTGTCCTGTTCCCATTTTAACAACAGTAAAGTCCCGCTGACGTCCGCCACATTCAAACAAACCCACTTTTCCCACAAGTCTTTGTACAACTGGCTTCTGCTGCTGTCCCTGTTCAGAAATAAGTACAGAGCTGCTCATAATAGGATGTTTTCTGATGTCCTATGGCAAAACCAGAAACAGTCCTTCATGTGCGCCATGTTTGTTTGGGTCAGCAGCGGTCTTCTTACATCCCGCCCTTCGTTTCTTTGATGGTTACTCTGCCTGTGATTGTTCCAGCTTTTTAAAAACAACACTCAAAAGAAGTGACCAGACTAACTTCTTTGTATAGAACAGGAAGAGTTAGTGTGGCAGGACAGGATATCCTTCAGTGCCTCTGCAGTTAAACCTGTCAGGAGCAGTGGACCAGATCTGAGCACTCAGAGAAAAGCCATGCAAACCAAAGGCCCCACATGATCCAGGAATCTAACCCAGGACCTTCTTGCTGTGCTGTAGTTACACTGAGTCAGTGTCTCGGTGCTGAGCCAGGGTCAGGGTCCAGTGCTGCATCAGCACTGCACAAGGCTGTGAAGTGAAAACTGCAGAGACAAGAAAGAACCAGTGTGAACTCAGAAACACACCTGGCATACAGTGTTCCTTCCTGTTTGCTCTGCTGGCTGTTTAGATCAGTGGTTCTCAAACTGTGGTGCAGGTCCCAGGAGTCTTCTGCAGTTCAAGTCCTGGTTTAGTTTAATTTACAGCCAGTTTTATTCCTGTTCCAAGCTTTAGTTGGTTTAGTCTTCTTGTTGTTTTTTTTTTTTTTTTTTTTTTTTTTTTTGTATTGGCCCAGTTTAGTCCCTGTTTAGTCTAGTTTTTGTCCCAGTTTAATTTTGGTTTAGACCCAGTTTAGTCCTGGTTTAGTTCCAGTTTAGGCCTGTTTTTGACCCATTGTTATCTCTGTTTAGTCCCAGTTTAGTCCCAATTTAGACCCAGTTTAGTCCTAGTTTAGACCCAGTTTAGACCCATTTTAGTCCTGTTTTTGTCTCAGTTTAGACCCAGTTTAGTCCCAGTTTAGGCCTGTTTTTGTCCCATTGTTGTCTCAGTTTAGTCTCGGTTTAGTCCTGGTTTAGTCCTGGATCATTTAGCTGTTTAAAGTTGGTACGTGTAAAGCCAAATCTTTTTTGAGGTTGTATTTGTGGGAAAGGTTTGATCACCTCTCTGTTATGTTTAAATACAAAGTGCGTCTGTTTTAACAAAGATATAAAAACTATGAACCTCTCCAGAGATTACACTGCAGCTCAGGTTTTCTCTGCTAATGACCAACCCCTGACACATTTATTACCACATTAGTTCTGGTTTTCATTGCTGATCATGTTCTGTTGAGTGGACAGAGAGGAAGAACCCTGACTGGATGTTTACTGCGCTTTAAATCAAGTTGTAAGTAACTTTAGTGTAATGTACGTGAATTAAATACTGTACCCTGCAGGATGAAGGCGGTGTTTGAAGAATACAGAAATATTTACATCTTTGTCTCCTGTTAAGATGAAAACAGTCAGTGGGGACAGTTTAAAAAAATGTCATGAAACATCTATTCGCTAGTAAAAAAAGACATTTGATTTTTATTTTGTAAATAGTAATTTTCAAGCATTTTTTTCTTTTAAACTCAAATTCAAGATCTGCCTTTAAAGATATAAAATAAAAATATAAAATTAAAATATAATATATGATAAATTATAAAATTAAAATGCCAACTATAACATACAATTATAATATAATATACAATAAAATGTAAAATAAAATATAAAATAAAAATAAATAAATAATAAAATAAAATAAACTATTACATTTACTTATTTATAACATAAACTTAGAAAATAAACTTAAATTTGCTGCAAAGAAATATCAAAATAATTTGAATAATTGACAAAATGAGCTTTAAATGTTTAAAGTAAAAAATATACAAATCTAATACATTCTTTAATAGTTTCACCTCCTTTTCATCAGATAAACTTGTCTTTTATAGGTTAGTTTAACATAAAAAAAATCGATAATTTTTCCGTATCATCTTTGGAAATGAATTATGAACATTTCAAAGTATCTCCTGCAGAGTTCTCGCGTACCACTAGAGGTCCCCGTACCCCTGGTTGGGAAACACTATTATGCAGTATAATAGTCTTATAAATGTAGGTTGGTACTGAACTGAGAATTTCTGAAACAGCCTCAGGGGAAGCTTTTCTCTTTAAAACAAAAATGTCCCGTCCAGGCTCCTGTCAGACAATGTCATTTTTGGAACCCCTCTCAGGTTTATGAGTCAACTCTGATGTGTAAACCTGGGTGAAACTGACTGTGATAAAAGCGCACGTTCAAAATGTGCGCCCGGTGCGTCACGCGTCTTTACGCACTGCTCCAGTAAAGCTGTGAGCCAATGTGTGCGCCTCATTCAGCCTTTCTGTCTTCAATGGAACCACGGAAATGCACAAAGAAATGAATGAACCAAACGCGCACCTGTTCTTTACGCACGTTCACGCACAGACGTAGGCGCGCACGCTCACCGTCACTGTCTGAGGTCTGCACAGTGCTGCTTATGATGCTAGATAATAATAAAAATAAAAAGTGATCTTCTGTGTCCTCGCCTCTGACCGCGCTGCTTTCGTCTCTCCAGGATTTCCAGGAGCAGCGGGACATCTCCAAACCGGCCCCGAGTGTCCCGGCGCCGGGGGGCTTCTCCACGGCGCCCCCACCTCAGCCTCCGTCCCAGCAGCCCCAGGTCCCGCCACAGCCCCCGCAGCAAGACGGCTCGCACAGGGCGGACGGGAGCGCGCCCACCGCCAACAACGAGAGTAAAAGTTTCCCCGAGAACAAAGCCGGAGACGCGGAGAGTAACAGAGCGTACGGGACGTTTAAGAGTCCCGCTCCGGCGCCGCCCGTGGAGCAGAACAACTGGACCAGCATGAGCCAGACCACCATCATCCTGGGGACGGACGGGAGCGCGAGCGTGCAGTCCGGGCCCGCGGCAACGGTGAGTCACGGTTCAGTCAGAGTTTAGACCTGGTTTAGACCCGGTTTAGGCCTGGTTTAGTCCGGGTTTAGAACTGATTTTTTCCTAGTTTAGACATGATTTAAACCTGATTTAGGCCTGGTTTAGTCCTGGTTTAGTCCTAGTTTAGGCCTGATTTAGACCTAGTTAGGTATTGGTTTAGTCCTGGTTTACACCTCGTTTAGATCTGGTTTAGACCTGATTTTGTTCTAGTTTAGGCCTGATTTAGACCTGATTTAGTCCTGGTTTACACCTGGTTTAGACCGGGTTTAGCTCTGGTTGAGATCTGGTTCAGACCTGTTTTGGTCCTGATTCAAACTTAGTTTAGTCCTGGTTTAAGCCTGGTTTATGCCTGATTTAGACCTGGCTTAGTCCTGGTTTAGTCCTGGTTTGTTGCCAGATGCATCACATCTCCAGTCTCAGAGTAAGATCTTTTGTCCTTTATAAATGCATCTTGTAGAAGATCTGTGTTATTGTTATTCTCATGTTGACTTTTAACAGTGCTATTGTATGTCACACTTAGTAAACTGATTAATACTTCCCATTCATTTGTATGTCAGATGGGGTTACACCAGGTTCCTCTCTGTTTTTGTGTGGTCGATGCTAAATTTGGGATAAAACAGTGGTTTCTAAGCTGTGGTATAGGGACTACTGGTGGTACGCAGCTTGTCTTTGGTGGTTTTTCACCTCTATTTCAACGTGCACTTGACCGGTTTGTAGTTCATGATACGTGTAAGCTCAGGCTGACAGGGTTTAATCTTAACATTTAGAGATGAATTAAGGATTTGTGTTGTATTTTAAAACTGAAATGAATTGAGAAACACATTGTTATTGCAGCACAGGTGGAGTATAAAAAATAAATACAAACTTTCAATACATGCACTATGGTCCTATGGCTGGTGGCACTGGATGAAAATAAATTGGTTTCATTGTTTAGTGCAGTCAAAAAGTGACAGGAAATCATGAAGAAGAGTCGTTTGGCAAAGTGTCAGAGCTCAGACTCGAACCCATGATGCCGAGGTAGGCTGTAGTTGCCCTATTCCAGCTTTATCAACTGAGCTATACTGCACCGCAAAACATTGATTTCTAAAACAAAAGATTTAAACAAGAGTCATCTGGACTTCATGGAGACGGTCACTTTAAGATGAAGGTGAAACGTCTTCAACTTTAAAAAAGATGAAGTCCAGATGACTTCTGTTTAAAGCTTTTGGTGTGGTTTATTTTGAAGTTAACTGAATAACGGAGAGCTAAGTAAGGAAAGTCTGGTTATTGTGAGACATAAAATCTGTAATGGTAGAAATAGTCATTTTTGTGACATGTTTTGGTTGTAGAAACATCATTAATGTGTGTTTGTTTATAAAAAGCAGTTTGAGAGATGTATTTTAGAACAGTTCGCAACAGGTACATTGGGACCCATAAGTGGGTCGCAGAACTGTTTTCAGTGGGTCGCGGGCCTTTGCCAGGGCAAAAAAAAGAAAGTTTAATTTAAAAAAAAGAAATCATCAATTTATACTCCTACAGTAGGTGGCAGTGTGGGAAAATAGAATAGAATAATATTTTTAAAAAACTCAACCGGAGCAAAAAATCCACTTCTATAACAATATTCTCTTACATTACCCTAAGGTTGACTTGAGTACTGCTTAATTTTCCTCAATATCTCTTAATTTTCCTGAAATACCTCTTTATTTGTGTCTTTTTTATTTGGGTCGAGGCTTGTTGATATAGAACAGTGTTTCTCAAACTTTTTCAGACCAAGGACCACTTTAAGATAAAAATTTTGGGGGGGACCACCTAAATAGCAAACCATGTAGTCCTATTCACTGTTACTATAGAATGAAAATTGTTGTTGAAATTATTACTCTAACACTATGGAAAGTGAATAGTCTGTAACTCCACAATTTTAAAAACATTTTAGGACAATAATTCTCTCTGTCTGTCCCTTTGTTTGTGCTCTTCCACTGGAGACAGTTTATCCATTCCATGCTGGGGCTTGATAGCCTCCCTGGTCCCTCACTATATACTGCCGCAAGAGCCTGGGACAGTTTGTAGTCCACCTCTTTTTGTATCAGTAATAGTGCTGGGCATTGATTAAATTTCATGCAATTAATCTCAGTCTTGCTAAAAGAGCTGAACCTATTTTTCCAATTCCAAAGTCTCTCCTCTTCCTGTGGCTGCCATGTTCCCTGTTGCTGCTGCTGTCGTCTGCCCCAGTCTGCTCACTTCTTTCTTATTTAGGACTACCAAATAGTTATGAGGTGTAAATATCTCTTTTTTAGACGTTGGTAAAGTAAAACATCATTGATACAATCTGAAAACACCATGTGTTGCCACCGATAGCGTTAATTAGCCACGCGTATATTTACCAGGCTATATTTAACATAATTTATGGTACTAGACTTTAGTGTTTGTATCTCAGTGGTTCCTGAGCCTATTCACATGAAACAAACACTGTTAGGAAGCTAAAAGTCTTCTCTGTCAGGCTCTGTGAACTGATTCATTCTCAGCTCAGCCCAAATTTCTAATAAACGTTCTTGAATTCATTAGGTTTAGGTATGTTTCCTCAAACGGAGCAGATAGTCTGTCGATATGCTGTGTGCCACTGGGTCATGTGACAGCAGCGACACAGAGGCAGAGGGAGCAGTCGGCCATCTTTCTCTAAGAGTCGGTCTGTACACTGCCCACCCAACCAAAAGTTACATTAGGATGTGATAAATGCTGTTACAAATTGTATTTCTTGGTGGTCCGCGGACCACAGTTTAAGAATCACTGATATAGAGTAATGATGGGTCCCGAAGCCAGATCATAGAGAATCACTGCTTTAGAGTGTTGATAGACTAATTCAAACAAAAAGGCAGGATTGTTAATAAACACAAACCTGAATGTTATTGGTGTAATATCTATTTATCACCTTTTCATTGGTTTGTTTCATTCACTGTTAGCTGTGACAAACATAAGAATAACATCGTTTTACTGCTTGGTCTAATACCAGTCACTTTTCCATTGAGGCCTGCTTTGTTTCTTCTATATGCCTTAATATGGATAATTAATATGGTTATAAGATATTTTATTCATTCACAGTCACCCAGAAGTGATTTTTGGGCATGAGCTCATTCTTTTATAGCCACAAAAATATTCTCATGAACAGATGAGATGAATAATACGGAAAAGAATTTTTCCTGCAATTCAAGATGGCTGCCATTTCCTATCATAAAGTTGTCCAAAGCTCACTGCTCAATACTTAATAATATAAGTATTCAAAAACATGACTCAGCATTTTGCCTTTTCATTCATTTTGTTAATTTGTTTCTTTTTATCCTAAAACTATCTCAGACTGGTAAATATCTGTTAGTGCAACATGCAGAGGTTTGTTTGTGAAAATAGTTTTAATGTTTACATTTCACATTTTGCATTTTTGTTCTTTTGAATTTGGTAAAGGCAGAAGTTGGTGGTGGAATTTTAGTTTATCAAGCGGATGTGGCTTTGGATGGTTGTTCTGAATCAATGGTGCAAGTTTTGTTTATAGGAAAACTCTTTATGTAATGGATGTATGTGTGAATATTGTAAAATTATTTCAATGTTATCCAAAGATTTTATATGTTTTGATTTTGTTGTTTAGTTGTTTGTTCAGTCATCTCTTCACAATTTCTGTCTTTCCTCAAAACAATCCTTTTTATAAAGTGTAACTAAACTTAGATATCGCTATCTTTTCTTTCTTTCTTTTTTTTAACTGGGCACTGTCAAAGGTGTACCCCGCTAAGGCCCAAAGTTACTGAGATAAGCTCCAGTACCTGCGACCCTTAATGGCACTAAACAGAAGAAGAATTTATGAACTAATAGATTTTTCAGTCTATTTTAAACAATCCATGCTTTTAATTCTTGCTAATTTAAGAGCTGTGTTTTAATTTATGTCTGAAATGTTTCAACTCAAAATAAAACTTGCTAGTCACCTAAAAAAAGCTTTTTGTTTCCAGGAGTTAGGGGTTAAAATGAATGAGGCTCCTATGGCATGTTCATATGGAATCTGAATTTTCTTTTCATTTAGGCCTTAGCTGCACACACAAGAACATTTTTTATACAAGAGACAAAAGCGGTCTTTACTTTTCTGTTATATTATGTCAAAAAGTATGGTTTACAAAATTTAAAGATGGTTGAAGCAGATTTGAGCCCGTTTTCTCTTCAGTGTGAACGTTTCCTTCCATTACAGGGTTCAACCTGCACATCTCCTCGCCGCCTCATTGACTTTATATTGAGTCATCCCTAAACTGCAAGCTCTGCAAAAAATCCAAACAAAAAAGACGTGTCTCCCCCATTAAAATACGCAAAACATAAAAATAACTTTCAGAATTTTTACACATTAATTTAATGCAATCTTTTATCTTTTAAAGAGGTCGACTTTAAATGATCTTTTTCGTTTTAAAACATTATGTATTCGTCTCCCCACCACTTTTATTTTACAAAAAAAGTTTCTCTTTTACTTCGCTTCTCTAAAATATCTTTATATGTCACCTACATTTTTTCCAAGTCAAAAGGTTATTATATCTCGAATTTGTTTTTAAACCTTCTCTTTGTCCGCTTTACAATTCCATTTTTACGCACACGCTGTTCAGTATCGCTATTTCTGTATTTATGGCCTTGTATAATTTATTTTTTAGTAGGAATGAGACAAGATTCCTGCTCAGTCTTCGTGCCTTTGCTGTAACCGCTGTATTGCAGCTGTGCCTCACTGTACAGAGCCCGCATTGCGCTAAAGCCCAGTGCCCCCTCTGCACCAAACTCCACTCTCCACACCGTCTCATTCCTGTCTAAAGTCACTTTTGCGCGCCACTCTCCACCATTTCACCGCCTCGCGCGCGCTTCCCCTTCACACAAACTGATCACGTGATTTAACACTTGTCACATAATTAGAAATCCCGCCATATTTTCGCTGTTATCCGCTTCATTTGGCCCGTGCGTAAAAAGCCCGAGGCTGCTACAGTGAGTTACAAACAGTGAGACTGCGGATCATTAACGCCTCGTGCACGCTCACACATGCGCGTACCCGATCACGCACGCGCACCCACGCGCTCACGCCCGCCCTCCCTGCTGCTGTGAATAATGTTGAGGAGCTCATCCCGCGGAGCTATGGCATGTAATTACTCTGCGTGCTGTTTTCTTTCTTTCTTTCTTTCTTTTTCTTTCTTTCTTTTTTTTTTTTTTTTTACCAACGCGTGTTATGTTTGGACATTATACGAAATAGACGGTTCATTTTGGGCTTAAATTAAAACTAAAAAAAACGGGGAAGTGATCTTAATGTAAACAGTAGAGTAATTAATCATAAAATGCTGGATTAATACGGAAAGTCTTGTCAAAAGTCGCTTATAGTCAGGGTTTCCTTTCAGTGCTGTTGGCCATTCAAGTCATTTGCGTAACTTTGGATTCTGTTCAACAAAATACAAAATTCTCCACTTTCTAACCTAACAGTCTTTGTACATTTCTGCGTCTTAAAGGTTATTAAATGTTTAAGGATATATTTCTTCATAACTCAGTCCTGAAACACAGCAAACAGTGTTTTTATGAAGTAAAATTAAGCCGCTCCTCAACGATTACCAGTGTCCAAAAGCTATCATGGGTTTGAAATCTGGCAACTCAAATAAAAGGTTCCCACGACCCACCTTTAGGTCCCGACCCAGAGTTTGGGAACCACAACAGTTCTCTCTGTGTTTTTTAAACCAGGCATAAACCAGAACTAAACCAGGATTAAACCAGGACCAAACCACTGCTATAGCTGAATGTTTGCTATAATGCTAATTTAATGCGTGAAAGATGTGATTTTCTCAAAATGAATGTTCTGATCTATTCGGCTCTGTCTCTGGACCTAGGGGTAAAACAGTTTTTTTGGAGGGTAATTCCTGCATTTGTAATTTAATTTGATCTTTTATTGTTTAGAACCATGTGTGCTCAGTGGATGAGGTGATAATGCTGTTCTGAAGTCGAGCTAAAATTGGGTTAGAAGTTTCTATTGAACTTGGAGGTTGGTTTTGTTGCATCGCTGTGAGCGGGACAGTTCTATGTGAGGTCCATATCCTAATGATCCCAGTTTTCATCTAAACCAGGGCCGTGTATCAGGCCAGATTTCGCGTTGATACCCCCCTGCTCCTCCTCCTGGGACGGCCCGCGGAGAGACAGTTTGATGGATGGATCAGACCAGACCAGCAGTCTCCCAGTGGGACCCTAAAGCGCGTTATACATGTCATTATATGTGTCATCTGTGTCATTGTTGGCTTTTACACAACACGTTTAACATTATTAACATTATTATAACAGACATTGGTACTTTTGTGTACGCAAAAGGGTCCTCAGGCTTTTTTTTTATCTTGAAAGGCCCAAGTGTAATTCGTGCGTCATTGGCTAAGAGCAAATCCGTTTGTAAAAATATATTACGCCATATGTATCATTATAGGCATATTTTTTTGCTCACAAACATTGTTCCTTACGCATTTCCACAATACTTGGACTAAACGAGCCGAACTGTGGAACATATTTTGCGTTACTCAGGTCTGAAGAAGACCAGGTTTGACTCTATAGCTGTAAGCAGTGGCGCTATATGGAGGGCCCAAGCCGGAGTATTCGTGTATTTGTATTTCTTGTATATTCTAAGTTCATCTCGGACTTGGAAACGAGATGTTGCCCTTTCTGACGCAACCCACATTCCGACATTTGTCCGGGCTTGGGGGACGGAAACATGAGAGTGTGGCTGCCTGCACAAAGGAGATTTTGATCGGGCAGTCGAATCTCATGACCTGCCTGTAAAAAGCATGGAACTTAACCACTTTAAAATGAATTTGGACGCAAACAATGCAAACATCGCATTGTCATTACAATGGCTGCTAATGTATTTATTCATTTATTTTATATATTATCTTTATTTTCTGTTTGTAATAATCTCGCACTGAGGCTCTAAAAGGCCACTGAGGTTTGTTGTACGCTACGCCAGGCCTTGAAGACGGTTTGCGCATGCGTAATGATTGCTAGCTGTTCAGAATCACCGACTAAATGCTGTTTTCGTTTTACCAAAAAGTGAAGATGATCATAATGGCCTGTTAAGTAACTTCAATAGAAGTGCATTATACCTTCAGAAAATCTCTTCGCATCCTGTGCGTAAAACCTGCTGACTCACGGCATGGATAACGAATATTTTTTTCTGTCAAAACGTGGAATTTTCTGGATTTTTCTTCGCGTATGAGAGCTTTAATTAAACCCTTTCGTTGAATATGTTGTTCATAGTAATTTTGGTTCTTGTACCATGGGATAACTTCCCACACAATTTTAGTATTTTATATTTTAAAACACTTGGAAGCGTCTAACTTGGGCCTATGCAACTCTTGTGCGTCTTATGATTGCTATATTCTTATTTTAAATTATTTTTGGGAGCACGTTTTAATTAACAATCTGTTTATTAATCAGTGTCTCCGTTGTGTTCATCCAGGCTGACGACGATGACGAGGGGGGAGACGAGAACAAAGCCCGCGGCAACTGGTCCAACAAGTTGGACTTCATCCTGTCCATGGTCGGATACGCCGTGGGGCTCGGGAACGTCTGGAGGTTTCCGTATCTGGCCTTTCAGAACGGAGGAGGTGAGACACAGCGCGCTTTTTCTCTCTAACGCGGTTTTAAATGTTACCAGAAAGGACTCAAGTGTATGTGAAACTTTTGCACTTGAGGTTTTGGCTTGGTTGTTTAATAAACGCAACATTGGCACGCCATTTTGGATACTAGTCTACTCCTCTACTTTACGCACTGCTTCTCTTCTGGTTCTGTATAAACAGTTGTACAAAAAAGCATTTTTTTCTTGGTCTTTTGGTTTAAAACATGGGCAAGATTTAAGATATAGTTATGTTCAAAGTGAAACATGAACTGTTAAAGTGATTTTTTTGTCTTAAAGCGCGACGTTATTTTCATCGATTAGAGCAAAAAAGGACGCCAAACCCGTGATTTAGAAACGGATATGTCGAGTCACAATACATAAACATATTTTGTGACTATTATCAAAAAGTTCTCACTAGTTTTTGCCCGCTGTGCTCGTTTTTAACCACAAACTGCTGGCCCCATTAGGGATCACGTTCGTTGCTGCTCACGGATCTGGGAAATCTTTCAAAATATGCAGATAATCTAAAGTAATCTGAGAAATACGAGCTACAAAAATCTCAAAATATTATCTTAATGTTGAATCTTTAGTAGGACATCAGTGGATAAAATATAAAATAAAGATACAGAAATGGAAATGTCCACTGCACAAAGGCCGCGTGACTCAGCGGATTCTGAAGTGATAAGCCAGCAATTTTTGTTTGCGTAAAATGGGTTGTTGGCTGCTTGCAGAGGTGGCAAGAGGAAGGATAAGGATTAATTATGGATTTTTTTTTACAACAGGGCAGAGCATATTCTTGATTTATAACAGTTTCTCAACAATGTCAACAATAACTACAGAAAAGCCAGTTCGCAAAGGCTGCAGGTGGCATAATGATGCTTTAGGAGTTATTTTGAAGAGGCCCAGATGAACTAATGCAATTGAAACGTTTGTCATGGCAAGAGTTAACACTTTACAAGCTGTAAATGTATCTGAAAACTTTTTTTTTTTTTTTTGGGATTGTCTGTTTTATATCCTTATTATTGGGCCATGAATTCGGAATAAAGTTTAGCTGAACTGAATGTACCAAAAAGTGCCAGCGTCTAAAAAGGCAGCTTTATCCTTTTGCAGCTGAATGCAATGTTGTCCAGCTCTAAAGCCAGGCTTGATCAACTTCTCTCTGTCATACTGGAGCAGAAATGATTCTTTATTGTTCAAGAGATGAAGTATTTCTGATAATAAAACAATGGTTAGTCCAGAAACTCTGTCTGTCATGGCAGCAGCGGTGTCTTTGCTGTGTCTGTTTAGTTTGAATTTTATGTTTAACATCTTTAATATTTGAAGATACTCAGGAAGCAGAGTTTTCCTCATAAATGTCTGACCCATCACGTACTCTGTCTCCAGGTGGGACAGCTGCCACCCTGTGCCACCCCTCTTGATCCGCCCCTGCCTTTTTGGTGTTTTTGCTCTCATCTGTAAAGGGATTTGTTGAGAAAAAGTCTTTATTTTAGATTTCTGTAAGATTTGTCATTAATGCAAGACACACCTGATGCAGTCCTTACATTTTGCTCTGGTCTGAACTATCCCTCTCTGTCTCTCCTCTCTCCTCTCCCAGGGGCCTTCCTGATCCCATACCTGACCATGCTGGGCATTGCTGGGATCCCCATCTTCCTCCTGGAGGTCTCTCTGGGCCAGTTCGCCAGCCAGGGTCCCGTGTCGGTGTGGAAGTGCATCCCAGCTCTGCAAGGTAAACTGTGGCCCCCCAGAGCTGCACAGGGGCCCCTCCAAGAGACACTGTAGTGAGCAGAGAGGACTGTCACACCCAGATACGCTGCACATGGTGTTCTAAAGGGGATAATATTCAATTTAGGATGGTTTTAAAGTGGCTTCTGATGGCTTTATTGTCAAAATACAGCCAACAGACAAATGTGGACATACAGTTAGGTCCATAAGTATTTGGACACTGATACAAGTTTTATTTATTTTTTTAGGTATTTTACCAAAACTATTCAAAATACAGTTATAGTTATAGTCATATGTGCTTAAAGTTTAGACTGTCAGCTGTAATTTGAGAGTGTTCACATCCAAATCAGAGGTAGGGTTCAGGAATTACAGCTCTTTAATATTTAGCTGCCTCTTTTTCAGGGGCTCAAAAGTAGTTGGACAGTTGCTTCAAAAGCGACTTCATCAGCCTCAACAACAGAGAGGCCACATTAGACTTGGCCAAAAAAAAAAAAAAAAACACCTAAAGAAGCCAGCCCAGGTCTGGAATAGCATTCCTTGAACAGATGAGACTCAGGCCAACCTGTACCAGAATCTCATGATCCCAAAGCACAGCACATCTTCTGTAAAACCTGGTGGAGCAGTGTGATGCGTGAGCGTCCATAACTTCCAATGGCTCGGTCACTGGTGTTTACTGATGATGTGACAGAGACAAAAGCAGCCGGATGAATTGTGAAGTGTATAGAGAAATACATTCTATTCAGATTCAAACAAAAGCCATGAAGTTGACTGGACAGTTCTCCACAGCACAGATGGACTGTGACCCAAAACACACTGCAAAAGCAACCCATACTGCAAAGGCCAATAAGTGAAATATTGCAATGGCCAAGTCACTCACCAGATCTCAGCTTGATTGAGCTGCATTTCACTTGTTTAAGACTAAACTTAAGACAGAAAGACCCACAAAGAAGGAACTACTGAAGACAGCTGCAGTAAAGGCCCGGCAAAGCATCACAAAGGAGGAAATCCGGTGTTTGGTGATGTCCATAGGCTCCAGACTTCAGGCAGTCATCACCTGTAAAGGATTTTTCCCAAAGTATAAAAAATTAACATTTTATTCATTGTAATGTTCATCTGACCAAATACTTTTGCGGCTCTCAAAAGTGGCAGCTACACATTAAAGAGCTGTAACTCCTAAACCCTTGGTCCACTGGATATGAATACTCTCAAATGATATAACTGTATTTTGAATAGTTTTGATAAAAAGGCTAAAATAACAAAATTTGTGTGTAGTGTTCAAATACTCTTGGACCTAACTCAGTGCTTCTCAATTATTTTTTTGCAAAGCCCCCCCAACGAAAGAGAAAATATTTCGCGCCCCCCACTCGCCGCAGTGACTATAAATAAGATCATTATCTATAAAAATTGTATAGGTATACCTAAAATTGTATCCTTTTTAATATTAATAATTTTTATCTATTATATTTAATATTCATTATTAATATTCATTTAATATTCGTGGATGTGCAATTACACTTTACACGGCAAAAGCAAAGCCTGTTCTCCTGGGTCATAGGCACCCCCCCCCCCCCCCCCCCCCCCCTCCGGCATCGCATCGCGCCCCCCAAGGAAGTGCTCCTGTGCGTTTCTAAAGCCCATACACCGTCACCAAACTCATTCTGATCATTTCAGTGCTTAAACCGCCGTCATTGCTGACCAGTCAGCTAATTTATCTATCTGTTAGCCTCAGGTTTCCACACACTTAATCCAAGTGTTCTCTGCAAAGCAACAGCTCCCCAAAAGAAGAGGTTTTCCATATATACATTATTTTAAGTTATACAACTTGAATTACTAATGCAAAGAAGTCCAAAAATGATATCAGAAAGACTGAAAAGCTGAATATGGGACCTTTAAGTCTCCCCAGGACATGGTACAGAAGTGAATGAAGACGAAACATAATGCGTGGTCCTGACTGCAGCTTGTGGCCTGTAGATGCTGTAGACCAGAGCTGGACATTAACACTTGATGACCGGCCAAATGTGGGTAGATTTTAATTTTGGCTGTAACACAAATACTCCTTCTGCCACTCTGGGCGGCTGAGTTTAATGCGTCCCTTTATCTTAACTTTAGAGGTTAGGCTTGAATTTATGCTTCTCCACTTGAGTGTACAACATTTAGTATACAGTAATTCATTAAGATTTATGACAAATAAATATTAATTCAAACTATTTTTTTTATAGACATAGATTTTATTCTGCCATGGTAAAACAGATTTTTAATATTTGATAAATCCCTGTACATGCATAAAACCAGAGTTTACATTTTCGTTAGGCTTCTTATTGTATAAAACAGTGGTTCCCAAAGTGGGAAAAGGGTCCAGAGCACCCTAGTGGTCCGTGAAGGCACTGCAGGGGAGCCCCAGAGGCTGTCTATATTTCAGTTCAATTTCAATTCATTCTTTATTTCAGACACATAGTTTTGATCCATAACAACAAATAAAAAATACAAAAATATAAAAAGACATTTAGTCAATGAAAGTATTAAATACCTAACAACATTAGGTACAAAGAAAAAATCTAATTTGAAATTAATTACAGTTTAATACTTGCTTTAAAATATATAGCTAGCAGTCAGTGTTTTTGTACTGTTTTTATAAAAATATATGGAGGAAAAACATGACATAGTCTTCTGAATAGAGGGAAGTTCTATAGTTGGGGGTCCACGTGGGATTTTTGTGAATTTAAGGGGACCATGACAGTCTTGACTTTGGGAATGGTTGTAATAAAATATACACAAAAACTAAACTAATTAAGCTGTGGCTAGTAAAAACACTTATTGGCAAGTGACTTTTGACAAAGACCAGCAAAAAACAGAAAGTAAATAAGTTAATATGTCATCAGCAGCTGCACTTATCAGTTACTAATGTTCTCTACCTAATCACTGACAGCACACACATAAGGTCAGTCATTTGCCAAAACCATGATCCCACTTTACTGATTGAAATGAACAGATGTTTTGTACATTTTCTCCTGAAATGTTGATATTCCACATTTTATTTGTTTGTGAGTTTGAAAACACAGATTTGTGCAGCATGTCTGGGTGGGACAGTCTCGTACAAGTGTCCCTCAGCGCCCCCTCCTGTGTTTGTCTGCTGTTACCTCTCTGTCCTGCTCCCTAAAGTAATGGCGTATGTGTCGTTGTCTCGTTTATGTATTTTAGGTTGCGGGATTGCCATGTTGATAATATCTGTCTTGATAGCCATATACTATAACATAATAATGTGCTGGACACTGTACTACCTGTTCGCTTCGTTGAAGGGCGCGCTGCCTTGGGCGCACTGCAGGAATGAGTGGAACACGCTCGAATGTAAGGACAAAGACATCCTCATGCTCGGTAAGTCCAACTATTACTCATTCTAAACAAATATGTGCTAATGCTAATGCTAGGTGAGTCTGTGAACACACTTTGATAATACTGTACTCAGAAACTGCACCCTTACGTTTATTAGTGCTAGTGCAGAAAAAAATGCCCCAAAATGCAATCTTCCCATAAACCCTTATATCTTTTTTCAAAGAGGGCCGGCTTTAAGAGATGTACAAAGGTCCAAGGGCCGACAGTCCCTCCTGATTTTTTCTAGGAACTGAACGCACATACAGTATAAACTGAAAGCACACAGTATTTTCTTTTCAAAAGGCAAATAAATATAATTTATCTTCTTTGACAACAAAATCTAAAACCAATTCTAACAAAATAACATTTTATTTTTTATTTTTTAGCTCATCCTGATTTAATGTTTCAATTCAAAACTTTTTCAAATGGCTCCCAGGCTGCACAGGACATGTCTGCCCTGTATGAAATCATGACAAAGTGAATAGCTAGATTTGACTGTATTAATAGTGTCTATGGCTGAGTTCTGGCTTTGGTTTGGTTTATTCCATGTTTAGATTTCTGTTTTGTCATGATTTAGACGATAAAACTAAGATATAGACTTTTTAAAAAGCCAAAGTTCTGGATTGTTTGTGCATGGCTTAATCCAGACATCTGGTTTTCGAACGGCACCCAGCTCTTTAGCCCTGCTCTTGTGGCTCCTTGGGCATCTGACATCTGGTTATGCAAAGTCAATAAAGGAATAGATGTTTATTAAACAACTTGCATCTGCATTATCTTGTCAATTTAAAATGAAACTTTCTCCCTGTTTTCTGGTAGATGCTATGGACTTTACTGTTAAACTGTTTTAGTTTAATGTTAGTTTCAGTTGTCCACACAGGACACACACAAGCACCAAATAGTTACAGAATGTAACTCTAGTTCTCTGAGATAATCAGTGCAGTATTTAACAGTTCTTTGGTAGTTTTCACCCACGTGCTATTTCTCACTTAAAGGCTCAGCAGCTTTTGTGCATTCAAATTGGTTGTGGCTCTTTGCAGATTGAAATTTTGTATTTTTGGGGACAGCTGGCTCTTTGGATCCAGAAGGTAGCAGACCCCTGGCGTAGTCCTGCCTGGGCCTTTAGTCCTGCTCCAGACAGACCTTATATAAGACTGATTTAACCCTGGCTTCATCTTGGTTTATTGTGGCTTTGTTCTGTTTTATACCAGTGGTTCCCAACCAGGGGACCGTGAGCTCTGCAGGGATTGGAATGGTTTTTAAAATGATAATGAAAAGATGATAAGAAAGTATTGACAGTGCTTTCAAACTAAATGATTGAAACTCAAGCTCAAGTGTGAGGTCAAATATTAATATATTTTGTTCTATTTTTTAGGTTTAGAAGCAAACGGAAGTTATTCAAATGTATTTATTTTTTCTTTGTAGTAAATTTATTATAATTTTAAGGTTATTTATTTTCATTACTTTCAAGTTTATTTTGAATAAAATATGTATATGGGAGTTTTTATTATTATTTTTTCTTATATATTTTAATTTATAAGGCAGGCTTTTTAAAAAAAATCTTGAATTTAAAAGAAAAATTCAGTAAAATACACATTTACAATAAAGTCTTTGTACCACTGAACACAGATTTTTTATATGAGCAACATGCATGAGTGAGGGGGGCTCACTGTATGACAAAAGGCCCAGGGGAAGACAAAAATAGAAACATTTCTTGCTAAAAGGACAAAATCTGGTTTTGTTCTGATTTAGACCATATCACCTTCTCTTATGATCTCCTGTACTAGTTCAAAACATCCCTGTCTAAAACGTCCCCTATAATACATAATAAACCAAGGTTAATTCTGTCTTAGTCCCAGCTGGCAGAGAAAGGCCCAGGACAGGAGAGTCTGCAAACGTCTGGATCTAAAGAGTCAATTGTTCCCAAAAATGCAAAATTTAAATCTGTTAAGAGTCGCAAACCAGTTTTATTGCACAAAAGTCACTGAGCCTGTGAGTCAGAGCATATGCTTGGTTGTTAATGAATGAAAACTAACAAAGAACTGTGTTAATTACTGCACTGATTGTCTTTTAGCAGGACACTAAACAGCAGGAGCCACGCACACTCAGAGAACTGAAGTTACATCCAGTCAGGAGCGTAACATCAGCCAGTGCCCGGGAGATTTAGGGGCCCCTTGTCCATCTATGTTTAAGTCTTTACTTTAAAATAATTTGTTTATTCATTTTTAATTTAACCAACTCACTATGAATTACAAGACCTGGCTAGATCTGTAACATCTGTGAGCTTAATGCATGAACCTGAAGTACTGATTTATCTCTTTAATGGGCCCATTATAAAAATCTGCACTGGGGCCCCTCATTACTACAGTAAGTAACGCCACTGCATAACTATTTCTTGGTGTCTGTTGCACTTCAGATCAGCTCGAGCACATGCTGGGGTAGCTGTTTGTTATTGGTCCACAACATATTTTTAAAAATAGGGAGAATTTTTTTTTTTTTTTTTTGACAATGCAGATGCAGGATTTGTCAAAGTTGTCTATCTATTCCTTTATTTACTTATTAACTTACAACCATAGGCTGCAGATGTCTGGTATTTCCCGGTGCAGAGACAGTATGTGTAGGTGAATCCTGAGTGTCCCAGCACCAGCGGTGGAATGTAACGTAGTAAAAGTACTTCGTTACTCTACTTAAGTACAGTTTGTTTTTTTACTTGAGTAATTTTTACAAGGGGTACTTTTACTTCACTACATTTTAGAGCACTTCACTACATTTTAGAGTACTTTTTTTAATTAGTTTGAAGTAAAAAGTATTTTGAGTTTGGTTCAAAATCGTGTCTTTGCTGTGTCCTCATTGTAGTCACAGTACATGGGTATAAAAGATGCAGTAAAGTAGTACTCTTCAGAAAAACCTCACTACAGATTCAGTCTCTATTAAGTAGACATTTTCACTTGATACTTTTACTTTTACTCGTGCAAATCTTTGCTCCTTTAATTGCACTTAAGTAAAACAAATTGAGTACTTCTTCCACTACTGCCCAGCACATAGCCTGGTCCCACTGTAGAAGGTAAATCCTCCCAGCTCCCAGAAAAAGGGCCACTCCCTTACAGTAGATCCCAGTACATAGACAGGTGAATCCTGGCTTAGACCTAGTCATTAGAGAAAGGCCTTCAGTATATCCCAGTGCCTAGCTTGAGCCAGCTTCATTAAGTGAATCCAGTTACCTAGAGACACATAGACAGTATCTGCAGCTCAGTGTCCTCCAGCACATAGACAGTATCTGCAGCTCAGTGTCCTCCAGCACATAGACAGTATCTGCAGCTCAGTGTCCTCCAGCACATAGACAGTATCTGCAGCTCAGTGTCCTCCAGCACATAGACAGTATCTGCAGGTGGATCGTGTGTAAGCTCGCAGCTCGGGCCGAGTCGCAGTGCGTCAGCCTCTGCAGTGTAATGAATCCTGACCTGAGAGCTGCAGCGCTGCGCCTCCTCCTCCTGCGCCTCCTTCTCCTCCTCCTGCTCCTCCTCCTTCTCCTCCTGCTCCTCTACACAACTCCTGGAGCCTTAAACATGGACCACACTCACCACCACTGAATACACGCCTTATCATTCACAGTTAATGAAAAATAATAATTAAGATGCACTGTGAAGGTTTAGATGAGGGGCTTATCCATTTTTACAAATACTGTACTAGGGCCCTTTGTGTTCTTGCATTTATGTAATTGAAAAAAATAATTATTATGCCATTTAGATAGCAATTTTTTATGTATTTACTTTTTTATTTTATTTTAGCAAAAATCTTAATCATCAAATCATCCGTTTAATATACATTATATAAATATTTTTTTTCCTTTATACAGTATTTGAAAGGAAACCAGGGGTAGACGATAATGTTGACTGGTTACACATAATATTGTTAATTTATGTATTTTATTATTATTATTATTATTATTATTATTATTATTATTATTATTATTATTACAACTGATTCATTCAAGAAATCAGTAATTTAATTATGACTTCCTTATTTCCCCTTCCCCTAAAGGTCAGATAGAAAATGCCTCTAGTCCAATAAACTCAAATAAATCTGAATTGAAAACACGTTGTAAATGTGTAAAAATCCAGTCCAATCAGCTTTGAGCACGCTTACGTCGGTTTACAATGATTAAATATAAAAATACTCCGTTTTTTGTGGCAGAGATTGTGTGGATTCAGCAGAAAAAGTGCTGCTGAGGCACATTTACTGTACACTCTGAGCCGCTCACACACAGTGACACTCTGCCCCCTGCTGGAGGAGGAGGGGAACTGCAGCCACACAGCGGAGTTCAGGGAAGAGAGAGAGACAGAGAGAGAGAGAGAGACTGGAAAATGAAAAACACATTATAGTCTCCAGATTAAACAAACCAAATTAAATAAACGCATTAGACTGTAATTATCACTTAGTTGTATGCACTTAAATGTCCACTGCATACAGCTCTAAAGTACATTTTGTCAGTGTTAGTATCACATCAAAAAACACTATTTGCATTTAGAAACATTTAGATTAATTAGAAAATGAAGTATCAGGTATAAATGGTATAAAGAATAACAAAAGTTAAGCCATAAGTTTTGAAGAAAAAAAAGTTTTATAAATATTTGTATGAAAGTACAGTCATGTGCAGCAATGCTAGAAACTACAAAAGATATTATAATCATGATCAGAGACCATGAGTGACATCTGTTCATGTGGTCCAGATGAGAAACCTGATGTTTTATAGTGGTAAACACAAAGTGGAACTGATGATTTAAAACAGTGGTTCTCACCTTTTTTTTTTTATCTTCCCTGGACTTTTTGCCACACCATGAGGCCTCCCTCACTCACTCACTCACTCACTCACTCCCTCACTCACTCATGGTGTTGATTCTTTAAAAAGTGCTCATATGAAATGTCTGTGTTCACTGTTGCAGATCCTACTTTATTGTAAATGCTTATTTTCCTGCATTTTTTCTTTTAAATTCAAGATAAGAAATAAAAATCTGCTTGCCATTTAAATTAAAATATAAAATAATAAAAACATATAACAATATGAACTACACATATTTTATATTTAAAATAACTTTGAAAATAATGAAAATAAATCATCTTACAATGATAATAAATTGACTACAAAAAATACATTTAATTAACTTCCCTTTAAAACAAGCTACTATATATAAAAAATAAAACAAAATATAATAATATTTGTAGCAGTGTCACCACCTCACACCTGAGCTCCTTTTTGTTTCAGTCATTCAGGTAAAAATCTGAAATATTTTATTATCATCTCGGAAATGCAGTAAATAATTAAATAATTCTGATTGATCCCCTGCAGAGAGCTCACGTACCCCTCACTGGGTAACACTGATTTAAAAGACAGTATTATTTCATATTCAGTTTTTAGACATGACATTATACAAATGTGGTTAAAGCTGGAGTCATGTGTGACACTGTTCCTCTGAGTCATGGTGGGATAATCTTAAAGGCTGTATGTAATATAGTTAAATATGTTTTTACAGCCCTGTTCAAACTCAATAACAATTATGTAACAATTAGTAAAAATGTATTACTTTGTTTTTTGTGTAAAACTACCATACACAAAAAAATAAAAATAAAAATAAAAAAATATACACCCTTTACTTTACTGTTACTAGCAATAAAACCCTCACTGAAACTCATGATATTTGTGTTTGTTTATTTGTTGGTCCCACACTTGTGTCCCTCCTGTATTCTAACACATTGTTTGTTTGTTTGTTTGTTTGTTTGTCGGTCTCAGACTCCTGTATCCTGCGTGACAGAAACATGTCGTCGGTCAGAAACTCGTCGTTCTGTTTGTCGGCGAATGCAGCGGGAAACCTGTCCAAATTCCTCAACATGAGCCTGGACGCCAACAAGAGCTACGTCAGCCCCAGCGAGGAGTACTTCAAGTCAGTACTGAAAACACTACTTCAAAATACTGCTACCAAAGAGGCGGAAAGCAACCTATTTTGTTTGCAGTCACTGGAACACTTCTGTATTTATTTATTGGACTATATGACATCTAAACTTGTTGCCAGTTGCAGAATTTGTGAATTCCTGAAAACATAGGTAACATGAGTTGATGTACAACTAGTATACATAGATACAGGCTTTCCAAAGGGTCTAAAAAGTTTTACATTTAAAAATCAGAATTTAAGGTCTTAAAAAATATAAATTTGCCAAGATTTAGGAGGTATTGGGTGTTAAATACGTTTAAGCAGGTCTTAAATATTTTACTTAAATGCTCAAAGGTGTTGCAAAGACATTTAAGTGTAGGAACATGTTTTGGATTAGCAGAATATATAGTTGTATTGAGATGAAACTTTAAACACATAAATAAACAAATGACTCTGTAAATGTGGTGTTTTTTGTACACTTTGTATGTGCTTATAAAATAGCTTTTAAATTTCCTGAGCAAAGGTCTTTTAAGGTTTACTAAAAAAAAAAAGTCTTAAATTCAAATTCTTGAACCCTGCAAAAACCTTGTATATAAGCTATAAATCTTAGCACTGGTTCCAAAACAGAGGGTCAGGACATAATTATGAGTCAAAGGCTTTATTGGTCCCAAAGAAATAAACAACCTAAAAACTTTCACAATCCAGAACGATGTTTGTCAAAGCATATATTCTCATGACAGCACAAAGAAGTGGCACAAAACAAAACATACTCAGGAGTATCTAGCTTGAGTTTTAGCCTATTAAGCATGTTTTATGTTGATGAGGGAAACCAGAGCACCCGGAGAAAACTCACCCAGACACAGAGAGAACATGGCAAATCCACACAGAAAGGTCTCACACGGTCCAGGATTTGAACCTGTGACCGTTCTTGCTGTTGTACTGTTGTTAGTAGTGTGTGTGTGTGTATCTCGGTTGTGTCCAGGTACAACATGCTGCACATCTCCAAAGGGATCGAGTATCCTGGAGACCTGCGCTGGCCGTTAGCCGGGTGTCTGTTCTTGGCCTGGCTCATCGTCTACGCCTCTCTGGCCAAAGGCATCAAGTCCTCAGGAAAGGTAACACAGCAAATACAGTCCAAACCTAACTTACTGCAGTGAAATCCTACAAAAATCCTTATCCAGTACTAATATGAAGGATTGGTTAACTGTGTTACACTGCCCTCTGCTGGATCTTGACATGACACACAGCTTCATGGCAAATATCTGGGCTCTACAGACACTTCAGTAGTGTTTTTAGCCCTTGTAACACACACTGCACACTTTTTTTTTTTTTTTTTTTTTTTTTTGCAGAAACTCATCTTTTTTTTAAGGAGTGTTTTTTTCTCATCCCATTAGCAGACAGACATAACACAAACTCACTGCTCCTGTCTGCTCCTCCACACAGGCAGCGTGCTGACAGTTACCTGCAGCTGTGAAAGCTGAGCATCTCACAGACCCACTTCAAAATACCTTTACTACAGTTTATTTGTTTATTTCTCTATTTATTTGGAACCCCATTAGCTTCCACCATGTGACTGCTTGTCTTCCTGGGGTCCATAAAAACAGTTTACAATGTCAGTTTACCAATCACAGTGTATATAAAATGCATAATTATATTCAAATGTATCCTTAAAAATAAATGTATACAAAGCAAAACACACATAATACATCCAGATAATTTAGCATATCACATCAGTTAAATATAATTTATGAGTGTTTATGTTAAAGTCTTTATAAAAAAAAATAACTGCCTCTTGTTTGTCTCATACTCACAGACATGGTGCTCTAAATAAAACAGTTCTCCTCAAGGTATTAGATTTTAAATTTGGATAAACCAAATCACCAGAGCTGACCTGATGTGTAACATAGACTATATTTCCAAACGTATTCACTCACCCACCCAAATAACTGAATTCAGGTGTTTCAGTCACTTCCATGACCACAGGTGAATAAAATCAAGCACCTGGGCTGCAGCTTTGTGGAAAACTGTGTGGAAGAGTTTGAGGATGGCCAGTTCCTGTTCCAACACAACTGCACCAGGGCACAGAGCACGGTCCATAAAGACATGGATGAGTGAGTTTGGTGTGGAAGAACTTGAGTGGCCTGCACAGAGTCCTGACCTCAACCTGACAGAACATCTTTGGGAAGAATTACAGCGAAGACTGTGAGCCAGGCCTTCTCATGTGCAAATGTGCGTCTGGAAGAATGGTCAAAAATTCCCATAAACACTCCAGAACCGTGGGGAAAGCTTTCCCGGCAGAGTTGAAGCTATTATAGATGCAAAAGGTGTCATATTAAACCCTATGGATTATGTTCACTTAAGTTCATATGTGTGTAAAAAATTCTGGTGTTTTATGGCAAAACCAACAACAATTCTTCATAAGCACCATGTTTGTTTTGGCAGCAGTGCATCTCTTAAGTCCCGCCCTTTGTTTCTATGAATGGTTCATCTGCCTGTAATTGTTTCACCTGTAGAAATCAAACTCAAGTGAAGGAACCAGACTAACTAGGAAAATAGTTTGGCTGGACAGGGTAAGAATTTTGTTGTTCTAATCTCTCTTCTTCTGTGTTGCGTTGAGGTGGTGTACTTCACAGCCACGTTCCCCTACGTCGTCCTGATCATCCTGCTGATCCGAGGAGTCACTCTGCCGGGAGCGGGCGACGGCATCCTCTACTTCATCACGCCCAAGTGGGAGAAACTCAATGACGCCAAGGTAAAAGGTCCCACAGGTCTGAGGACTCTGAGCATGAGCAGCAGCAGACCTTCAGGACGAGTGAAGTGTGTCCCCGTGTGGTTCATGGTGTTTGTTTGTAATCCAGGTTTGGAAAGACGCAGCCACACAGATCTTCTTCTCTCTGTCTGCGGCCTGGGGAGGACTCATCACTCTGTCCTCGTACAACAAGTTCCACAACAACTGCTACAGGTGCGCACTGGCTACTTCACTTTTGATAAACACTTTTTAGGGTCATAAGTTTAACTATTTACAGGCACTTCTGTCATTATTTGATTATGAAAGACAAGGGGGAAACTCGTGCCTCCCCTTCTCAGTCCACTACAGCCTCCTTAAACCAGGTCTAAACCAGGACTAAATGAGATTTAAACCAGGACCTAACTAAGATTAAATCAGGAATAAACCAGATTTAAACTAGGTCTAAAGCCCCGGTCCTCTCCAGTCCTCTCCCGGTTTACTTCCACTCCTGGTCCACCCCAGTCCCCTCAGCTCAGTTGGGTTGGTTTTGAACACCTTGGGCTGGAAAAAATAGTCTTGGGCTGGTTTATAAAATTTGGGCTGCTCTTCACAACACTTTTTAGTAAATATTTTGGAGAAAATTTCAACACAATATTCATAGTTTTATGGTAAATAAGGTAGAAATACACTCAGTAAAATGCTGTGTACTCCCACACATCAGTTCATTTGTTTTATAAATGAGTGATTCATGTGTTTGGTTGCTCATGTTTCATGTTCGGGTTTTATACATTTTTTGTGGTTTCTATGACGCCCTGACCAGCAAGGCTTTGGCCTGATTACACTCTTTGTGGGAACCTCTTTGTGTTTTTTTTTTTGGTCCTGCTGTTAAGTTTTGTTTTCTTTCTTACATATAACGGTTTTAAAATATGGAGTGGTTGTGCTTTGGGCTGGTTTTTATTCTGTTGGGTGGATTTTAAGTTCTGTTTGGGCTGGAGATTGTCAGTGAGGTCTGGCAACCCTGCACACCAGCCCCCTCTCGGTCCACATTCACATTCTGGTGTTTGACCACTTTCCACTCCTAAAGAAGTTGTTTTTAGTTTATATATATGTTTTTACCACACAGTGTTTGATCACGTGGCACACACTCTGGAGCATGTTCCAAAAGCTTCACACGGCGTTAGCAGGACACTCAGCTCTGCTTCGGAGGGGCCGACTCCAGATGAAGGCTTCGAAGCAGCCTCTGGAGGAAGGATCCTTGCAAATGACAAACACCCCCGGTCCTCTCCCCTTGAATCTACTTGGTTTCCAATTAAACAACAGTGCCCTCTTGTGAAACCTGTCTGTTATTACACACCTGTACAAAAAGAAATAACAGCTCACTTCCACCAGAGGGCACTCCATGCTCACCATCCTAATCCAGCTGGTTCAAATGAATGATGAGAGAATTACTGCATTATAAACAATAATGCCTGTGAGGTTTTGTTTGTCAAAATAGTTCGTTTAACCAGTTCCCTTCTTGCTCCTCTACAGAGACACCATTTTAGTGACATTTTATATCTAAAGCACATTTTTGAGCCTGTTTTCCCCTCTTGTGCTTCCTTAGAGACACCATCATCGTCACGTGCACCAACAGCGCCACCAGCATCTTCGCCGGGTTCGTCATCTTCAGCGTGATTGGGTTCATGGCTCATGAACTGAAGGTGCCCATCGAGCAGGTGGCAGACGAAGGTAACCCACACATATACTGTCCTTTCAACTGGAAATTGCTCTTTTTATACAGCTATAGAAGTGGTATATCTGTTGTGTTGTGTGTGATATGTTTTAGGTCCTGGGATTGCATTTGTGGTGTACCCAGAGGCCCTCACCAGACTCCCTCTGTCTCCGTTCTGGGCCATCATCTTCTTCCTCATGCTCCTCACCCTCGGACTCGACACTATGGTAAATAATAATCATAATACATTCTTCTGTTTCTGTGTACTTCACAGCAGAGGATGGATGGGGTTAGAAATGAGTAACACATAACTAAACCAAGTAAAGCTCGGGGTATTTGTGGATGTTTATATTGAAATATAATAGAATATAATAGAATCTGTACTTCACTCGATTAATGTTTTTGGGGCAAACTAAAGACTTTTTCTCCACTACATTTGAAAGGTAAATATAATACTTTTTTACTCCACTTCATTTCTATAAAGGCAGAAGTACCCTCTGCAAAGAAACTGTCTTAAATGCCATAAGACAATTTCACAAAATAAACTTTACTCTGTTTTACTGATTCTGTACAAAAATGTCACTACTCTCTAGTTTTTCTAATTCAAAGCTAGACTAAAATTACTTTGGCATCTATCTTTAGAGCGTCTGATTAAGAAAGTATGAAAGCAAATCTGTGATTTTAAGGTAGCAGAAATTTCACCTAGATTTTTGACTGCACAAATTTTAAACGCACAAATTACTTAAAGTACTTAAGTATTTTGAAAGCTCATACTGAAGTACTTTAACTCAGGTAATATTTATTTAGTGACTTTTACTTGTATTGGAGTAATATTTGACCAGGAGGATCTGTACTTTTACCTAAGCAGTGTTGTTGAATACTTTGTCCACCACTGAATATAACTATTATTGTTATAGACCACAGTGTATGGTCAAGGCAGCTTTGGGAAAATGTATTTACAATGTCAATACGGGCAGTGAGAGGGTATGAATACTATATTAGCATCTATACTATCGCCTTGCTGAACCGATGAAACCCTGGTGCCCTGACTGCACCGGGACAGAAGCTGTTTGTGTTTCTGTCTGTGAAGAAGTCAAAGTTTCCTAACATTTAAACTCAGGCTGAGACGACTCTGAAGTTCATGTCTCAGAGTAAACACCTGACCCAATTATCCTCATTACACCCTATTATATCAGCGAGAGGCCCATCCCGCTGAGTGATTGGGTCTAAAACTGAGGAGGCCGTGATTGGAGGATCTAAATGTCGACCCATAAAAGAACAATGAGACAGACTCGCTTCAGAGTTCTTTGTCGTTTTTGTACAAATTTAACCAGGGCAGGACTAGAAGTAGCAAAAGTTTAATAAGTGTATTACAACTGATTCTGTTTGTAGCATATATTTAAAAAGAGACAGATACTTCTGGAGCTTCTACTGCTACCATTACTACTACTTCTGGTACTTCAGCTACTATTATTACCACCACATGAAGGAGTTTGGGGAGTGTTAAGTTCTGAATGTTCTGGGGTTGTACTGCTACTACTCCTATTTCTACTACTACTAATACTGCTACTATTACTACTACTAGTACTGCTACTCTGCTAATACAACTATTACTACTACTACTTGTTGCTACTCTTACTTTTACTACTACTATTACTACTACCAAATTTACTAATACTACCTTTTCTGGGGAGTGCTAAGAACTGGGATTGTACTATTATTGCTACTACCACTACCACCACAACTACTTCTACCCTCCTACTCCTACTACTTCTACTGCTACTGCCACATTGAGGAGCTTGTACTGAGGAGTCCTAAGTTCCAGGGTTGTAAATCTACTACTACTAACGCCTACTACCACTACTACCGCCACACTGGGGACTGCTAAGTTCTGGGGTTGTCCTACTGCTATTACTACAGTTTGCTACTACAACTACTACTACTACCACTGCTGCTACTACATCCTTAAGTCTCTTTTATATGTATATTTCAGTTTGCGACCATTGAGACGATCGTGACGTCGGTGTCGGACGAGTTTCCCAAATACCTGAGGAAACACAAGCCCCTGTTCACTCTGGTCTGCTGCGTGTCCTTCTTCATCCTGGGCTTCCCTATGATTACTGAGGTGGGACGGCACCCCAAAACTCAGAAATACACACACACATTGTCCCTAGGGTCATTCTGACCCCTGAAAAAATCTTTGCCCTTCAAAATATTTATCTTCATTAAATGTCAAATTTGTGGTAGTGTTGGACTGATATAAGGCTAAAGGTCTAACACAAAGTTAACTGAATGTTTATGCTATATGCTTTATAAAAGTCAAACCGGGTGGGTTTTTTTTGAGTCCAGATTTGGGAAGACAGCACGAGGGTATACAAACAGGGTGCAATTTGTTAAAAAACCAGAGCATGGGGATGTTTTGTTTTCTGCTTTCTTGTGCATTTTGATGTATTTTTTTTTTTTTTAGCTGTCTATGGTTTGAGGAAGATTATTTATATAATCTGTATTTTCAAATTCATTTAACAGAGAAAAGAATAAGGAGGCTAATAACTTCTGTCCAATACCAGTCAAAGTGTCACTTGCATACCTGCATTAGCGACTCATTAAATATGCATGTGATTAATTTGCATAATGAATCAGGTGCAAATGAAAAATGCTGTGGCTGTGCTGTTAGCTTTTGTTTAGCTTGTTTTACCCTAAAATGAACAAATATGTAGGACGTAGTGAGAAGAGAAGGTGTGTCTGCTCTGGAAAGAGGGGGATGGGGTGTCATTAATAAGTTATGGAAAGCAAAAAAGGTGAAGGAATTTTATACTCATTTTCATGGAAACATGAGAGGAAAGAAATAGACGTCAGAGTAACAGCGAGACTTCATGCGCCTTGTTGTCCCATCTCTACTCCCATGAGAATCTGTGAGTGAGAGACAGGCTTCAGGTGAGGCGAGTATCCAATCACAGAGGAGGCTGTCTGTGAGGTGCAGCTGTGAAGGGGACGGGGAGGGAACGACAGAAGCCATGGAGCGATCCTCAAAGAGAAATGCAGGAAACAGCACTAATTTGCTGAAAGCCATTTAGAGTCATGCACTAAGTGACTCAACTTATTTAAGTTAAAGCAGAGGGAGGGATGGACACACACACATACACACACATACCTTGTATACAGATACACAGTTCTCACACTGTAATGAGTACTTGTGTGTGTTTTCAGAGTGGGATGTACATGCTGCAGCTTGTGGACACCTTCGCTGCCTCTTACTCCCTTGTCATCATTGCCATCTTTGAGCTGGTGGGAATCTGCTACCTCTACGGTAAGAACAGGTCTAAACCAGGGCTAAAAAAAAACAGGACTTAAACAAGTGTAAACCAGGACTAAACTGTGACAAAACGAGGTCTAAAGCAGGACTAAAGTTGGACTGAACCAGGTCTAGACCAGGTCTGAACCAGGACTAAAAAGGGACTAAACCAGTGTTAAATCAGGACTAAAACAGGTGTAAACCATAACTAAACTAGGACAAAACCAGGTCTAAAGTTGGACTGAACCACGTCTAAACCAGGAATAAACCAGAACCCGGACTGAACTGTGACTAAATGAAAATACTAATAGTAATAATAGTAACATAATAAAATCATACAGGAATGATGATAACACAACACATACATTAAAACAATAATTACACCGAATGAAAAAACTAAAATCAAAACATTTAATACCTGGATCTCTTTGTTTTAGGTGATTCCAGTTAAATAATAGGCTTTGATGGATTGTCCTGTAATTGCCGTCTTGGCCACCAGGTGTCTCTGTTGCTTCTTGTTTAGACGCTGTGCCTCACTGTTGGAATCCGTCACTGTAGAGTTTATTCAGTTCACTCCATGATTTGGACTCTTTTTCATTTCCCCTTCAGTACAGTTTTATTATGTCACTATCACTTTATTTCTCTGTCCCATATAAACAAATCCATGCTTAAAGCTTCAGATACAAAAACTCTGAACCATCACAACAACATAGCCACCTGCCTGCTTGTATTATTTTGATTTTATGGAGTTTATGGAGACAGTGCTGCGATAGACACTTTGTATAATTAGCAGGCATAGGTTGGCGCTGCTCATCCAGAACTTTCCATTTTTATTATATGTGTTTAACTTATTAATGTTGATTGTTATAATTTTTGCTGTTAAATTTATTGTTTAACATTTTGCAAACAAAGGTCAGCCAGCACTGGCTTTTAAATATAAACATCTTACCAAATGAAATGATTGTATTTAGTCATTAGTCAGAAATCCTAAAATATTGTTTATGGGATTGATGTCAATTTTATGCCTCAGAGCCTCCTCTTCCTCCTCACAGAAGCAACAAATGAAATTCTGTGTTAACTCACAAATTTCAAGGTATTTGTTTTGTTGCTTTAAGTCTATAAATAATTTAAATTGAAATATCCTTGATTAGGAATCTACTGTATAGTTGTTTTAGATATATTCACAAAATGTTTTTCCATTAAGACACAGCTCACTGTAGAAATTCCTGCTGCTCCTCCTCTCTTCCTATAACACCTCTGTCAACTGTGAAGGAAGGAGAGGATTTTTTTTATGTGGATAATTTTCTGTTAAAATATATTTTTCATTTGCCAAAGCAAAAATAACAAATATATTTAGAAAATGTGTTCAGATTCATTATATGATCACACACTGCTGGTCTGTACATGAAACACGGTTCATACACTTTGTAGGAGCCAAAATGCACCCTTTCTCTCTGCCAGTAGGTGGCGCTGTAGGCTTCATGTGACAGGATAGCCTTCCCTATAAACAGGGCAGCAAGAGTGGCCCAGGTGCTGCTAGGTTTGGAGGTAAATTGTTTCTTACCATGGCAACGGACCCGAGTTGTGCATTGTTTGTAGAACTTATGTGTAAAAGGATAAAGCCAATAAAGAAGCTGAACACAATATTTGGACTGTTTTGTGGAGACACGCGTTCCGGAAACCCTAAAAAAGCAGCCAGGAGGCGAGCAGTATAGGGCCGCTTCGCCCCTACACAATTTTTTTACCAAGAATTTTCCATGACTTTTCCTAAACTTTTAATCAAATTTCCAAGACCCGAAAAATAAGTAATAAAATAATAAAATCAATATTAATATTATTAATAAAATAAGTAGTATTCCAAATATCCAACATGGTACGTTAGAAACATACAATCCCAAAGATTCTCAGTGGGGCTAAGATCTGGACTCTGTGGTGGTCTGTCCATGTGTGAAAATGATGTCTCATGCTCCCTGAACCACTCTTTCACATTTTGAGCTCAATGAATCCTGGCATTGTCATCTTGGAATAAGCCAGTGCCACGAGAGAAAAAAAAAATCCATTGATGTAGTAACCTGGTCATTCAGTATATTCAGGAAGTCAGCTGACCTCATCTTTGCACATACCGTTACTGAACCCAGACCTGACCAACTGCAGGAAGGCTCGTACCTATTTGCTTAGTTAAATCCAGGTGGTGACTTTTTTTTTTTTTTTTTTTTTGGCCATGCAGTGCATAAAAGAGTGTATTTTCTGTCTTTCCTCAGGTCTGCAGAGGTTTTGTGAGGACATCGAGATGATGATTGGATTCCAGCCAAACCGTTTCTGGAGACTGTGCTGGGCTTTTGTCACTCCCACCATTCTGACGGTACGTGCATCTCCCCTGTCTTTATTCTCTCTGCGCCTCACAACTGCATTGATAGTGGGCACGAATAGGGCGCAAATTGGTCCTCTTAAACACAAAATTACTTCCTACCTCTATTTTCTGTTACGTCTGCTGCCTCGTACAGACACTCTTATGAAAATAAACAGGAAGAAAACACATCTGTGGGCGAGGTAAGTGCTGTTGGGACGTACTGTGAGCAGTTATTACAAATGCCCTGTCATATTTGAGTTTTAACACATTTGTAAACAAGCATCTTTCTGACATCTTGTACCACTGTTTATGAAAAATAGGAGGAAAATAAGTTGTGGGCAGAGGTGGGGAGATTCGCCACTGTTACTTCAAAATAATATTACTTGTGTGCTGAGTTCAAGGTTAAGATCGAGGTCAAATTGATTTCTGCAGCACATTTACGACAACCAAAGCTGCCCAAAGTGCTGCAAATTATTATTACAAAACAATGAATTAAAAAAACAAAAACAAATATAAAATACCAAAACACAAAATATCAAAGCTAAAAAATATTTCACAGAAGGCATGTAAAAAAATAAAAAATAAAATAAAACAATTGAAAAAAAAAACACAGCTCAGCCTGTATTAAAAGCTAGTGCAAAGAGATGGGTTTTTGTGATGATTTAAAAGTGGTCCAGCCCACAGTACAAAGAGTTACAGTAGTCCAGACAAGACATTATGAATGCGTGGATGGCTTTTTCACTCCATTAAAAGGCAGATACGCTTTAACTTTACTTAAAAGACAAAACTAATAAAAGCTTGTTTTAACCTACTGAACTAATTAGTTATCTATGAAGAGCTGTCCAGGATAGACTTGAGTCCAAGTCAGTAAGTCCAGTTATAGTCATGGTAAAACTCAAACAGTGCCTTCACATGGATCTGCTTAGCTGTTGAGAAAGCTGTGGAGTGTCTGCCAGACCAGTAGGGGCGCTATAGGCCCTGTCACCGCTAACGCTACAGTCTATACAATATTTTGCATTATAACCTATAAGAGATTATTTGTCCAATTAAAACTTAAAGCTGCTTAAATATAAAATAGCTACATACATTCACTTCAAACTATTTAAACTCTTATTCAAACAAATTAATATTAAGTTATCACAATTAGCTGGGCTTTTAAACACTAGAGCAAATGTATGCTTGCAGATTAACAGCATGTCAGCGCTAACCATGTATGTTGCTATTAATAATATGAAAAGCCACACGTGTAGCTGTAGCTGTGAGAAATGAGGTTGGACGGTGACAAACAGCCCACTGGTCACTCGCAGTCCTCCTTCCCGTCCTCACAGATGAGATTCCCCCAATCTCATTTACTTCATTTATTTCCACCCACTCCTCCTCCTCCTCTCCACATTTCCATTTTTCATTTTTCATCTTCTTTCATTATTTCTATTGGAGTGTGACCGGAAACAGATGCAGATACGAGAGGACATTTTTCAGACGCCCATTCTGCAAATATCAGGTCCCCACTCGATCTTTTGGCGACGTGTCTCTGGCTCAGTGCAGTTAATGAGGAGATTTCTACTCTGGCCTCATACGCCACCTGTACTCGTGTGTCTGTGGACATTTAGAGACACTCTTCACCTGTACTTGTGTGTCTGTGGACATTTAGAGACACTCTTCACCTGTACTTGTGTGTCTGTGGACATTTAGAGACACTCTTCACCTGTACTCGTGTGTCTGTGGACATTTAGAGACACTCTTCACCTGTACACGTGTCTGTGGATATTTAGAGACACTCTTCACCTGTACACGTGTCTGTGGATATTTAGAGACCTGTATGTTTTGTAGATTAGATGTTAAGTAACCCATCAGTGTTGCTGTCTGCAGGGTATCCTGTGCCTGAGCCTGTACCAGTGGAAGGTGATGACCTACGGGAACTACACCTACCCCACCTGGTCCATGGTCCTGGGCTGGCTCATGGTCATCTGCTCCGTCATCTGGATCCCCATCATGTTCTTCATCAAGATGTACCTGGCTCCTGGATCATTCATCGAGGTATGGATATTCATTCACACTTCGCACACATTAGATTACGTGGATTTTACAATGACAAAAACTGTGTCAGCCTCGCTAACTGGCCACTGTCCAGGGTGTGCCATGCCTAAGGCCCATAGTTGCTGGGATAGTCTCCACAAACTTTGTTTATCAGGGTGCCGAAATTACGGCAAGCATGAAATATCGAGTAAAGGCTCATTCATACTCCATGTTAAATACACATTTGGATATGGACGGAGCACTCTGTTCGTCTTCTTTGTTCATTCTGATATACGTTGGCCTGTTTTCCCAGAGCTTGTGGATACAGACGAACAGAGCAGTACATGTGTTGACCGTTGGAGGGCGCTAGTGAACACAGCTCAACAGGCACAGCAGAGGAAATGACTGAACTTTTTAAAGAGTGACTGGAGCTAAAGTTAATCCCAGTTTATTTAAAGACGTAGAGTGAAAACCTCCTCCAGCGCCACCATGTTTGTTATTACTGTTGCTCTTTTTCTTTCGTCTTGGTAAAATTTTTGACTGTTGCCGATCACCCCCTACTGGTCATTTAACATAGCACACATATTCACATACAAAACGGTTGGAAATATAAATACTGTGACGCCAACAATGCTTGGAACTGACAGACCTACTTAGATACTAAATGAGCCTTATGTGTCTGAATCCATTCATCTGAGTGCCCAAAATTGTCCAGTATATAGTCCGGCTCCATGACTAAAGGTTTAGGGACTAGGGAGGCAATTCGGACACAGCTTTTGACTAGATTCTGTGTTTTGAAAGGAAAGCACAATTACAAGTTACAGTCGCTGTGGGAAGGTGGTCATTCGCGTCATGTCTGTTCGAGGTCGAGTTTGCACAGCTGCACCAGCAGCGGGCAGAAAGTTGAAATAAGCCAGATTTCCAGTTTTTAAAATAAGAAAATAATGTTAACATGCACAAAAATGAATTGGAGATACCTATAAACATTTATGCTCTTATGGTATTTTGTTTCAAAGTGAAAACATTTCTACAGTGTGTGTGTGTTATTATCCATCTTTTAACATGCGTTTCATGAAGTCCACCCATGTAAAACCCAACCTTGTCTCCTCCCCCTGTAGCGTCTGAAGCTGGTGTGCGCCCCTCAGCCCGACTGGGGTCCGTTCCTGATGAAGCACCGCGGAGAGCGCTACAAGAACATGATAGACCCGTTAGGAACCAACTCTTTGGGCCTGAAACTTCCCCCCAAAGACTTCCAGCTCGGATCCTACCAGTAGCACCAACCAACATCACCCCCTGCCCCTATGGTCCACCCGCCTACAACCCAGCCATCTCCACCCGAACTGGGGCAGCTGAGGACATCCAACACCACCACTACGTCTTCAGTTTTATTCACTGGGACCGCCGCTGGATTTCCGCCATATCCTGTCATGGAAAACGGGAGGAAATAATTGGGTTTTGTCTTGAAAATTCACTGCGCTACATGGCTAAGTCAGTTCAGCGTCACATCGTACCCTCTTTCTTGGGCCATTTCAATCTCTTTTACTATTATTTAATTTTTCTTTAGCGCTCCCTCAAGCCAAGTAGACCACCCCTTAAATGTCATGGATATTCATGACAACCCTGTCCCATGTTTTGCTTCCCATTTTCACTTTTTCTTCGAAGACTTCACACACTTTTTGGGCTATTTTTGGAGCTCTCATCAGCTCCTGTTCATGCCCATTTGTCATTGTGTCTGAACCCTTTTCCAGGGATCTTTAAGAGAAAAAAAAATAAACAAAATAAAATGTGTTGGAAAAACGAAAAACAAAACTCGACACTGCTATAAGAACTGCACTTGCAATATTAGACTGGCCATAGCTGCTCCCATCGGAGTCCTGTGAACTGTGTTTGTGAGTGCGCTAACTGCGTGTGTGTGTGTGCGTGCGCGTGTGAGCTGCCATTTTGTGTCTAGACATGTAATAAATTGGTGCAAAGCAACAAAAAAAAAAAAAAGAAAGAAAAAAAAAAAGAAAGAAAACTGAGCGACAGACAGCTGAGATTGGCATTTTTTTAGGTTCCATGCTTGTATCAGTGTAATGTCACAGACATATAGTAGCATCTACCCAGGCTGGAAGAGATGCAGTTGCTATTTGACGTTTCTGCAAATCAGTTTCTGTCCAGTGAAAATGGTAAAACATAGACCTGAGTGTAAGCAAACACAATACAGTTAGCATTACTAGCATTAGCATTACATTTTTGGCAAGGATAACAGCCACAAGCATTCAATAATTAATACATTTAATACAAATAATACATTTGGAGATGTAACAAAACATTAATTCTCGATTTTTGGTCACTCACATAAAATAAATAGTCCAGTTCTGGCAATTACTTGAAGTGTAGTGGCCATTTTATTAACTGTAATTGTAATGTCACTATTTTACTGGGAAGTCTGAATGTGTTGTGCTGTGTGGCAGTGGTTCTCAAATATTTCACACAAAGTACTACATGAGAAAATATTTGACTTTACAAATACTGACTAAAATTTGCCTTAACTAAAGTCTTGATTAAACTAAGACTTAAATGGTACTAAACCATAACTGAAACAGGACTTAACAACGACTAATCCATGTCTAAACCAGGACTAAACCAGGTCTAAATCAGAACTTAACAAGGACTAATCCAAGTCTAAACCAGTATTAATCTAAGACTAAACCAGGTGTAAACCAGGACTTAACTACATCTGAACTAGGTCGTGACTAGCCCTACCTAAAGCAGCATTAAAACAGGAATAACCTGCTCTAAACTGCAAAAGACTCCACCAGAATACCACCAGAAGAAGGCCATGTACCACCAACTGTACCACAGTTTGAGAACCACTGCCCTATGGAGAAGAAAAAAAATATATTTCTATTCTAATTGTAGTACCATAAACATCCACCAGGGCACCTCACCATTAGGCGTTGCATTACAGCAAAGCAACTTAAACTGACCTAAAGTGACATATTAAGCATGCACCAAAGACCAAACCCAAGTTAAAGTATATAGACTTGTGTCCTTGAGTTGTATCCTTGGATAGTGTTGCTCTGGTCCAAACATTGGGGACGCCTATATTACTAATTTGCAGAGACGTTTAATAGAAACAGCTTATTTAACTAGACTGGGTTTTCCCACATTCGGTTCCTCTTCTATATAAATATCTCTATGTAAATCCACTCCTGCTTCAGCTGCTCCTGCTTTGTCCAAAACAACAACGGCCCGATATCTGGTCCCTATTAGCGTACAACACTTATTTCCAATACTATACACATTGCCATTAGCCTTTAGGGTCCTCACCACTTCCCATAGAGATCTATAACCCTTTTTTATCTGTCTATTTGTGTGTCTTTTTTAATCCTTCACTTATTCTCGTGCAGTGTAGGACGTCACTAGCAAAAAAAGACGTAGCTATTAAGTGTCCATTTTACCCTATTTTAACAGTGCTTTCATTATAGTTAAGACTTATATTTATCTCCGTAGAGTGTGCCGTGAACTTGTTAAGCCATCGGATCACATCACTATATTCACAAAGAATATATATATAGTTAAATCCAAATATATGTAGCCTCCAGTGTTGGAAACAGATGCTAATATTAATGCTAATGCCTCCATGTTGTGTTGATGTATCATCCGTTGTCCTGAAGTGTACGTACGTTGTAAGTGTGTTAGCGGTCGTAGCTAGCTGTAGGTAAAAGTGGGCTTAGTCTTGGTCTCTCTCCTCGTCTCTGGGTTTTGTGCTTGTCGTGTTTTCATCACGGTGAGAGGTGTTCATGGGCAGGGTTCCCACGCATTTGAGAAAAGCATTAAAGTTAGAAAATAGAGATAAAAAATATTGGTACATTCAAGAAGAAGTGAAAGAAGTATTTGACTCATGTAAAAGTATGTTTACTCAGGCAAATTAAGCAGCTGCATAGGGCCCCACAGACATTAGAGGGGGCCCTAAAGCTTATCCAGCATTTGCTGATTTGATTTATTTGTCAACTCTGTTTGATTAATGAATATTGTGGTGCTTGTTATTGCCAGTCATTTTTGAGAGGGTCTGTCTGTGCTATACTTTTGTTTACCTGTTTACCTGGGGTCCCCTGGGAGACTTTGCAAGTGCAAAATGTATCAACACATTCATCCCCCTAGAAAAATCATTTGTCATCAATCAAAAAATAAAATAAATCAAAGTTATAAAAGTAAAATTAGAGGCTTGGCCCCCAAATGTACAGGAGCGGCCCTGCTAAAATAAACATAAAATAACATAAGTAGAAGTAAAAGCTACATGGGTTAAAGTAAAAATGTTCTGAGTGTAAAGTTTACTTAAACAGAATGCTGCTGCTACTACTACTACGATTACTACTACTACTACTGTTAGTGCTTCCATGAATACTACTACTACCGCTGCTACTATGTGTGCTACTTTTACTACAGCTCCCACTAATATCATTACTAATAGTACTACTTTTACTACACTATTTGCCATACTCTCTTAAATAATATTAGATATGTAGAAGTAATAGTACTCTTTACATACTGTAAATAGAAAGTATTTACTGTTATTACTACCACTACTACTACTTTTACTAGTTCTTCTAGCACTACTGTTACTGCTGCCTCTGCTGCTACTTCTATTACTACTGCTTGTGCTGCTACTAGTACAAGTATTACCAAGTTATAAGTACTGCTACCGCTTCTACTATTACTACAACTTGAAATACTAGTACTACTGCTTTAACTGCTATTATTACTAATACTACTCAAATTACTGCAACCCTCTTTGCCAGAGAGGTAAAAAAAAAATGCACTAATTCAGAGGAAAACGAAGCAAAGTGCTGAACTAAGCAAACATAGGAAAATTACAACATTTGAAATTACCACTGGACCTATTCTACTGTGCTTAGACAACAGCATGTCCCCGCAAGGCTGCCGTAGCTGTTCACATTTTATACATATATACCATATATAAGGAAAGAGGAGTGAAATTGAAATTCAATGTGCACTTCTGCCACTAGATGTCTCCAAAGGTCCAGTATGTAAGTTGTTGTTTTCTCAGTGGTTTAATCAAAGACATTGATATGTAGACGCTGTGTTGGCTGCTGGAGCTATCATCACATTGGCAACCTTAGCTACTCCCAGCGCTTTTCAGAATTCTGTAACCCGTAGACTGTGTTGCTATAGTGTGTAGCATTAGCTTCAAATATCGCAAATTATGAATATTCAAGACTGATTAGGCAGCTGTCACCACTCGACCACATGTGTGTGTGTCAGAGCCTGGTTAGAAATCATTACTGTATCCACTTTTAGAAGTTGTATTTATTATAGCAATCAGCAAATATATTAGCATGTAAGCTCAAGGCTAAAAAATATAACAGTAGGTTTCTACTGGACAGGAGTCACAGAAATGTGGCGTAGTCATGTCTAGGTTCAAATCATGAGGGTTTGTTAAGGCCTGTTAGAGACATGTTAGCTTGGGACACCATACAGTATATAAACTAGCACAAAAAAGACAAATATCCAGCAGGTGGCAATAATGTACCTTTTTGGATTCCAACTGCCATAAAATGCTGAAAGAAGAAGAAGTGATAAGAAGTTCCAGCCACTTATATTGTACTAAAACATGCTGATGTTATTGCTATTATGTAAGAAATCTTTTGTAACATTAATCTCTGGATTATTGTCTAAAATGTGTGGGGACCCTGCTCTTTCAGACTTCTGCCTCTTGCTTCTACGTTTAGCTGTGTCTCATATGTAAAGAAAAAAAAAACAGGGTCTCAGGAACAAAACTCGCTCCCTTCGTCGGTCTGAAGGGACTACGGTTTTCAGTGCATAGGAAACAGAGAGTTAGAGCCATCACGGTGCGGCGACAAAAGGGTTCGAGAATCAAAAAAACACACGACCTTTGACCCGCCGCACTCGTTTTTTTCAGGGCCTTTTCCAAAACCCTGAGTCCAAAACAAGGACCATGTCATTCTCCCATTCGCCATTCATTCATACAGCACACTATTTTCATCATGTATCTTGTATTACCATTTGCACAAGTAGAATTTAATATTTCATACAGAGGAAAAGCTAACTTTGACCACAATTGCAAACAATGGGTCTAATTATTTATTTTGTAAATAGATGCTAATATGATAGAGCTATATGTTGAATAAGCTATTTTAAGAGTGCACATTTTTAATTGTTGCCAGTATTCTATTGTTTATAATTATGCAAGCACATAATACTTTAAAAATGACAAAGTTGTTAATATTGTTATAAGGGACAGCTGGTATAGATAGGCCAGCCCATTCCTATCATTAACTATAAAAAATTATTGCTAAAAATGTATATTCATATTCTATATAGTTTAATAATTGCACAATATTTTGAAATTTATTTGATGTCGCCTCACCGCAAGAGGGTCCCAAGTTTGAATCCTGGACCAAAAGAAGTTATAAAGAAAGGTGGAATAAAAAGGCCAGGTGCTCCAAGCCATCAAATATGATGAAATATAAATAATATAATGTAGTGATTGACAGCTGTGATAGCCCCGTCCCCATGAGTCTTCAGGTTGGACAAACACACGAAGGTAAAAACTCATGCAGAGATTAAGAAATATAAGAAATTAAGTAAGTTTAGTGTCTAGCTTTTTTCCAACTCTTGGTACATTTTGTGAAATCTCCAGACCATCAGAGCTGTTACCACTGTGCTTAATGACAGTGCGGCATGACCTCTGCAGGGCCACTGTAGCTCTGCCACATGATCCAGTGATTCTCAAAGGTTACACACCAAGTACATCTGTGTTGGACTATAATAAACTTTACTAAATTAGGAACTAAACCAGGACTAAACCTACAATAAACCAAGCCAAGATTAATCTAGAACTAAACCAGAACTAAACCAGGGCTGATCTGGGATAAGATCACGGGTCTGCAACTTTCTGGATCCAAAGAACCAATTAATGCCAAAAATATAAAATTTGCATCTGTAAAGAGCCGCAACCAGTTTTAATGCATGAAAGTCACTTAGTCTAAAACTGAAAAATAGCCTAAGGATGGTCATTTGGGTAATTATTGCAAACTAACAAAGGACTGTGTTAAATATGGCACTGATGATCTTTTAATATGCTGCTAAACGGCAATGTAATAGGAGCCACGTGCACTCAGAGAACTGGAGTTACATCCAGTAACTATTTCATGGGTTTATTTGAAGTGTGTTGCACTTCAAAACGGCTCGTGCATGCAGTGTGTGTCAATAAAGATTACAAACAGCTGTATTATAAGTTAATAGCATATTCTGAAAAACTTACATTTTTAATAGATAGGATGATGCAGATGTAGGTTGTTTTATAGTCGTCTACTTTTTCCTTTATTGACTTTACGTAAACAGATATCAAATGCCCAAAGAGCCTCGAGCAGGGCTAAAGAGCCGCATGTGGCTCTAAAATAGGTTGCAGATGTCTGGACTACATCATGACTAATTTAGGACTAATCTAGGATTAAACCAGGGCTGGTCTGGGACTAGATGAAGACTAAACCAGGTCTAAACCAGGACAAAAATCTTCCCTTTATGATTCATATTTCACTCTCTGAGACACGTAAATACTACTTTAAACGTGCAGTATAAATCTAAAAGCGTGTATATGTCCTTAATGCTTAACATCCTTCTTAGTTAAATTAAGTTGCTTTTGTTCACTGTTAGTCCCTGTTATCCCATAATATTGTTAATTCTAAGGAGAAAAGTCTGAAATGCAATAATTAACCCAAGACAGTGTTTCCAACCTTTCAGACGAAGACTTCTTAATGAACTGCTGCAGTTAATAACCACAAATGTGTGGCTCCGAGATGTTTTCCACTCTCCTCCTCTGCCGCGTGGTCCATCAAAGTCACTCAAATCACAGTAATTCAGCTCCTTTTTCAGTCCCTTTAAGCCATTACCTTTTTGACGTAATCAGCAGACAAGGATGTTTTAAGTGCTTCTCGGAGTTCTATGGCCCGCTGTGAGGGAACGTATTGCCAATGTATGTAATTCTCTTCCAGTTCTGATTGGCTTTTTGAGAGGCTTTTAACCCCACAGGAGCCTAATCACCGTGTGAAGTGTGAAGGAGGTTTTCTCATTAGAATAAGGCAGGAGGTAGTTGTAAATAGATGTTCCTCAAGTATAAATGTACTGGGACAGATTCCCTGCAGAGGTGTCCACAGGGAATCCTCTACCTCTATCTAACTCTTTTTTAACACCAACTAACTTTATGTCCTCTGTCACTACATCCATAAATCTTTTCTCTGGACTTCCTCTAGGCCTCCAGCACTAACATCAGCATCCTTCTACTCATATATCACTATCCTTCCTCTGTACATGTCCAAAGCATCTCAGTCTGGAAACTTTACCTACAAAACCTCTCACATGAGCTGTCCCTCTGATGGGCTTGTGTGAACTAATTGTGTCCATCCTCGGCATAAACAAAGAGAACAGAAACAGCTCTCCTCTGGCTCCAATATACACTGATCAGTTATAACATTATGACCACTGACAGGTAACATGAATAGCACAGATGCAGCATGTTGATGTGCGAGAAACAGGAAAAATGCACAAGGATTTGAGCGAGTTCGACAAAGGCCAAAATGCGATGGCAAGAGATGACTGGGTCAGAGCAGCTCCAAAACTGCAGCTCTTGTGGGGTGTTCCCAGTCTTCAGTGGTCCTATCAAAAGTGGTCCAAAGAAGTAATAGTAGTAAAACAGTAGGAAACCGGCAACAGGTGATGCAAGTGAGGAGTGAAGGCTGAGGCTATATCCACATGAAGACAAAAACGTTTTCCATAAACACGGCACTGTCTCAGAAAATGTTTTTGTCTACACAGGTCCACACAAAACCACTGAAACTCTGTAATACATACTGTATGCCAGGCCTTTTAGTGGCACTGTAACGCTGCCACAGAAACACACCAAAAACAGACAAAAACACATGGGGCATGAACAGAAAACTGGTGTGATGTAAACATAATAACATAAATGGGCAAGCTAGAAAGTGGATTTTGAGAGGAGCAGAATATTTTGCTGTAAAAGCCATAAAAAGCTCCGTAACATCTGCAGCTCAACCACAACACTGTAAGACACCACTGTTGCTGTCATCAGAGTTTAGTGCATGGTTAAAGGAGAGGAGGGGCTACGGTGTCATTGTTTCATAAAAGATGTGTATGAGCTGTAAACAGGAAAACATGTAAACAGCTTTTTGAAATCTTTCCACTTTGGGTATCAAAAAGGTTCGTATTCGGGCTCCCAAAATGCCAGATCTCTGTGGATGAAATGCCCATTTGGTAAAACATCTTTGTGGATATGCCTAAGTCCGTCTCCTTGTGGACAAATCCTGAGGCCAGTGTGGTCCAAGATCCAACAGACGAAATACTTTAGCTCAAACTGCTGGTGGTCATAGTATTAAGCTTGATCGGTACAAATAGCAGTTAGAGGGACTTCTTTTGAGCTAATGCAAGATTCACTGACTTCTACTTCATCTACATGAGTCTTTTCCTATATGTCTCTCCATGACCATCTCCAAACAGCACAGACCTGAGTTAAGAGGTTGCACAGTTTGAAAAGCACCACATATATACGAGTACAATAAGTTTCTATGAGCACAATGTCCCATGGTGTGAGTAGCTCGCTTGTTGTGTTCCTCCGTAGATCGTTGCTTTAAGTGCGTTTTGTGGTGTGCGTCCTTGTATGCTTGTTTGTGTGTGCGTGTCCTTGTTATTAGTTTCCTTTCTACTATCCTTCCTATCCCTCAATTCCTTACTTGTTGCAATCAAAAAGACGAAGAAGTTTTTCCGTGCATGGTCAAAGACAAAGTATAGAGGGAGCAGAAGAGATCCTCCACTGGACTCTGTTTCCCAGGAGCACTTGCAGCTTCTCCTCCTTTTAAACTCTCACAGGACTTTGGAACTTTTTTGGAGGACTTTTGAGAAACTTGCTCCGTTCTTATTGGGTGGAGCAGGTTGTAATCATATCGACGTAGTGTGTGCGTTTTGTAGTAAAACTTGAAAAACAGAAAAGCCTCTTATTCCCTGAAATAGATTTATTATTAATGATTCATCTAGGGCCGTGACATTTGTATGTTTTGTGTTTGCTGTGTCTCTGGGTTCGGTTACCTCTGGATTTCAATGCGGACAGCTGTGTACATCAATATTTTAATCACTTAAGGGTTTTGTCTAGCAAACCAAAAACTGCCCACATTCACCCGAACTTTTATACGTCTGGGTCTATATTCTGCTTTTATTAATATTGTTAAGCCAATCTTGGTCACCTCTAGAACAACACTTTAAAAACATTTAGTGACTAAAAGAGAATGTTTTAACAAGTACTCTACCGGTGCCATAAAGAAACAGCAGAGGGCAGCAGAGTGGTGCTGTCTTTTGAACACAATCAAAGAAAAAGAGCTGTTCGCTTCTGTATGATTTTACTACAAAAGGAAAAATGTATGTGAGGAATCAGTGCAAACAAAGCTGTGCCCAGTTTTTTGTATAAATGAATCAGAGCAGACTGGATGTAGAGGGCTTGTTGGTTGGTCAGTGCTTCCTGGAGTGGGCGGGGGCTCGTGGGAGAGGCAGAGCTTTGTGGTACTACAGGATTACTCAAACAGGCATGAATGAAACAAAACCCAACTCCAGGTATGTTTCTGATGAGGGAACAACATTATAACGATATATAATGATAGAAAGGTCTAAAAAGTGCATATTGCAGTATATAGCCCATTTAAAAAAACAAAAACAAACAAACAAACAAACAAAAAAACAGGTATAAGGATAGGTAAAACTATGGGTTCAACCTCAATGCCAAAAGGCTATTGCTCAGTAGTAATGAAATTTGGTGCAGAGTCTACTTCTGTTACAGTAGGCCTCTATTGACACACCACCCATGGATGACATATGAGTTTAGTTGAATAATGGCATGAACACAATATGGAAAAACAGCCATAATGTTAATAACTTTTAATAATAATGAATTGGTCTCATACAGGCTTTTCTAGACATTCACAGTCACTTTAGAACCAGGTTCATTATCCCTTTACTTCTCAATCACACTCTGTGGCAGTGAGCTTCTTTTGTAGCTACAGCTGCCCTGGGGAGACACTGACAGAGACGTGGCAGCCATTTTGCGCCTAGGGCCTCTCTGACAACCACCAATCACACAATCACACACACTCATTCAAACATAGGCATACTGTGTCTTCCTAAGACACAAAGGCAGTATGTATTCCCAGTAGCGGGGATCGATCCTCCAACCTTCCAGTTAGTGGGCAAATGTCTCTACCTACTGAGCTTCTGCTGCCTTTTTTTTAAGCAATTTTACCAAGTGAATCCTGTCCTTACTATTCCATTGGCAACTGGACAAATAATGCTACTGTAAGCATACCATTTAACCCAAAAAAAGCAGCTTTTCTGGACGAATGAACTCAATTTTAACGTAAATAGTGCTGCTGCACACAGACAGCCATTTTACTTATTTAAAAATATATAGGTTATAGAAGTAGGATAAAATGTATGATCAGAAACAGTTATCCAGTGCAACTCAAAGCCATCACAGACCTATAGTCCGCAGTGAAATCCAGAGGCTGATGTTGTCTTAACTCCATGTTGAATCCTTATGGAGGTGTGCCACAGAAGAAGAAGCTTGCATGAGCAGTTTGTGTTGCTGTACCTGTCCATGTATACTCTCGTATACCGTAGTACCCTCGCAGTAGTCTGTGCATGTTTACTTTAGGAGGCTTCTGTTCAAACCAAGAAGGGTTGTTCACTCCTTCCACAGAAAAAATGGAAGGAAGAGTTTAAAAAAATATATAGATACAAGGCCCTGTTTAGACCGGGAATTAAGACGTGAATTTTATACTGTATGTTCAAGTGATGCCTATTTTTTGTTTTTTTACTTGTTCATAGCATCTACAAAAGTTTTGGTATGAAACAAAAGCAATTTTGGACACTCTATAGGTTGTGGCTGGTCATGTGGCCCCTTGTGGATTCAACATTGAACTTGTTGGAAGATGCCACCATATTGGGAAGGTCAAATCTGTATAATAATAATTTGATTGGATTTATATTGCACTTTACAAGCTTCTCATAATTGTCAGAAGTGTGGCTGCAAATCTGCACCTTTGGTCTCGACAGTATGCACTGCTGGTAGCGGGGCTCGAAACGCCTCTAGCAACTGAGCTACTGTTTCCCCAATCTGAACTAAAACAACTATAAACTTTCTTCAATTAGAACAGATTTTTTTTTGCAAAGTTGTCAAAAGTAGCAGAAAATTATTTTTTTAAATGTTTATTGGTTGCTCTTAAAAAATTATACTTTTTAAAAGGATCAAAACAAAATTATACCTTAATAATAAGCTGTACTTATATTTACAATCTCGTATTAATTTAGTGCTAAGTCTAAACAGGGCCTCTTTGCTTTGCCTGCGAACCTTTGGGCAGTAGAGGTAACCAAAGACCGACCTTTAATGTACAAAAAGAATATATATATAAAATATATTTAAAAAAAAGGGTTGTAGTGTAAAAAAATTCTAATGTTTAGAGAGAAAAGTGTTTGAGGAAGTGCCGATACTGCCACTCATTCTCACGTAGTGTTCGATGTTCCGCCAATATGTTACACACTCGTTCAGGTAACCGTTGGCCTTATAGACGTCTCTCCAATGGTAGAATTATGTATCAGAGTAACACTTCTAGCTTCTCTTCGTCTGTCTTCTCCAGTTCGTTCCTGTCGTGTGTGGTGTCTCCGGGCACTTTATGCTCTGACCTATGGCTGCATAGGTTAAATTTCTAATTACTTGAGTAATGTCATTTATTCTGTGTGTCCTATCGAGGTACTGCTGCCTATGGATATAGATATGTGCCTCCAAAAAGCTCATACCACCTTTGATTTGATGATACTAGAATAGAGATATATAAGAATATGTTTTAAATCTTTATCTGTGTGAAGTGTAAAAAAAAAGAAAAGTCTATATCATTAATGTGAAATGCATTGATTTATTTTGTTCTCATGATCTTTGAGGCCCTACCTCAGATTTTGTATTTATGTATAGAGATGCAATTGGATTAGAGTACAGTATCTTTGCCAATAACAGTATATCGCTATTATATCATGAGATGTATATCCTACAAATCAATAAATAAATGTTATTGTTTCTCTCTCGGGTCTCCCTCCTTTCTCTGGTTCCAATATTATTTAACCCTTATACCCCAATTTTAAAAAGTTAGGTTACTGTAAAGAGACAAAAGTGTCCCTGTAACAAAACATCATAAAAATAGTAAATGTTGTTATTTCTGTGTAGTTTGTGACAGGGACACTTTTGTCACTTAACAGTAACAACCTAACTACAAAAAAATCCTAAATCTCTGTTGTTGGTAATCTTTGAGATACCAAATGTTGTAATAACCCCCCTAGAAAAATCCACATTGCTTTGAAAATATTGAAACTGTTTCATTTTTGTGAGTGTTTTTTACTCAAAAAAATTAAGATGACATTACATACACTGGCATAAACATTTGTTAATATTTTAAGGAGTGTAATATTTTGTATTTATGGCAGGGCACAAGTTGATTAAAAGATTTATGCAAAAAAAAAAAATAAAATAGAAAAAATATGAATGTATACTATTTCTATGTTGTTTTGTGACGGGGACACTTTTGTCTCTGAACAGGAGCAGTGTCACAGATTTAGTTAAAGAGAGTAAAAATGAAGTAATATTAGATTTGTGTTTAGAAAATCAACATTAGTGATAACTTGCTGCTTTAAGGCTCTGTTCATATAATCTCTGATCATTCTCACAGCTGACTGACACATACAGGACACAGCAGACTGTTGAATTCAGACACAACTGAGAGAGGAAAGAAGTCTATGCAGAGGCCACACATGGAGCACAGGAAAGAGGCGCCATGCTCACGTTCTCTCAGAGCCGAGGTCTGATGCACGCCTAATCCAGCACAAGTGGGATGGTGTGTTTTATTGTGTGTTTGTGATTGTGTGTTTTGATCTTTTGTGGTTTTTAATCATTTGCATGTTTTAGTTTGCTGTGTTTTTAGATGCACCTATTTTTAGTCCAGCCTCCCCAGCTTGTCGCTATGACAACCCTGTAAACCACATGACTCTCTGCTCCAATCAATCCCCACTGCAATCAGCACACCTGTGAGTTGGCGGGGAAAACTAAAAGAAGAGTGTGCTACAAACAGAACACAGGAGGCACGCCAAAAAAAAAAAAAAAAAAAAAGGACAGCAAAAAGACAGGACGGAGGGCATGGAAAGGAGAGAGGGCACCGTGGGGAGAGCATTACAGTCGCCACACTGTGACACCTGAGACACATAACTGAGACGACCCAGGTAAGAGCACCATGACGATGAACACAAGCAACGGCAGAGTGAGGAATTCTGCCTTGCACGGTGAGTTCCCAGATAATTGTAATGGTGCTTATGTAGTAAGAACCTTGGGCTCTAGGGTCCTGTTATTTGGCCTGTGTGCGTGTGTGTGCGTGTGTGTGCATGTGTGTGCGTGTGTGTGCGTGTGTGTGCGTGTGTGTGCGTGTGTGTGCGTGTGTGTGTGTGCGCTGTAGGTGGAAGTCTGGTGGTGCGACTGGAGTGGCAGCCAGAGGGCACAGAGCGACGGTACGGGAGGTCAGGAGAAGCTCACTTAAAACAACACTCTGAAGACGCAGCAGCAGGGTGAGGAACCCTGCCAGCCGTGCAAGTGCCCAAGTGCACTTGACAAAGTGCCCTATTATCTTGATACTCCCTGCTGCTGTACCTTTTGCCCTACTACCTACCTACAGATTTTAGAACCCAGTGCGGACCAAGATCTGAACCCTTACAACTGCGATCTCACTGTGGATTTTGCTGCCCTCTCGCCCTTTTTTGTCTGCAGTTTTTTTATATTTTTAAGCTGTCATTGGAATCATTATTTTATGGGGTTTTGTTTTTAACTTTGTTTTAATAAATTATATATTTAATTTTTAACTGTTTGCTTGTTTTTGGTCACACCAAATTGCTGTTATCCCTTTTAAAGTAGCAATAGCCCTTCTATTCCACTCACATTTGCTACATTTAATTTCCATGTCCATTAATAGCCACCATCCCCTATTACACATGGACGCTGAATGCACAGTGTTCGTTTGAAATTAAGTTAAAATATGCCCGAACATACAAATAAGCTCCTATATTATATCCTTGGCATATAAATATTGCTATTTGATAAAAATGTGATTAATTAATTACAAAGCCTGTAATTAATTAATTTTTTTATCACCTCTCACCACTACTAAAAACACAATAAATAAGTCAAAAGTTACTAATTTAAGTGTTTAAGAGGAGCTCTTATAGAGACTTATTGCATCCAAATGAACGAGCTGTCAGTGCAGCTGCGTCTCTGAGCTGCCAAAGTCTTGTGCAGAGTCTGTTGACCATGACCTTTGTTGGGCTCCTCATTCTTTCCTCAACCATTGAGTGCACCCTCTCACAGACACCCTCAGACACTCCCTGACCAGTTTGTTCAGTCTGTTACTGTCTCTTACAGTTTCTGTCTCTACTGTCTCTTACACAACTAATGCATACATCTCATTAAAAACATAGAAACGACAATTTCAGCAAATTGATTTATCCTCCAAATACTCCTGAACAAGATCTGGCTCAAGATCTGGAGAAGGGTCCCCAAATCAAGTCTAAATCAAGGCAATCGAAGAAGCCTGCGTGCCACTAATTATACCTGTACCACAGCTTGAGAACCGCTGGCCCAGATCATAGAGCTCACCTCTTTCTCTGGTTCTAGGTTTATTTTTAATGTGTTCACACTGTGTCATGGGTTTACCGTTAGTCTCAGTACGATTGCTGTTTTAGTGCGGTGTGAAAGCAGGACATTTATTTTTTGGTTTTTGCTCATCAGGCCAACACTGAGCTCTGGGCTTTACACAAAAACACATCTATGTTATATCACTGAGAAACTGTCAGTGTTAAAAGGATGAGCTTAAAAAGGATAACTATCAGAAGTCAGTATTATTTAATAGCTCTGCTAATACAAATATGGAATAAAACGTGCTAATACTATATCAAGGATCTTTTCTCTTTTATTTATTTATTTATTTATTTATTTATATGGGACAGTGTGTATTAATTAACAGCAGCTAGTGCCGTAAATACACCGAATTATAGCTCAGAGCTAATTTCCATCCGTAGTCCCCAGTCACTCACTCACATTCACATTCTCCCCAGACACTTCCTCCTCCAGCTCCCCCCTCACCCCAGTCACTTCTTTGATCTCCTCCCTCTCCCCACACACTTCCTTCTGCTGCAAAAAAGCCATTATAACAAACCTTTTTCACAAAATACAAAAGTAATTACTCATTGTATTATCCCATTTCTATTTAACGCTTGTCTAAGGAAAAATGGAGTGAGTGTTTTCAACAAGCTTTTTTTAAGCTACAAAGGCTACAAATAAAGAATTTATTCACTGATTGTCAGGGTAAGTAAAGAAGAAAGTGTAAATGCTATCAACATTAGCATTAGCTCATTACCAGTGACGGCAGATAAACAATGTACTACAGGGTGTCCATAAAGTCTTTTTACAATCTAAAAAAATATATTACAAAGGCAACTGATGAGATATCTTAATCAGATTTGTTCTATGTACTCAGTGGTTATTGAAGTTTTTATTCACATACATAAAAGACAGTTACAGCTCCATGTTCAACAGTGCACAAAGTCCTACACAAGAACTTGTGATTGTACTTTGTTTACAAAGTGCAGCTCTTACAGCCTGCACTCGAGCCAAATGATGAACCAAGACCAAAAGAGTTTGCAGTTAACACTGGAAACAATTTCTGAGAATGAAACGTTCCTCACCCGAGTTTGTTTTAGTGATGAGTTTCGGGGAAACTGAACATAATGTGAGAATCTGGGATCAGAACAGTTCCATGTGCCTGGGGAACTTGTAAAGAGACTTTATGGCATTAGCGTGCGGTGACTTTTTCAAGTGGGCAAGCAGACACATTGACTTCATTAAGTTTTATATGACAACATTTTGATTTAATTTAAATTTAATTAAAAATCACTTAACTGCAATCCCATCAGTGTTTGAGTAGTAGGCTGTTTCAAACTCACACTCTTTCTATATAATTATTATAAGTAATGCTGTTTGTATACAATTTTGGAAAAAATGAAAAAAAAAAAAAAAAAAATTCCACAATGCTGGCCTTCTCTGTCGCCTTATCAAAGAATGTGCCCTAAGTTTTTGTTTTAACTTTATTCATAAGCACTAAAAAGAAGATGGATGGATAGATGAGTGAGGTTCCAGCTTACAGATGAGGGAGGTTCATCAGGACTCACACTGAGTCCACACTGACTGTTAATGCTGCTTCACTGTAATAAAACCTCAAAGGAAGCCTTACACATCTCACCACAAAGCTCCATTTAAAAACACCGTCTCACTGACACTCACCTCTCTACTCAAGCTGCAAATCCAGTCCATGTTGCTTTTTTGAAGAAACGTCCTGTATTTCCTACAGCTGAGTTTGTCCACAATAACCAGAACCCAGTTCATTCACAGTTCTGTAATATTCACATCCAGTCCCAGGCACGGACCGCTGCCTCCTCTCCACTCCTCCAGCTCCACTTCTTACGAACATGTCTGACTCTTAACCATGTACATGAGGCTATCATTTATATGACAGCAGTTTTATGCAGCAGCATGTTCTCATGAGGAACATGAACAGGGTTTAACCTACACACTGACGCGGCGCATGCACTGTGCAGCTTACGGCCCTGTACATTACAGTCCGCTACTTATTGCCAGCTGCTATCAGCCAGCGATCTCTGTCACTGAGCCTGAGATTGACCCCAGCACGCATGCACAACTCTCCAAAACAAGCTGCTGGGCTCTCTGCTTGACATAACTCAGGCAGAAACAGTGCACCTTGACTCCTTTTCCACGGAGGATAAAATGACAGAAATGAATGGCAGAGAGGCAACCTAGCTTGCCTTGACAGTACCTGGAGTGGCCAGCAGGGCGCAGAAAAAAACAGAGTGACTAAAAGCAGGTAATAGACTGATTCTCTATGGAAGTGAACAGCAAAATGAAATGTTTGGGAGATAGTGATTTAATTCCGTTATAGTTTTAATCCGTGTGTTTTTTAGATTTGATTGGTCAAGCACTGCTTGCCTTGCTTGCCCTCACGGCACGCCCATGCTTTATGGCCATCCTGTATTAAATTCTATGAGATTGAAAATGTCACATATGAATTCTAGGACAGCACCAATCTGTAGTTTACATATTTACAGCCGATTTTGATTCACAGTGAGATTGATGCTGATATTTTGAAAATGAAAACATGTTCATTCGATATTACTCACAATTAATATTATGTAGGAATCTGTATCCTCTGCATTTGTATAGTATCATGTCATTGAGGGGCAGGTAGTTGTTGGAGCAAAAACTTTTGTTTTTGGACTCAGACATTTTACCCTACTTGATATTGCTAAAATATCTGTAAGTATCGCAACACAAGGTCCGGTTGTGTGAAAAAGGCCTACTGAATATGCTCCGTTGTCCTTTCCTTCAGACTGAATCATCTGCCTCCTAGTGCGCAGTAATACACATATTGATTTGGCATAGGTTTTACACCGGATGCCCTTCCCGACACAACCCTCTCCACTTATCTGGGCTTGGGACTGGCACAAAGAGCACAGTGGCTTGGGACCCTGACACTCGATCCCTTTATGGGTACTGTAGCATATACTAAAAATGAATTCAACACTAAAAAACACACACTAGTGAAAAGTATAAGCAAAGAAATTAACATTAAAAAATCAATTTAGTCATGCTTTTTTGCCTTTATTTTGGCCAGTATTCTGCATTGTCAACTAAATTCCTCGCTGCCTTTCAAACATAAATGCTCGTCTCTGTGCTATAACTATTGTTTTCTCAACAGAAGAACAAACAGGAGAGTCTGGCGTCGACAGTGAATCCCAGTGGGTTGGGATCTGTCAGTCAGGCAGAAGGTTTGTTGTTTATGAAAATTGTGATCAAAGAGGGATAAATTATGAAGAGGCGGGGGACCCAGCATGGCTCTGGGCGAGTTGTACGGCGTAAAAAAAAAACAAAAAAAAACAGACAGACAAGACGCCATTTCTGTGTCAAGGCAGATTTACATGTCTTTGAATTAAACGACGACGAGGATGAAAAGGAGGCAGCAGCAATGAATTCAGGACAAAAGATCTGAGCAGTATTAGCACCGAGATATTAATGTGATGGGAAAATGTGTTTAAGATGGATTATAAGAAGAGAATCATTAAGTCATAAATAATAAGTGTAATACTGGAGACTGATGTTTGGAGAAGCAGACAGGAGTAGTGATTTTTATTCTGTTCATCATTTATACCAGTGATTCTTCACCTTTGGACCACCAGCGCCACCTAGAGGGCCGCAAAAATATTTCATGTTTGCTGCATTGGGTCGCGAGACCCTGACGAAAGGTGTTATTAATTGAATATTAGGCTACTTCATCTATTAGACGCCCACTTACAATTGGCTACACTTTCCTACCACTCAGTGCCTGGATGACTAAAGGTTAGACCGTGGTTCAGATCCAGACCCACTTGCTGTCCCTACAGGACCACCTTGAACCTGTCCCACCTGGGCCCACACTCACTTTTTCACTGCTCACCAGTGAGAGAGGAGCAGATGACACTGAGGTGAGTGGCTTTGTGCTGGCCTCAGCTCGCCCCTCCCCTCTGCATTTGTCCTGCATTAAACCAACTAAAGCTCCGAGCGCTGATGGCCTTACAGGAAGATTGATGAAAAATTGTGCCCGTCAATAAAAAGGGGTCCTTGCCAAGCTATTTCGGCTTCTTCTCCAGACCCTTACGTGTCCTAAGTCTTGGAAAGTTTCAAATATTGTCCCAATTCCTAAAAAACCTTGAGCATTAGAAGTGAATGATTTTCACCCGATAGCACTTACCTCCATCTTTTCCAACTGTCCAACTGGACAACTTACAGTTTGCATATAAAAGTATAAAAGTCAGAGAAGCACGGAGGATGCAGCTATTATTCTGTTTAACACCTTAGCTAAGCATCTCCAGGCCTCAAACCACTATGCTAGAATTCTCTTTGTTGATTTTGCATCAGCCTTCAATTCAATGCAAATACATATTTAGCTGCAAAGGCTCGTGGAGTTAGGTGTTAATGGAGGTATAACTAAATGGGTCAAAGACTTCCTTTCCATTCGCCCTAAAAGATTGATCTTTGGTTCTGACGTTTCAGATGAGACTGTGATAAATACAGGGGCACCACCAGGGACAATTTTATCTCCATTGCTTTTCTCTATTTATACAAACGCATTTCAAATCCATGATGAATGTTTTAAATTGTTGAAATTTGCTGATGATATGGCACTGGTTGCCTCACTACAGAAAGGGGAACCTGAGAGGGAACGTTTGTATTTTAATCATCTGTCAATGCTACAACATTGGTGTCGGACAAGTTTTTTTTTAGAAATTAATGCTACTAAGACAAAGGAGCTTATCTTACAAAGCAATAAGGAATTCATACAGCCGGTAACAATCTACAGACAGAATGTTGAGAGAGTTGAGGATTTTAAATATCTTGATACATACATAGATAGCAAAAAAACAAACGTTTGTCAACGTTAGCTCAAAAATCATAGGGAGGACAGTGAGGCCCTTGAAGAGCATTAATGAGGAGAAGATGGGAAGGACAGCTATGAGCATTATAAATGACCCATCCTCTACACAAAGAATTTGAATTATTGCCATCAGGTAGAAGATATCAAATATTACCAGCAAACAAAAACATCTTTAAGAACTCTTTCGCCCCACGGGCTGTGAAAGCACTTAACGCCACAAATTTTAATTAAAATCCAGCTTAGAGTAGTGCTCCTTGATGCTGTGATGTTTATACTGGCCTGATTATTATATTTTACATTGGCTATAGTAATGAATTATTTAAAATGAGATGTATTGCCATGGGTGCAGCCATATTTATATTTTTATTTATTTAATGCTTTGTAGCTTTTAATATGTCTTGCATGTGTGTGAGTGTATTTTTGAGTAATTTGATTGTATTTTATGGTGAAACTGAAGACAAATTGTGGACAACAAAGTTTTTGTATTCGTAGAACTAATAGTAATAGTACTAGTACTAGTAGTGGTTAAACCCCAGCACTCCCCGGTATAATCTCCTAATGATGGTAGTAGTAGTAGTAGTAGTACAAACCCAGAATTTAGTACTCCCCAGTAGGCTCCTCAATGTGGAAGTAGTAGTAATAGTAGTAGTAGTAGCAGTAGTGGTAATAGTAGTAGTACAACCCCAGAGCTTAGTACTCCCCAGTACTACCTCCTCAATGTGGCTCTGAACCAAAGTATGGGCTCATGGAAAGAGAGCGAGAGCTGGTTTTTTTTTTTTTTTTTTTTTTTTTTGCAGTTCTGTTCCTTCAACACCAGATTTCGCCAGAAACTCCACAAAGGTAAAAACATACAAAACATACACAGCAAATTTCCATCTTTGGAATAAACTCTGTGGGAGTTAATAACTACTCTTTTGAAGTGTATATGTAGGACCGTCAATTCTAATCCAAAACGGGATATAAAGTTACCCTTTTTTTGGAGTAGATCAACTCTTTTTTTAAGTGTTATAATAAACCCCCTCGAGGTATAAAAACACTACACCTAAAAAAAGTAATTTCACCATTCCCGGCTCCTTGCACAAGCACACAACAATTACTTTAGAGCTACATTTTTAAGTTTTTATGTTTGACTGGTAAGGTAAGAATTAATTCTGTCTTACTCCTCTGCATAACGGACACCAACTAGCTGTCTGCTAAAGAACCAAGGAGAACATGTGTGCATTGGCAGAGTTGCGTTCAATATTATGGGGTGATATTTGTGCCACCTTCGTGTGTGCACAGAGTGAGGTGGCACAGGGCAAACTACGATTGTAGCAAGCAGCACAGCCAATCACAGACTGGGATTCACAAATGTTTCTGATTGGCTGTCTTATATCCAATTGTTTATATCAAATACAGTCGGCAACGGTGGGAACGCCCACAAAACGTCACTTCTGATCCCCCGTGGGAGAAAACAGACCACTCACAACAATGCACAAGAGTTACTCTGTCGTCTTCTTTTCTACAAAAATACAAACAAGAGCTGGATATACATTTTATATTTTACATTAAAAAGACATGGAGACATAGAGGAGGACACAGTGGTCCAGCAGTCCACATTTGTCCATAAAATACCATCACTGTCTGACGTTAGCTGCCTACAACATGCTAATCTAATCAACGTCAAGGTGCATCATAATAGAACTCTCTCTAATATAAAGACACGAGTTTAGTTCATCATATTTAATGTAAACTAAAATGTGCTTCTATAAATGTGTTAAGGCTTAGTTGACTCATAGCTCATCATAACAGGCTGCAGACTGACGCACGGCATTAGCGCGGCTCATTCAATGGTAGCGTGTTACAGAATGCGCTGAAAAACATGATACACATGTACACTTTTTTCATTAACATCTATTTTTTCTACCCCTCAAATTTGCTGTGTGCTTACTGTATAACTGATGCAATAAATTACAATATTTTACATTATTAAATTTGGTGATTCACCCACATGAGGTCACAAGCCACGGTACCTTTTATGCCAGTCCCAAGCCTGAATAAATGGAGAGGGCTGCGTCAGGAAGGGCATCTAGCATAAAAAAAGACATGCTAAATCTACATCAATCAGGCAGGTGAAGTGAATAACACAGATTATCTCTCTTCATCATGGCTCCTGTTAGTGGGTGGGATATATCATTTTGTCCTCAAAGTTGAAAGCAGGAAAAATGGGTAATGGTTGGGACTGAACAGAGCATAAAATGGCTCTTTAGCAATGGCTATTAGCAACATGAGGCTAACAGATAGATAACTGAGCTGACTGCTTCATAGTGATAGTGGTTTAAGCTCTGAAATGATCAGAACGAGTTTGGAGACAGTGTATGGGCTTTAGAAACGTGCAGGAGCACTTTTTGCTTTCATGTGTCTACGTAGAGCTGTGAGACCAAGAGTTTTCAGCTCTTGAGAAGGGCTGTGCCTTAACAAACAGGATTCCTCAAACAAAATACTACTCCAGGTCTGTTTTTAAGAAGTGGAAATACAAAGTAACCCAGACAAGTTCAAAAAGTTGTGTAAAGTTAGTCTTTTTCCATCTAATTTGACCACTTCCTAAAGAATGTATGTTTCTATAAATCCACAGAGGAGTAAAAGTCATCCCGGGACAGTGATGCAGAGGTGTGTTTGTCCCAGAGGCAGCTGCAGGAGCGGAGACTGGAGTGGACCTGACAGATGGCACTGCTGTTTTAACTCAACATAACTCCAGAGCTAAGTGTTAGCAGCAGATGCTAAATGACTTTGTACTCACAGACAGCAGCAGCAGTAGTAGTAGTAGTAGTAGTAGTAGTAGTAGTAGTTGTTGTTGTTGTTGTTGTTGTTGTTGTTGTTGTAGCAGCAGCAGCAGCAGTAGTAGTAATAGTAGTAGTTGTAGTAGTACAACCTCAGAACTTAGCTCTCCCCAGTACAAGTTCCTCAGTGTTGTGGTGGTAGCAGTAGTTGTAGTAGTAGTAGTAATAGTAGTAGCAGTAGTGGTAGTAGTAGTAGTAGCAGTAGTAGCAGTAGCAGAAGCAGTAGCAGTAGTAGTAGTAGTAGTAGTAGCAGCAGTAGTAGTAGTAGTACAACCTCAGAAATTAGCAGTACATGTTCCTGATTGTAGCAGTAGTAGTAGGGGGAGTGGTTGTACTTCAACCCCAGAACGTTGTACTCCCCTGTACAAACTCCTAAATGATGTAGTAGTATTTCAAAACTTAGCACTTCCAGTATCGCTCCTCAATGTAGTAGTAGTAGTAGTAGAGTCCTGAGTTTCTTCTTCTACTACTGCTATTACTGCTGCTTCTTCTGTACATGTGCCTCTATGAGCAGACACTCATTCAGTGTTGACAAGTGAATAATAATAAAAGTTATATGACGTATCAAGGTCTTGTTGTTATCAAGATAAACATATTCACAGTTTTTCACAGATCCCAGTAAAACCATCCCCTACTTCCTTGTTGTCTCCTAAATCCCTGCAGTTTGATTTTCTTCTGCAGTTTGTCTAAGGTTGAACATTAGCAGCCGTTATTCTAAGCAAAACTCGCCAGCTCTAAGTAGAAGTTTTTCAGCCTTTTGGAGAAGAACGCGGGGCACTTTCTCTGGACGTATTTCCTGTACACGTCCTGGGCTGTCCCAATATAGCCTCCTGAAGGGTGATTTTTTTTCTCTGAGGATCTGATCTAACAGATGAGAGCTCAAATCCAGTGGGAGGTATGTGTGTGTGTTGTGAAGCCATTAGTCCCAAAGTGGAATCATCTATAACGGTTATTTAGGAGTACCCCGGCCATCAGAAGTACTTTATCTCAGGTTTTTCACATTACAGCTGCTCAGAGAAAAGTGAAAAGTGTTATTTGAAAACACAATGCCTCGTTTATCCTCCTTTATTCTGCTGTCAGACTCCAAAACAGTGTTTACCTGCAAATACACAGGATTTACTGTATACAGAGTACATCAGCAAGAAGGAAATTTATGCCGATGCTTTCTGATGCAAGGGAACTGCTACTGCTACTAGTACTTCTACTACTACTTCTACTACTACAACAACTGCTGATGCTGCTACTATTACTACTAATGTTGCTAATTCTAAGTAGTAGTATATTCATGTGTGCTTACTGCTGCTGCTACTATTGCCACAATACTTTGACTACTACTACCTCTAAAACTAACTGCTGCTGCCTCCACTGCTTCTACTCTCACTAATACTGCTACTACTAAGGGAAAACGCTGAGGTGTGAAGAGAAAGATAATGGGTGTGAATAACCTGTAGTACCTGTATTTGTCCAACAAATGGCACTGTGGGCCCTGCAAATGCTCCGCACCACACAGTGAGTAAACAGCAGAAAATCATAGTTTCAATTTGCAAACTGTCCTCATGTATAAAAAAATAAATAAAAAAAAAGGCCAAAATGGGAATCACTACTACTGCCACTACAAATACTAGACTGACAGATGAATAATGCCCAAAGCAGTTTTGTTTTCAGTGAAAAGGGAAATGTTTGAAAACAAGAAAATCTCATTCATCCTTCTTTATTCTGCTGTCAAATACAATGGCTTACTCTTACTACTACTGCTAAAACTGCTACTACCACTGCCACTGCTGTTAAAACTTGAAAAGTTGTTCATTTGTGCTTATGGTGCTTCTGCTGCTACTGCTTTTGCCAGTGCTACCAGTACTACTACTACTGCTACTACTGCTATGCTGGCTCTTCGACTACTATACTACTCCTACTGCTACCACAACAACAACAGCTACTACTAATAGACCTAGTTTAGTCCTGTTTTGACAAGAAAATAACCAAATATCTATATAAGTAAAATCAACACTCTGTCTGTTCAGAAAATCGTTGTTCATATTCATCATAAACAACCACAATTCCTGTTATTTCCCGTCTCCTCGTCAAAACTCGAAGTACACACCCTCGACGGCTGCTACGCTCTTAAATTGCCGGCCTGGGCTGATTTATGGTTGTGCACAGCGAAACCCTGCGGCGTTTATTTGCTTAAAAAGAAAATGTGCCAAAGAAAATAACATGCCTTCCTTTAATGAGGCCTCACGTCTGAATGGCTTTGGTGGAAACCGGAGCTCTTTCAGTAGAGGAAGCCGTCATTCTGGCAGCCATTGTGGGTCTAATTAATACACAATGCTCTGAAGTGGAAGGGGAAGAGGCTGTTTATTTTGAAGAGAAGCGGCTGAATTAGGAGCTTTTATGTCAGACGTTCACATGTTTAGAGATGGGAGCCAAACAAAGCACTTTTATCATCTTCATTGTGACTAATTTAACTCATTTCATGTTTATTTTGAGCTATTAGGACGATCTTCTATAGAATCAGCTACAGCTCAGATAGAGAAGCTTTAAGAAAGCTTATGGTCAGGGTGGTAAAAAATAGGTAACTTTATTGTCCCTATAGAGAAATGAGTTCTGAGCATTACCCCCTTCCTTCAATGCTGCTGGCGTTAAACCTGTCAGGAGCCGGCCCCTGGCATAAACACTCAATGAGGTTGTTTAGGGCCGCAACCATTGTGGGGGCACATGACCAGAAAGGTACGAACAGCAGACTCAGTGGCGGCCCGTGGCATAGGTGATATGCTAATGGTGCTGAATGACTGGGAAGCAACAGCCGGTGCCCTGTGCTACAGTGCGTAGTGACCGTTAGGACATTTTTTCAGCCCATAAATGTCTGCTACAGTTTTTTTTTTTTTTTTTTTTTTGCTGACAATCAACCTCATATTTGCAGAGATCTGATCAGAAATATGGCATTTAATTAATACGACCAGTTATTCACAACTTAACCCAAAGCGCGAGCCTAGGAAGAGTGCAAAGTATTTTTTACAATATCTGTCTATTATAAGCTGTGTGTGTTGTTACAAGACAAGATAAAACAGAAGTTCAGACGGCCTGACACAAGTTTTTGTAGCCCGTGGAGATTTCTGGAGACTGTCCACAGCCAAGTGTAATGAGACTGAAGGCTCAGAGACTCAGAGACTGTTTCTGTGCTGGAGCTGTGCCGCTGGTGGTGCGGAACAGAGATCGGGAGGCAACAAAAATAGATTTGTGTTTTAATGGTAAGTTTGTTCAAATAAGGTTAATCCTTTTGCCCTTGTCCTGTTATATGTGTGTCTGTTTAAGCAGTGTGTTTTTTGAATTTTGCCCTTGCAGTAATTACTGGGCCACAAGCAAAATCTTTGTTTACCTTTCACGTTACCAAAAAGTCCTTAACAGGTAGACACGTGGCTTTAGATCCATGTGAAACAAGGCTTGATTTATCTTTTTTCTGCCAAAATCTATCAGGACCACTTTAACAGGACAGACACATCGCGACAGTGACAGTGCTTAAGGAAGCACTGATATTTGATCCATTAAAAACATTTTAGCCAAAAAACAGCAGATGTTCCTCAGGCTGCCTCTCTGATATACTACAAAGCCCAGGATAAAATAAAATGAATAAAGATGACACATGTTGTGCAATGACAGTGTACTGCAAGTATGCATAGGCTAAAAGTTATTTAAATGCTCCACAGGCTAGTGTTCCCTTAAGCCCGGGCCTCACTGACAGATCAGTGTCTGCTGTCCCGTTACACTCCAGAGTTTGACAGAAAGAGAAGAACGAGCCTTGTCCCAGAGGGATCTAAAGCCAGGTAGTTACCTGTAAAGGACTTTTGATAGTGACAGGTGAACGCCGCTGATGTTTGACTCAGAAGCACTGCCTCGCATCACTGTGATGAAGAGCCATTATTGTGACTCTCCTTTTCTCTTTTTCCAGCAGACCCAAAGGCTTAAGTACGGAAGCGCTGAACTGCCACAGTGAAAGAAAAAATATTAGTAGCGTTTCTCGTTAATACGTGAAAGTTTCACGTTATAATGAGATCTTTTTCCTCGTTAAAACGTGATAACTTTCTTGTTATAACGAGATAATTTTCTCATTTAAACGAGATAATTTTCTCGTTATAACGAGATAACTTTCTCGTTATAACGAGATAACTTTCTCGTTTAAACGAGGTCATGTTCTCCCATGATGCTTCACGAGATGCTCCACTCTATCAAAGCAGCGCAGATTACCTGAGGATGGAAGATGGAAAGACTATTGGAGGCACTGTTTGCGTTCCTAAGAAGCCGAAATATAGATGAACAGTATATCACCAAACTGCGAAACGACAAAGTAAGTAAACATATTAATTTTACAACTCTGCGCAGTGTTGCTAAACTTTGGCTAAAACATAGCCATCGTAGGCTAATAGCTAATTATAACATTTTAACAGGTTGTACGCATGTCCTTCTAAAGGCAGTTTAGACGTATCTTTACTACACTAGCTACACTACCAACAGATTTGCAGTCCCACCTCACCTGACGTGTTAGAAATATGATAAATTGTTCCTAATGTTAATCAAATGTAAATTATTCCTAATGTGAATTAATAATGTTCTTTTTGTTCTTATTTTTAAGATGATCATGATTTTATTGTTATAGATTGACATCTCTGTAATAGAATCTATGGAAGATGACATCTTGGCCACCTATATCCCTATCTATGGCGATAGGATTGCTACTCGAAGATTTTGTTCAGAGTCCCAAAGAAAAGGTGAGAAAGATGCACAGAGGCAGTCTCTGTTACAAAAACTCAGGAAAAAGATGGGCATTGATAAATTCTCAGAGGAGGAGCATGATGAGGAACCTGCTGCATCGTCTAAACATTCAAAAGCATATCTGAGAAATAACAAGATGGCTGTAAGACAGACAAGAAAAGTTGAATTGGGGTGGATACACGAAGGAAAGCAGCAGCGCAAAAAAAATGGAGGTGGAACAAGGAGAATTGATTTGACAAAAGATTCCAAAAAAGCAGACATTTTACAAATCGCAAAGGATCTATTCTTTCCAAATGGAATATCTAAAAAGGGAAAATTACATGAATTCAGCTTTGATATACTCGATTATCAAGAAGATGCAGTATTGGATGAAAATGTTACTGTGGGGGAACTTTACTCTGTGCTCAAAATGGGGATGTTAAGATTTTATCTCTGTACAAAATTAAAAGAAACTACAAACACAGAAGACTCTGATCTCACTGAGCCAGAACATGAAAATGTCTCACTCTCATCCAGCACCTCTGAAGTCATTATAGGCCCCTATGTAGGTGAACCTTTGTCTTGGCAGCTAGATGACACTGTACCCATTTTGGCAAATGATGAAGGTGAATCTGTTATTGTTAATGTCCCCACTTCTACAGCAATCCTTGACTTTGTAAATAATGAGTATTCATCAAACAGCCCTACACCTAGTAACAGCGAGCAATGTACTACTGTGTGCCTCACACCCACCGTGAGCTTTTCACCTAGTGAAACATCAACTCCAACCAATGCCATCTCAGCTGTCACAGGTTATGAAATTGCCAATGTCCACATTAAACTTCACAGAACAAAGCTTCTTGATGAAATGATAACACAGTTCAAAGATCCAAAATTACTAACCTGCCCACTAAAATTTAGTTACATCAATGAAATGGGAGCAGATGCAGATGGAGTTTCCAGAGATGTCTATTCTGAATTCTGGGCTGAATTTTTGGACTATGCATCTGAAGGGCAAGACATGAGAGTTCCACTACTTTCTCCCAAGCGAAAAGAGGAGGAATGGAAATCAATTGGTCGAATTCTTCTGAAAGGTTTTCAAGACCATGGCTACTTTCCATGTCGTATCGCACAAGCTTTCACAGTGGCCCTCGTTTATGGGGAAAAATCAGTGTCATCTGACTTGCTGTTTGAGTCATTTCTCCTGTACATCAGCAAGGAAGACAGGGACCTTGTCAACAAAGCTTTACAGGAGGATCTTCTTGGTGAAGAAAAGGATGAACTGATTGATTTATTAGCAACGTCAATCCCAACAAAAGCCAACTTGAAAGCTACACTTTTAAGTGTTGCCCACAAGTTGATCATCCAACAGCCAAAATATGCTTTGGATAAAATGTCAGAAGTTGTGGGCTCAGTGTTTAGACAAGCATTTGATAGTCAGAATAGCATTCAGCAAGTTTATGAAAAAACAAAACCCACAACAAGAAAAGTTCTGAAGTTGCTGGATGCTGCCCCCACTTCACAAGCAGAGCACCAGAGTTTGCGTTACTTGCAGCAGTATATCAGAGGACTTGACCAGTCTGGCCTCAGAAAGTTATTGCGGTTCATTACAGGCTCTGATGTGCTTTGTGTTAACAAAATTGAAATCATCTTCACACCTTTGGAAGGAGTTGCACGCCGGCCAGTTGCTCACACTTGTGGACCAGCTTTGGAATTACCTTGGACATACTTGTCCTTCCCTGAGTTGCGTGTAGAATTTGATAATATTCTCAGCAGCAACAGCTGCTATGTTATGGACATTGCATAGAAAGAACATAGGCTACAGCAGATATCTGCTGCACTATGAATGTTTTGTTTCAGTATGTTGTGAACTAAAACAGTTTACTTGTTTTGCCAAGTTCAAAATATCTTGTTTACCATGTTACATTTTGCAGAAGAAAACCTTACATTTAGAAGAATAAGCATAAAACAGTAATGTGTCTAATTTTACAATTTAATACAAGTAGGATAAATGCAATTTTAAGACAACTGTTATGTTTAGCTTTTAATTGACAGCTACCAAATGTATTGTTTTATTATTTTAGTTGAAAATAATAAGTTATGTACTGCTGATTACATTCAAACATGTTTACATCTTTATTAAGGTGTTGTATGTTCAGAGGGCCGTGTGTCATTTAATACGTAATTTGGTTTTAGTGTTTTCTTTTTGAAGCTATGTCAGAGTTTACAACAAAAATGCTGTTATGCATAAATTCATGTACTGTAAATGTTTTAATAAGAAAAATCTATATTATTTGTTCAAAACGTGTACACATTTTATTACACAATTCCAGAAGCTTTCCAGCTTAAATACCCACTCTCTGTTGTGTTTATGACAAAGAAGTTTTGGGTACTGTTCAATAACTGTTAAATAAATTCTATTTTTCAATTATTCTGTACTGTTTACTGTATTTTCATATATACCGTATGTGAAACAGAAAACTCAGTAAAAGAGTTACTTAAGTTCAGATAAGATGAGACAGTGACAGTGTTTGTAACTGCACAGCCTCTTGTATACATTTAGCATTTGTAGTGTACAAGATAAAGGATACTTGACACAAATAATATATTTACCTTCAATTCAAGGCCTTTATATTGGATAACTGGTAACCATAGGTGCTTATTCCAAAACATGCAAAGCCTTTAGCAGGGTAAGAGAATAATGAAGAACAGACTTTCAAAGTTCCTTAAAACGTAAACTAAGAAACAATATTGAAATAAACTATTGACTAATGAAGTTCATAGTGAGCAGACAAATGTTTTAACCATGCTGCTTGTTTTTACAGCTAGTGTTGCTTGTTTCACAGATCTTTACGTATGCAGCTTCTTAAGAATAGGTAGAGTTCAATTGCTTCATCAGGTGTGCATGGGGCATGTAGGAAGTTGTCTGCCATCAGCTGACAGGATAGTGTGAACACAGTCTCATCACAAGGATAAGGTCCTCGATGCAGACATTGTGCTTTGCAAATTTGTACTGCTTGCCCTGGTACACGCCTCAGATGATCTTGGCCACCAAAAAGTTGAGGAAGCATGTACATCATGTGTGGCCGGCCACTTGGAGCAACTACATTTCTGCTCTGCCGAATGATGTGAGTGTTCCACAGGTGAGCAACATGCTGAAGTTCTTTCTGAGAGGCACACAGAGAACCATGTTAAAAAGGACACACAAAGACACACTACCAATAGTTATCATTCACTCAAGTAAATATTAATAAACAAATTACTTATATTAGGTGAATTCAGTACAGCTCCTAAGCACCTATTGTTTTTCACTTTCAAATGAGACAACCCAATCTTTTATTATTATTTTTACTTATTTTAAGAGAAAGAGTGCTCCGTTTAAATCTCCTTTTACAAATATAGTGGATGATTATAAAAATTATTATTCCCAAATATGTATAACTGTCAGGTCAGGATTAAAAACAAACAACAGTGTAAACCTAAACAGAGGTATGATATAGCCCAGACAATTTCTCAATTTACTTAAATGTGCACATAGTCACCTCAATGATATTCAGACAGGTGAAAAGAACCAGCTGTTTATCCAAGAAGTCACCAGTGAAATTATCAGAATCCTTAAGTTTCTGAAAGCAGTTCATCCAGAACTGGCAATGATTTTTCCTTAAAAAAGCCCACCAGCTCTCTATACGTTGGTTGTGAATGCTGGATCCATAGAGGAAGCAATTTATGGCATAAGAGTCATTGTGCTCCAAACGCAAAAATCGTTGCATGTCTTCCATGATACCATTCTCTGTACCCATGTCTGCCCGGATTCTGGCTGCTGTACCCTTCCTTTGTTCAACTTCAGAAATAAAATATCCAGCAATAAGTCTAGGATTGCTGTTGGTTGAGTATGCATGAAGCCAGATTATCATCCTAGAGAACCCATCCACTGCACCATTAATACAAACTCCATATGGCTTGAGCTTATCATATGAATCTACATGTCACATGTAATTTGGACCTGGGTTGTGATAAAGTCGCCGTCTAAGTCGATTTCTTTGTCTAAGCTGTACACCCTTGGGATCTAGAATGCTTAATAAATGTCTTATTGTGGCCTGGGTAACAATAAATCCCTCCTGTATGCACCGAAGGTGTTGGAGTCTGTATCCCTGAAGCTGTCCATATGTTTGCATCTGGCCCATAAGAAACAATGCAACATTAAGAATGTCACTTTGTTTTTTTTCTCCGGAAAAGCCCAATTCTTGACATGATCCTTCTTAATGTCCGAATGCTCAAGACGACTCCATCAATAGTACTAAGTGAAAGCAATATTTCGTTGTGGTTTAATCCTAATAAGAAGTATGACTTAATTAAGTCATGCAAATGATAGTGATTATTGTCCATAGTGTCTGTTCTTGTACAGTAGGCAATTTTTTTTTCTTCTTCAAATCCTTGTAATCCTTCAGACAGAAAAGTGGATGTCCATACTGTCTTCATTCAGATATTCTGTCACACAAACGTTAACCTGTAAAAACAATATTCATTATTTAAATGACCAGGTTTCCCCAGCAGAGTGTGACAGCTAATGTTAGCTACACAAACTTAGGTTACAGACAGCTACCAGTTTCATATATAAATGAAGAAAATAACAATTAAATAAAAACGGTACAAAAATGCAAAACTTTAATTGAAAAGCAAGCAATTTTTACTTCCACTAAGAAAAGGCATAGGCTTGTACAAGTGATGGGCAAAGCTAGCCTGGCAAACAAAGCTAACTAGCTAGTTAACTAAAGTTTAGCAACACTGCGCAGAGTTGTAAAATGAATATGTTTACTTACTTTGCCGTTTCGCAGTTCATCTATATTTCGGCTTCTTAGGAACATAAACAGTGCCTCCATTAGTCTTTCCATCTTCCATCCTCAGGTAATCTGCGCTGCTCTGATAGAGTGGAGCATCTCGTGAGGCATCATGGGAGAACATAACCTCGTTATAACGAGAAAGTTATCTCGTTTAAATGAGAAAATTATCTCGTTATAACAACTTTCTCGTTATAACGTAAAATTATCACGTTTTAACGAGGAAAAAGATCTCATTATAACGTGAAACTTTCTCGTATTAACGAGAAACGCTACTAATATTTTTTCTTTCACTGTGGCAGTTCAGCGCTTCCGTACTTAAGCACGTTGATTTAGTTTGGATTATATGCTAGTATTTTTTCTTTTTACTGTATTTACTTCATGGCTCATTCATGGAAACAAGAAAAAAACCAAAACAACACTTGGAATGAGGTAGGCCTAAGTTTGTGTTGAGTGTTGTTGCCTCCCATGCTGCTTGTGGGGCTTTGTGTGTATTGTTAATACTTCAGTAACATGTACATTTTGGGTTCACACTTGCCATTTCTTGTTTTGTTTACCCTGTGCGGGTTTTTAACTGCACCAGGCCCTGACTAGCCCATAGTTTAATAGTTCCTTTTATAGAGATGTTAACTAAACGTGACTAAAAACAGCCACAATGTGCACAAAAAATAATGTGAAACGTGTGAGAACTGGCCCTGTAGCTCCCTATGCAAATTACTTTAAATAAAGGGCGATGTTAAATATGAATGGAAAATGAATAGGTTAAAGACATGTCTTATAATCTTAAAAATGAAGACTTAAAATGGGCACGGAAACATTTCTGTGTGCGGTGAACGATTAGTTAAATATTAATCACACAAATGCTAATACCCTGGTTTGAAGGATTAGACTGTGTTAGTCCATAGCAATGTTAGTTTGATGATTTTTTTTCTTTTTTTTTTTTTTTTTGCGATGTGTTTTGAAGCTGCCCTCGTCCAGCTGCTAGCTTACAAGCTGTGACCGGAAGTCGATTGTTCGGTTAAGCTGAATGCGGAAGTAGTTATTTGTTGCCCCTGTCCCAACTATTTTGAGACCTGCAGCAGGCATCAAATTTGAAATGAGCTCATTTTGTGCATAAACGTGTAAAATTTCTCAGTGTAAACCTTTGTTATGTTATCTCTGTTCTATTGTGAATAAAATTTTGGCTCATGTGATTTGAAAGTCTTTAAGTTTTCATTTTATTCAAATTTTAAAAATGTCCCAACATTTCTGAAATTCGGGTTTTACTAATGTTACTGTGGGTTCTCTCTGGGTTTCTTCCTCCAACCAAATAACTGCATGTGTTAGAGTGATTTGGTGATTCTAAATGAGTGAATGAATGTCAGAGTGAAGAGTTGTCTCTCTGAGTATGTCTTTGTTCAGCCCTGCATGCAACTAACTGACCACTGTTCAGGCTGTACCCCGCCTAAGGCCCATAGCTGCTCACCCTTTCACAGAAATAAAGCCATATTAAGGCATCAGATAAGATGAACATAAAAACTATTAGTGTAGCCTCAAATGTAGGCGGGGCCAGTCAGCTGTTGTGTATATTACTCTGGAGGATGTAAATAAGTAATGTGTGTTTCCATGGATTTGTTGCTAATCACATAAAAAAACAGCTCTTAAATTATCTCAGTGGCTCTGTTTGTGTACAAGGAGCAGAATACAGATGTGAACACAGATGTGGGCCGCTCCTCTGCCCCTGTCTGCTCTGCCCCAGCGCCTCGTGTGTTAGCTCCACCACCGCTGTAGCCGCAGTTGTTTGTTAGCGTCAGTGGCGTGTTGTTAGCATGAAGCGTGTCGGCCCATCTGGAGCCAGCACAAATCAAACAGCACAGATGTGGTCTCCTCTCTCTGCTGTGAGCCGAGCCAAAGTAATGTGTGATACTCCCACTGCGCTCACAGCCACGCCAGGAGCCTCGCCGGTAAACTCAGACCCTCACCACCATCGCTTTCCTCTGGGCTTTCATGTTTTCTACAGATTTTTACATGAACAACTGTTATATAATAGTAACTGCAGAAAATATATGGCTTTCCAAGTACCATCTTTAATAAGATAAACCAGGATTAAACCAGGACTAACCTGAGTTTAAAATGGGCCTTAACTGGGACTAAAACATGACTAAGCCAGGTCTACACCTGGAATAGACCAGGTCTAAAACAGAACCAAGTAAAAAATTAGGCTTCGCTCAACAAATAAAGCTGCCAGATTTTTTATTTATTTATTTATTTTTTTGACACATATGTGACATTTAGGGCACATGGCCTACATCAGACATGATTGCAGATGTACACTCTTGGTTTTATACTAAATACTCACCTGACTAGTCATGTGACCATGCATGGTCAAAAGTAAAAACTGCTTTTACATACACAGGTCTAAACTAGAACAAACCTATAGGTTAAACCCAGGTCTAAAACAGGACTAAAACAGGTCTAAATCGGGATTAAACCAGGTCTAAACCAGGACAAAACCAGGAGAAAACCACCAGGACTAATCCAGGTCTAAATGGTACGTTCACAGCGAACGCGAATGATGCGTCTGCTGCAAGTGACTTGCATGTTAAAGAGTAACTCACCCCTGGCCCAGGCCTGACTCCGCCCACTGCCAGAGATTGAAAACTGCTCAAAAAGTGGGCAGAGACCTGGCAGAGACAGAGGAGGAGAACTGAGGGAGGAGCCAGGCCTGGTCCTGTGACTGACAGCTGTCAGAGACCTCATGGACCTCCTCCACAGCAGGGTTGCCAAGTCCCAGAAATGGGGGAAAAAAAATGCAGGACGTCTGGACTGATGTTTTATGTTCCTTTTATAATAACACAGTTGAAATATTGTGAGAAAGGCGTCGTGCGCCGCCGCAGTAACGTGTGTGCGTCAGATCGCGTCTTTATTTACTGGTATTATTTCAGCTGAGAGCTGTTTTTGATCGTATCTCCTGCGAGTAAGAAATCGATTGTCATCAAACAAAAAGTGACTTAAAGCGTGGCAAGTTTAAAACACATCTGTGGAGTCAAATCTCTCCCCAGTGTCACTAATTTGCAGTGTTGGGTTAGTTACTCAAAAAAGTAACCAGTTACAGATTACTAGTTACTCTTTTGAAAAGTAATATATTACTTTACTTGGTTACTGACTCGTGAAAATAACTTAGTTACTTTCCTTTTGGATTATTTCCTAACAGGAAGGCCCAAATGAACCCAATTCTAAATAGAAGAAGCCTATAGCCTCACCGTTGCCCTGACCCGTTATTTTATACAGGCGTTCAAGTTTTTTTTAGCTGCATTCATTTCAGCAGCCTGACACAGTAAATACTGCCCTTTAGGTTCACCTGCCTTTGCTCCTGTGCAGCGTTCAAGTCCTGTGGACACAGTTTTATTTCACTACACTGAAGCTAAAACGCACTTGTTGTTAGCGCCAAAGCGGTGCACGTCTCTTCTTTCCCCGCTGTCCCCGCTGACAGCAGCAGCTGCATGCGCCCCGACGCGCGCGGACAGGATGAGTGGCCGCTGCGCGCATAAAGAGGAGCAGAGAAGGGAACGGATGAAAATAAAGTAGAAAACGTATCAGCGCTATTCGTTTAATGCATTTTCATTCCGTGTCCTTCCGGTAAACTGCAGGTAAATGAAAGTGACTGTAGTGACTGTAACGCAAGTAACTAATTGGGTATTTTGTTAGTAACTGTAATATTACTTACTGGGGGGCTCCCCCTGCGTTACTGACAATTGTAATCTCGTTTCTTTGTAACGCGTTACTCCCAACACTGCTAATTTGTAAGTATATACTGTTATTGATCAGGCTCATTATGCCTTATTGTGCGCTGACACACGGGACAGTAGAAGCGCAGCCGTGAAAGGGGAGGGGGGCGGAGGAGACTGAACGGTAAATGCGGGGCTGAGTGGCGTGTTTAGGAAAAAGGCCCACACCTGGCAACAGCGGGACTGGGACGAGCGCGCGGGGGAGAGAGACAGCGAGGGCGTGGAGAGCACGGGCCGTGGGAGGAGATACTCGGCACAGGTGCGGTAAAGTGGTCAAATACTACGTCACAGTTGCCTATCTGGAACTATTGAGCAGAAATCCCACTGTTTGACCCTAGGAGGGCAGCACTCTGACGGTTTTCACTACAAAATGTGAATTTAGACCTTTTTTTACAAAACAGTCAAACATAAGACTATAAATAGTGAGATGTATCACTAAAGCCCTGTTTGTACAGCTAATCAGCTAAAAAAAAATGGAGTAGGGGTGAGTTACTCTTTAGGTTTATGTAAAGCTGAGCGTGTTCAGACAAAAATAAAAGTTCTGCGGTGCAAATGATGCGAATAGCGCGACATGAATCAAGTGAATCGCGCGAAGAGTGTGGCGCAAATGGCATGAATTGAGCGTTTGACACACAAGTCCCGCGAAAAGGCAAAGAAACAAATCAGCAAATGAAGCGTACAGTGCAAATTTGTGTCCAAATTCAATATTTGAGCCGCGTTAACCAATCAGGAACCTGCTCTAGAAGTAACATCTAGACGTTATGTACTACAACGTAATAGCAGGAGATCCCTGCAGCGGAGATCTGGAAAAACAATAATCGAGCCTTCAGAGTGAACAGCCTACAGCAGCTCTTTTACTTTTATAAAGACAAGAATCAAAAGGATCAATTCCCCCAAACAGCCCTGATAGAAAGCAGTATAAATGGTTGTTTAGGCTCAATCTGTTTGACTTGGCCAGTGTTGTGGTTATACGTGTGTAATAAAACGATCCTGAGACAGAGGCTCGCTCTGATCACCAGTGACAACAAGAAAACACAAATAAACACAATTATTTATTATTATTTTAATTAAATATAAACCGGGCTTAACTTTACCAAATACTGTGCTTGTTATATTAGCAGTTAATGCACTCTCCAAAACAACAGAAAATACAGAGCCTGTGACTAGACTAGACCCTAAAACCACTAGAGAGAGCTAATGTACCAGAAATAACTGCAGAAGATTCCTGAGTACCACCAGGAGAAGCCCATGTACCGCCAGTGGAACCCACACCACAGTTTGAGAACCAGTAATCTACCCTCTATGAAATGACACTGAGGGCAACAAGAAAGAAGTGCCACTGTATGGTCCAGCAGATGTCACTGTGTTAAACTGAACAAAGTCTCCACAGAAAAACATGACAGAATATCAAAGTTTGGAGCTGATCTTAAACTCCTTGCGCGAGTTTATAGATTGATATGATTCTGAAATTTTCCACAACAAATTAACTATCTTCTAGCTGAAGTTACCAATAGTTTAAATGTCACCTTGCTTCCTGTTTCTCTGTTTCTGTTTGTCTTTTTACTCAAATAATTTACTTATGCCCAGTATAAGTAGCCCACTTCATGTGTGGATTTTTTATTTTTTTTTTTTAAATGTCTTTACTTACTACATGTTTCACCTTCAAAGTGAGTTAGCAGCACATTGATTAGTAGTAATTGTGGTAGTAGTAGTAGTAGCACTAGTAAAAATAGCAGTAATAGTGAAAGTTGTATCAGTAGTAGTCCTGGGAATAGCAGGCTAATAGTAATAGAAGCAGCATTAGAAGTAATGGTAGTAATAGTGGTAGTAGCTGTAAGTACTTTCTACTTTATGTTTAAAGGTACTTTAAGCAGCATACGCTCGTACTGGTTTGACTTTCTGCTTTTCTGATTGGACAACTTAGGCATTACATTAATTAATTAATTATTTTTTATTATTTTAATTTAATTTTATTGTGAATAAATCAGCTGTACCATTATTATCAGTAAAACTAATATTTCATTTAAACATGTCTATCTCATATCTGGGGACACGTGGGTAAGGTTTCTCAAATATAAAAAAATATGTACATCTCACTTTTATTCCTCTGATATTGAACCCTCTTGTAACTCAGGGAGTACTGACCGTTTTTTCTCTAATTATCACCTTTAACATCTGAAATGACTACAAAAATAAAATACTACATACTCATATCATATGACAATTGGTTTATCCATTTTGGTTGCAAAGACTCCATGTAATGAAGTAGCTAATGCCTAAATGTTTTTAAGGACTGGACAATTCAACTGAGATCCAGTGTAATGCATTTAGATCAGCAGGACCGAAGCCATTGACCGTGTAAGAAACTGCAGACAGTTGTTCAAAATAATTTGCAATAATGCACCAAAGCAACTGCTTTTTGTCAAAAATTAACAAGAAACTGATTTTATGTTTTCCAAATTGACTAAAGGAGCTGAAGGTTGAGCAAATAGTTTTGAAAATGTAAGCTCTGATCTGAAAAATGCACCAAAATAACTGAGAAAAACTGTAAAAAGCAGCCAAATTTTCACACTTGGCAACCGTGGAACAGAATGAACAGCCAAAGTGAACCAAGAGTCAATTCTTATGTTTAACAAGCTCATAATTATAAAAAATATTTTGTGTTTTCCCTCCTTAATTTTGTGCTGTGGGAAATAAATCTAACAAGGTTACAATTCTCTGTGTAATTAGCACATTTTTGTGATTATGTCCCATTTCCTTCAGGGATACGGCCGCCAAATTAAATCTGTGCATAATCCACGCGGCGCTCTGGGTTTTCAGGTGGATTTGGAGAAAGCGACGGGAGCGTTTTATTTCAGACACGCAGTGACTGATTGGTCCCAAACGGAGGCCAATTATCTTTTCATCTGCACAATTACTGTTTGAACAATACTTCTGTCAGGGCTTTGAGCTTCTCAGATTCAAATACAGAAGGCTTAACTCACAGTAAAACAACCTTCACTTTGGTATATAACACTCTCCAGTACAAGCTCCTCTATGTGGCAGTGGTAGTAGTAGTGGTAGTAGTGGTACTAGTTGTAGTAGTAGTGGAAGTAGTAGTGGTGGTAGCAGTAGTAGTAGTAGTTGTAGTAGTAGTGGTAGTAGTAGTAGTAGTTGTGGTAGTACTAGTTGTAGTAGTAACAGTAGTTGTTGTAGTAGTAGTGGTTGTAGCAGTGGTTGTAGTGGTAGTAGTTGTAGTAGTAGTAGCAATGGAATTAAGCAGTGGTAGTTGTGGTGGTAGTTGCAGTAGCAATAGTGCAATTAGTAGTAGTTGTAGTATTATTATTATTAGTAGTTGTAGTTGTAGTAGTAGTTGTAGTATTATTAGTAGTAGTCGTTGTAGTAGTAGTAGTTGTAGTATTATTAGTAGTAGTCATAGTGTTATTATTATTAGTAGTTGTTGTAGTAGTAGTTGTAGTCATAGTATTATTATTATTAGTAGTAGTAGTTGTAGTAGTAGTAGTCATAGTATTATTATTATTAGTAGTAGTAGTTGTAGTAGTAGTAGTCATAGTATTATTATTATTAGTAGTAGTTGTTGTAGTAGTAGTTGTAGTATTATTATTTGTAGTAGTTGTAGTAGTAGTAGTCATAGTATTATAATTATTATTAGTTGTAGTAGTCGTAGTATTATTAGTAGTCTTAGTTGTAGTAGAAGTAACAGGCCTGTCAACAGATTTGCTGGGGCCCAGAACAAAAAGGATTTAAAGGGGCCTATATAATATAAAATATATAGGAAGAGGAACCATTTCTGGGCCCCTCTAATCCTGAGGCCCGGGACAACAGACCCCTTTGCCCCTCCCTCCCTGTCAATGGGCCTGAGTAATAGTAACAGCAGCAGTAGTAGTAAAACTGATTAATCACCTAATAGCATTTTGTTATTCAAACAACTTTTCAATAAATATTTTATTACTGCCATAAAGAAAAAGGAGAAGAGCAGCTCTGTTATATTTTTTTTTTAACAAAAACAGAGGGCAAAAAGGTGTTTTCTGCCTTAAACTTTTTGTCTGATGCCATTTTCCTCTAAAAGTAAAAATATCTGTGAGGAATCAGTGGAAACAGAGCTGTACACAGTTTTTTGAATAAATGAATGAGAGCAGACTGAATGTCGAGGGCTTGTTGATTGGTCAGTGCTTCCTGGAGTGCATGGGGCTTTGTGCTATTGAACGCTTTGAGGCCTCAGAACGACCGTGCCAGACAATACAGGATTAATCAACCAGGCGTGAATGAAACAAAACACAACCCCAGGTATGTTTTTTGATGAAATAAAACATTATAACATGGGAGAAAGAGAGATTTTGCATAAATTTAAGCTTTGGAAAATCACATTTGCATTGATGGACGTTTTGACACTCATTGTTTGTTGATCTAAATACTTTGTCAACATTGAAAAAAAAAGCTGCTGATAAAAGACTTTATTGCATTTAGTGTCTAGTTAGTCATTAAGTGTCAGTTTAGTTGCTTACATAGTGAAAGAGAACAAAAAGAAAGAAACAAAAAACATGCTGCTATTGTTGTGGTGGGTTGGGACCAATGGGAATAAAACTTTATGTACACTGTAAAAAAAAATCCGTAAATTTTACGGTAAAAAACTGGCAGCTGTGGTTGCCAGAATTCTACCGTAAAAAATACAGGAGGTCTGTATTTCATTTTACGGTAAAATATTATATCAGCTGTTGTTTTTACAGTGTTTGACTTGAGTTTTAATTATAATTTACTGTATAATTTAAAGTTATTATCTTTAAAAACAAATACATTAACTGTATATTTTACAGTTTATGACTTAAATTTTAACCAACATTTACTGTAAAATTTAAAATTATTATCTTTAATAAAAATGTGTTAAACTGTACATCTTACCATAAAATACTTTCTTTTTCACAGTAAAAAACTGGCAGCTGTGGTTGCCAGAATTCTACTGTAAAAAATACAGAGTAACTTTTTTACTAACAATTCAACTTATGAGTTAAAAATTTAAATAAATGTTAATACAATATTTAGAGCTAACATATAAATCAATAACTGTTTAAATTTCCAGTGAAATAATCACTTAATATAACACAATTGTAACTTTAACAAAGAAATACATTTATTTTTTTCAGAAGATGACAATTGAGTATAAATATAGTCTTTAATCTTTTAAAAGCATGTCATACATTTTCAATTGACATGACTTTTAGCTTTTAGCCAAATCAGCAGTACATTTTGGTTTTTTACAACAGTTTTAAAAAAAAATACATAGATTAATACTTACAGGTCAGGGTTACATGTACTGGCATGGAATTAGCTGCAGAAACTGTTGCTCATGATGTAGGTCCATAGAGAAAAATGTCTGCCTCTGTATGGCTCAGTGGCTCAGTGGTAAAGCTGCGGTGCATTTGCAGAGCAACTGCAGCAAAAAATGTCCTTGTTTCTTCCAACAGTCCATTGACAGGTGACAACAGTCCATCGACAGGTGCAGTCAGCAGGTTGTCCATAGTTGTTCAAGATGTGTCTGCCTTTAAGTACGAATGCAGCTCCTCGCTTGGTACATGTCCACCGTATATCAATCACCAAATCTATGAAAATAAGAGAACAAGAAATGATAGTTTTACTTTTTTGGTCCAAACTGAGCAGTATTCAATGTACCACAATTATTTCTCTGAAACTTGATAGAGGGCAAAGTTACAGAAGTATTTAGCTGAATCATCAAAGTTTCATTTAATCTTTTTGATCAAAATTAATTGTGTTATGGTCATGAGTTACACCATAGATAGCTTCAGTCCAACTGTTACTTTTAACTCTGTTAAGCTCCATACCAAGGTCTCTCACTAAAGTTTTTTTTATTTTATTTAACCAGGTAAAAATGTTTGAGAACCAGTTCTTATTTGCAAACAAAGAGGCCAAGAAGTGTTGCCAATTAACTTCATTAGTAGCAAAACTGGGATATGTTGCCCCTATTCCAATTTTTTTGAGATATATTACTATTAAATTCAAAATTAGCTATTCATGAATTTTATTTTATGTTTTTTACATTTTGGTGGTTTAAAAGGTTACAGTAGAAAATAAGTATACTGTAATAATACTTACAGACTAGCTCATGAGTCAGAAGTTATAAGATGGCTTCAGACAGAGCCCACACAACCCTGCCTTCTTCTTCTTGTCCATATTGGTCCATAGTATTGCTTTATAATAACAGTTCATTGGAACAGTTCAGTGGAAATGTTAAAGGTCTCTCTGAAGCAGGTGAAACAAATTCCAGGACCTAAAGGGGAAACAAAAGAATGACAAATAATTTATCATGTTTATCCCTTAACCAGTAACTACATACATGCATCTAAATCTCTGAAGTGTCTGCATTTGAATCCAAAATTATTCAATAATTATTCAACAATTTTTCCTTCTTTTATTATCTTGAAATTATGTGTTGGTTGGAGACAGAAAATGTTTTTGAGGGAATACTCACCAAGTGCAGTCAGCAGGTCCATGTTGAATAATGAGGAAGAATCCCTATGGGCAATCATATTGAAAGAAAAAAACAACAACATTGTTGTATTAATTCTGTTTCACTATTTTATTTTTTTAAGACGTCCATGTCTTACCTACAATGTGACAAAGTCTAGAAGAGCGCAGAGTGTGTGTCACAGGGACTTGTTTTATGTAGCCTGAAAAGAGAAAGAGGGGAAACAGTCATAACCAAACAACAACAATGATGAAGATACTATGAATGCTGACCGCTTACCTGTAGTTTTTTGCAGATTAAATGACGTAGTTTCTTGATTAGCATCCATTCAAAAACCTGTTATACTGATAAACAAAGAAAACCATATCAGTTATTTCCAAACTAAAACAACTATTTGTCCAAAGACAAATGTGTTCCCATATTTTAAAAACACACAGCACAATAATAACAGTGGCATTGACCAGACCCTTTCCTCACAGATTTTTCATGAATTTTGTGTTTTGCTCCTGGCTTAGTCACTCCAGACAGACACTCACACAGCCATAGATGGACCACCACTGTAACGTCTGAAGAACCTGTGCCACTTGACCTGGCTGCAAATGGGCATCCTTCTGTCAGACGACACTGGAATAGTGCAAGACAAAAACAAAGATACAGTCTGAACAAGAGAGGCAACATTTATGTTTTAGAGGTTTCATTACTGCATTACTACAGCTGATTCACAAAGAACAGACAGAGTAGTTATTGGGAAGTTTATGTGTCTTTCACAGTGTAATAAAAAAAAAAAACATACACACATTAAAGCAGAATGTACCTCTGGATAAATATTGTTGACTGTAGTTCTACTGTAGGCAGATGTGATGTAATGATTGAAAACTTCATACTCAAGGTTCAACATACTGTAGATGTTCCAACAGCAGGCTCCCTGTAGGATTCACAGCACCACAAGGATTTCATTAAAAAGCCTTTATAAATATGGCAGCTGTAATAGCCACCATTGATAATCAAACACATAAAATGTAACAATTAAGAAATGCATAGTGCATAGATGTTACTGCAGCTGCTAGAAAGACAAGTGAAGATAGAACAGTCAATTTATCTCAGTGGCTGCAATAGTGTACATAAAATGGTAAACACCAAAGCATTTCTCAACTAAACAAATTCTTTGGACAATAACAATTCAGTACCATACTGCCTCCCAACAAACTGTAAACTTTATTTACAAGTTGTGATAGAATGAAATAATGCTATGAACATTGTCAAAGTAAAGTAAAATTAAAAGTGTTGGCACAAATTAGGGTTGGCACATAAACTGTTGCAGCCTCTGATTTAACCGACAGCAGTCAAACTGTTAAAGAATGTTTTTGTAAAGACTTAACTAACGTTACTGTACTAGGCCCAGACAGGAAAAAGTCTTCTGGCACTTTTTTTTTTTTTACTCACAATTACAAATTAAAATAGCGTATATAATACAGTATATATACGTATAAAGCCATCAAAACACTGAAGCATCTAATGTGTCTATGCAAGTTTATTTTCAAGTTAGCCACAGGTCAGCAATTTTATCAGTATCTATGCTCTGTCTTCACATGTATTACAGAATACATGTTTAAGTGAAATCCAGATTAAAAACTGTGTACTTGTGGACAGTTTCATTGTCATTCAAAAAGAAAAGAGGCTAACTGTGGTGGAGTTTGCAAAGTGTATTAACGTTAACGTTATTCCTTTACCCTGTCTCTCAAGTCCACACATAACAAGAATACTAACAATTTCAGAATAAAACCAAGGATTTTTCAACAGCAAATGCAAAACCAGGACAATAACGTAATTGTCTTATCACAAAACTAGTGAAGAGCCGTAAAACTCACCGTGAAGCCTCGGTAGTAACTTCGTTGTTGCCGCTAGCCGCTGTTAGCGCTAACCGTCCTCGCCGCTGATTGGTCACATTTGAATTCACGCGCCCAAAATCTCTGCGTCGTTTCCTCGAGCACCAGGAGAGTAATCATCAGACAGAGATGTCCCTCGCTAATGTTCACAAGCACTGGCTAAAAGTCCACCGCTAATGTTCACAAGCACTGGCTAAAAGTCCAACGCTAATGTTTACAAGCACTGGCTAAAAGTCCACCGCTAATGTTTACAAGCACTGGCTAAAAGTCCACCGCTAATGTTTACAAGCACTGGCTAAAAGTCCAACGGGGAAAGCAGCGGAGTCCTGGAGCACACGCGGACAGCAGCAGACCTCTAGCCCCGCCCCTTTGCCTTCACACACCGCTCTGAGTGACAGCTGTCAATCATCTGTATGTCCCGCCTCTGGGAGCAGGATCTGTTAGATGGGTGGGAATTTACTGTTTATTTTCTTCTAACTATCAAAAAATATAGTAAAATATATACACCCCTGGTCTATCATAACAAGTCTGACCACAGTCAGACCACAAACAGAAATTATTAATGTAGGCTCATAAGGCTGCAATAAATACATAAATATTAATAATTTGTTAGATAGGCAGGCTATTATAATATTTATTATTACAACTACTCACAATAAACTATATATTTTGCAATAAATAATTGTAAAATTTACAACAGTGACAGTTATTTGTTTTACTGCAGGTGAATGTTATTAACACAAAGCCTACTTTCCGTAAATTTAACTGTAAAAAACTGTATATTTATTAAGAATGACTGTACAAATTACAATGTTGACCATTATATTAATAACATGATATTTCTGTAATAAAGACAGTGCTCTTATATTTTACAGTGTTATACTGTATAAAATACAAAAAATAATAGTAAAAAATACAATTTTGCCTTGTTTTTAACATTACGGTCAATTACTGTAACCAAAACAGTATTTTACCGCTATCATTTACGGTTATTTTCTGTTGAGATTTTACAGAGTTTTACTGTGAAATTTACAGATATTTTTTACAGTGTAGCTTTACAACAAACATTACTGATCTTGTTTATATCAAATAACATCTATAAATCCAGGTTTAATCATCACAAAAGCCTATGGTGACCCCAGGGTGCACAAGTCCCAGGCCCCTCAACAGGTCTGGACTCTGAGAGGTAATTCCTCTTGAGCTGGCTCTGATCTGATAAACGCCCCCCTTCAGACCTCTCTCTCCCCGGGACACAGTCATCGATCTCCAGCTCAGCTCTGGGGCCCGAGTCTTACTGCGGATCACTGACTCATGCAGACCAGGGTCCTCTGGGGGACCGGTATCTGCAGCGGTCCACACCACAAACAGACAGACGGGACGCAGGCTACTACACACCTTAAATAAGTATTGCTTTTATTTAATTGACGATCACCTCATAACTGGATTAAAGACCAAAGCTGTTTACGTTTCATTAGGTGGTACAGGGGCCCTTATGTGGCTGCTGCTGTGTACTACAATAAAGTTAATAGTTTGTTGGAGTCATTAAACAGTAACTAATAATTAATAGGAATAACCACACCTGAACACAGTTCAAATTGTTTTTTTGCAAATGTCAATGTTGTTTTTTTACATCAGTTACTACAAACAAAAATAAGGTAATGTTTACTTTAATGATTGTCTAATTAACTAAATTAACATAGAGGACAGTAAAATAATGTACAATAAGTTACTTGTGAAACATCATTCCTTATGTTCCTGGTTTTGTTGTTTATTTTTCTGTCTGTTTATATCTATGGCACCTTTGGCTCTTCCCATACCTTCGCAGCCTCTCAAGCTCTTACCATCTCCCCTGCTCGTGTGCTCTTGTCCCAGTCCTCTCTTGTTGGTCGTGTGTCATCCATTACAACGCACTGACAGCTATGGGTCCAGGCCCCGCCCCCCAAGCTTGAGCCCCACCCTAGGTTCTTTCCCTCTGTCTCTGCCTGTGTTAGACGTTATTTAGGCTTCATTAACCAGGATTTTGATGAAGATGAATTGTGTCAGGCTTTGTCCACTCACATGGTGCATTAAGGGATGTCTGCTCCCATTGGCTATTTGTCTACAAAGCTTCTCAACGTTTAATTCATGCAGACAGAAAATTCTACTGATAAAGACTTTGTATTATGTGTATGTATTCTATTTATGCTTTTTCTATAGCTTTTTCTTTTGGGAAAAGCAATAAAAAAAGTATGGCTGAAGCTTGCAAAATTCCTATGGGTTTTGAGGTGGGGTATACCTTGGACAATAGCCATTTATGGACATTTCAGAGAGACACTTAACCTATAGGGGCCATGTGTGTCTTTGTCTTTCTTCTTGTGTGAATATTTTAAGTATCTTTATAAGGTGTCCTATTATGCAAAATCGACTTTTCTGAGATTTCTACCATGTTTTAATGTTGTTCTTGCATCAAAAACATACTTGGTGTTGTGTTTTTGTTTCATTCATGCATGTTTGAGTAATCCTCCGTAAATATTTATTTACGTTAACTTCCTGAAAGGACAGAAACGTCCTGTTTCACCGATGTCTGCCATTTCCACCTGACCACACCCCTCCCCCCTCATGGTCCAGTCCCGTTCAGCTCACACACACCCCCAGCAACCAAACAAACCGACTGTGGTTGCAGCAGCACATGTTGTGAGCCTGAAGGGGCGTGACAGCAGCTGGGCCGCGAGGAGGGAGGGCTCTTAAAGTGACAGAGACCTAATCTGAGCGTTTCTCATAGTGTCAAATGATGAGTTTCTTCAAATAGGGTTTTTTAAATAATTACTACGTTTTCTGACCAACAAAATCTAGAGGTGTCCTAAATTAATTTAAAAGACACAAAAAAATCATAACATATATTATCTAAGTCTAATGTGTTTGGAAATCTGCTCAGAACCTTTAGAGTTTATGCCAACACGCTATAAACCTCACATCTCTTCTGACTTCCTCTGTAGTCCTCTGTGTCTGTCTTTTGGAGAGTCATAACCAGCCTTGTGTTGATGCTGTATCTTTGTTGCAGAGGGTAATGTTGCATGGCCCTCGCCGCAGTAACGCTCTGAAGTGGAGATAATTAGTTTCCTCTCACATTTGTCTGTTTGTTGCCTCGGTGGATGCTCTGTCCGCTGCTGCTCGGAGACCTAACACTGACTGATGTGTGCTCACTTACAGCCGCAGACATAAGATCATGACCCCTGTTTATCCAACACCTCTGTGGAAGGAGGGCATTTAGAGGGGCTGGCTACAGATAGGGTTTTGTATTCTGGTATTTTCTCAACCAATTAGCTCTGCAGACTCAGTACAGAGGCTTTCACCAGCAAGGGCCTATGCCACAACAACAGCGGAGGTTTCAGGCATATATAAGAAATGTATAACAAACTTAGTTGTTATATAAATCATACGATGTCAATTAATAACAAAAAATATTGTCTAAATCTACTGGACATCAAGTTTTTTTGTTGTTGTTGTTGTTTTTCCTCAAAGATGTTTCAGTGTTCACCCAAACACCTTCATCAGTTTGAATTTACAGGAAACAGGCATTAAATACAGAGCTGAAGGTCACATGATCAATCAGTGTGTGACATGCCATGCCAAAATGGCAATGTCACTTCAACACATGCCATTTCAACAAAATGGCTGCCACTGACTGTGTTACCAGATAAGATGGTATTCATCAGCTAATGGTGGTGTTCCTGCTCTACTATGGGGAGGAACAAGCTGCTTCATTCATAAAATGCCGAGGTACAGCCTTTAAGACAGGATTGTAAATAGCAGACAGATGATGTCTTAAACTGCCCCCTTCCTGTTTAGTGAGGGCTTCTCCACTCTAACATAGATGGCCTCCTTTACGCCCCTTTCGAACCACCTCTCCTCTCTGTCCAGTCTGTGAATATCCTGGTCCTGAAAACTGTGTTGATGTTGTTGCAGATGTAAAAACACTGCTGAGTCCTGTCCTGAGGAGCTGGGCCCTCGGTGTTGGTACATGCGCTTATGCAGAGGCTGCTTGGTCTCACCTATGTACAAGTCTCTACACTCCTCACTGCATTTGACTGCAGAGACAACATTACTCCTGCAGTGTTTAGGAGTGTGGTCCTTTGGATGGCCCAGCTGCTGTCTGAGAGTAGACATAGGTTTAAAATATACAGTATTCTGTATTTGGAAGGCACCCTTCTGAAATTTTCTGAGACACCTGCAACATAAGAAATGACAATATGCTTTCTCTTTATTTTATTATCCAGTTTCCATGTCCTGTTCTTAATCTTTATTTGTTTCCTCTCTGTTTTAGTGAAAGCCCACTCATGGTAACCGCACTGTTTTAAACTTTGCTTAATGTGTTTGTGTTCTTTGTTTCTTCCCTCGGCTTGTTTTATTTTGTTTGTGTGTGTGTGTGTGTGCGTGTGTGTGTATTTGTCAACCTGGATGTGTAACCATGAACCTACATTGATAAATACTATTGTCCTGAAAAGAAATAACTTCTTTGTTCCTTAGACATCTGAATAGGAGTGGGAGGAAGTAAAAACTTATTTAATCCCACTCCCTTTCACAAATCGTTCACCAGACAAAACTCAATTTGACTTTCTTTTTTAACATTAACATAATTTTCTTTATAGCTCTCTCAGTGCTAATGTCATTGCCCACACTGTAAACCTGGATATTGAATGTACAAACATTTTCTTAGCCTGTTGTACGTAAATGTGAAAGTTTTGGCCCATTACTACCATAGTTTTCATAGTTTTCATTCTGCTAGTTTGACCATATTGCTGAGTGTGTGAAATATTTTAAGTTGAATGAATTTAAAACATAAAGTTTTAGCCGCTATCATGCCAGGACAGAAGGTGGCAGTGTGCAGCTGGCTGAGACTCACTAATAATTAGACAGAAGAAGATGAAGCACATGTCTACATTCAAGGACTGCAGTGCAAGGTAAGAGCTAATCTTTAAACATCACCACAACAGTGACAAAATGGGCTAATATGTGAGCATACTGTGTTTGTTCGAATGTTAACTAACATTTTGGAGTGGGTTTGGGAAGTTTATCTTTAACCCTCTAAGCGTCAAAGAGGCAGAATTGCGACAAGCAACGTTGCTAAAAATAACAGCCCCTACGTCCTATTAAAATGTTAAATCTAATTTCTACTCCCTTCCTCTCGGTGTCAGACACCCAGGACTTAGTTTCTAGCCCAATAGAATCATACGTTGTCATTCAAAATCTTTGAAAAAGACGTGCTCAGAGATGAGCGAGTTTCACGGGGAGTGGCGCGTCGGAGCGCCTCCGTGGAGTAGATTCCTCTACAGTTTTGACAGAGGAAAAGGCGAAAGTAGCTAATAAAATGTACAGCACTGATGAAGCAGTAGCTTTGATAACTGCTGACTCTGAGTCTGAGGGGGAACATCTACCTTTTTGAACCGAGAGAGAGTGAAGAGAGCCGCGAAAGTGAAGCGAAGAGTGGTTTCCTGGTGGCGGCGCACAAGCTATGCTCACAGTCACTGCACACGGCATTTCCCCATCACTCTGCCCGAGTTTAGCGTCACTCACTGGAGCTAAATGAGCCCGGCACACATTTTCTCTGGTGACTCGATCAATGTGTAAAACAAGGCGTTCTCACCAGAAAGCGCAAATTTCAAGGCGTGGAAAATGCATATGAAATCGCCTTCCAGGCACTGTTTGATTTATCAAGACTACAGGAGTTAAAAGTACATGAACATTTATGAGGATGAGCGATGGAGGATGATGAGGGGTGCTAAGGAGATGGCCCGCAGGAGATGATGGCTGGGTGAGTTGAAACTCAGTGTGGGTGTTCCATCTCAAGCAGTTCACCCGGCAGAGTAGGGACCCCCCTGTGTGGTCTAGCTGGAGAGAAGAGAGGAGACCAAGAAGGGGAAAGGGAGGGTAGGGGCAAGAGAATGTAGACAAACAATGGCTGTCCCCCAGACTACCTGATTTTGTGGCAGTTAATCACCCAGTCAGAGCTCTGCGTTCCTCAAGGCATACGTCACTGGTGTCCCAAGGTCAAGATAGAAAAAGTGAGCTCCTCGTTCCTTTGCTGTTGTTGCTCTGGAACTCGCTTCCACCTGATCTCTGATTCATAACTCAGCCAGTAGTCTGCAGATCACAGCTAAAAACACACTTATTCAGACAACCTTTTGACGTGTAATTATTGCTTTGAATGTCATGCGGGTGTGTTTTTACATTTTCTGTTTGTGCACCTCTCTGCATTTTTAATTCTGTTATATTATTCTTGTTACTTGTTTTACTCTGTCTTGTTTTGTTTTTTCTTGGGCACTATTAGGCTGTTGTAAGGTGCTATACAAATAAATCTGATCTGATTTGTGTTGCATGAATTTTGTGAGTTTAGTTAGAGTTGTTGGGAAAATGGGAGGTGTGGTTGGGGAGCAGTTGAGGAGTAGCCTACTGTGGTTAGGATGAAGATGAAGCATAGATTTGCTCCCAAACCTAAATTAACACATTTACATTTACTATTAAGACCTCCATGATGAAACATAGGTGACAATTTAAGGTATTTTCTTCCCCACTCATTACTATAGATGCACTACCCGATTTGTTTTCCTTTGTATTTGAGCACAACTAATTATTCAGTCAACAGCATATTGGAAGTCATCTCTGTAAAGACTCAGACCTAATCTGGACTTTATAAAGTGTTTCTGAATTGGAGCTGGAGCAGGGACTGGATTTTTTCATTTTTCACCCACTCAGATCAGGGACACTGTCATTGGTTGAGACTGAGCTCATGCACTTGGCCTTCATACACTGGGAGTAATGGCGGTGGCAAGCCCCACTGGAAACAGTGGGGCTTTTGTAGTGTGAGTGGAAACTCACACTACAAAACAGCAGAAAAAACAGAAACAGAGACTCGGGTAGTGGGTCTTAATAAATACAAAATTGCTATTTCCACTTTAGTTCAACATATTGTGCCTTTCAGTAAAACCTCATTGATTCCCTGCCAGTATTCTGCAGCAGTATCCTGTACACAGAATGACAATGTGCAGCGTGTAGTAATTAGATTAATACAAGTATCAGATGTTCGATGTGGCCCGGAGGAGGAGAGCTGGTCCCAGACGGAACAGTGTTTAGTCCCGCGGAGGTCCTGTAAGGTCTGGAGAAGCCTTATCAAGCTGCTCGTATTGAGTTAAAACATGGACCTGAGGGGGCTCGGGCTAACAGCTGGTGCAGGCAAAGATTACAAGAGAAACAGAAAAGCTCGAGGCAGTATCGGGAGAATGCAGAGTAAAGAATTACAATATGTCTGAAAGTGGCAATGGGTGAGCGAGTTAACATTATGTGCAACTGGAAGAGAAATTCAAGCTATATAGTACAGGAAAAGTCAGGCTTTTAAGACAAGCTAGAGGGAGTATCAGTGCACAAAAATTCACAAAACAGAAAAAAAAAAGAAGAAACTAGACGTCTGCCAAGGCACTAGTCCTATCAATAGTAACAAAATAGTACTGGATAATCTTCCATTTCAGGGGTAAATTTTCTTTTCATTGAGCCACAATTACGCCTTATATAGTATCTCACAATTGTAAATAATATATACTTCAATTTGCACACCTCATTACAACCTTAGCACAGCAGTGTATACTCATTGGCTACTTTTATGGCACACAGCAAGAAAGTGCTAGGTCCTTTCTGTGTAGAGTTAGTGTGTGTCTCCCCATGTCTGGGTGGGTTTACATAGGGTGCTCTAGTTTCCCCATCAACCTAAAACTTGCACAATAGGGTGATCCTCCAGCTAGGTTCTCCTGGCTCAGATCTGGAGAAGGGTCCCACTGCTCCTGACAGGTTGTAACAGCTGGAAATTTGTTCTTTGCATTTGACCCATCCTTTAATGCCACTGGGGTTAAACCTGTCAGAAGCAGTGCCCAGATCTTGGTCAGGAGTACCTTGGGGATGATTTAGCCTATTGTTCAAGTTTTAGGTTGATGGGGGAAACCAGAGCACCCCGAGTAACTCCACATAGAAAGGTCACACACAGTCCTGGAACCCAGAACCTTCATGCTCAGAGGTAACAGTGCTAACCACTTTGCCACCGTGCCATGTTAAGGAGTTATTAGGGACATGTGGGAATATCAACAAAAAACCTGTTAAAGTTTAAACCGAGCATCTGAATGGAGAAGACTCAGGATATTAGTGACTTTGAATGTGGGATGTGTTTCAAAAGCTGCTGATCTACTGGGACACACAACCAAGTCTCTTTTGGTCTCTCATTCTTCCCTTCACATACGTATATATACACATGCATGTCATTGGACAGTGGGAGGAACCTGGACCACTTTAGCACACACAGACCCCACACACAGAGGTTAATTGAAAACCAGACTTTATTTACCTCCTTAATATCGCACCAGAATGTTTTGAAATGTTTTAATCTACAAACTCTGTAAACTGTGGTGGTGACCTTTACTATAATTAACTCTAAACTTGCTTTGGCTGATCGCATGACTTGTTTTAATAAGTTTACTTTGATGAAGATATCTCCAGTTAATTATTGCGAATGAGGTTAATAAAATGGCTGCATATCGGAGCCTGTAAATTCGGCTCTAATGGATTTTAATTAACCCTGACGTGATCCAGACGATAATTTAGCTTCTAAATAACTTTTCTGCCAAACAACGGACTGATAATTTTACACCAACACAAAGTTTTTTTTAATCAAGTTTTAATTTTCTCTTGACTGAGTGTCTTCCTTCCTGTGGTACTGTGGGTTCTCTCCTCTTCCTCCCACCGTCCAAACACATACATGCACAGGTGAAATGGAGACTCTAAATGTCCCATAGTGAATGAATGTGAGAGTAAATGGTTGTCTCTCTCAACTCTGGGACAAAGTAACTGACCACTATCCAAGGTGTACCCCACATCAAGCCCATAGTTGCTGGGATAAGCTCCAGCCCCCTGCAACCTTTAATGGGAACAAGCAGAAGATAAAAGAATGAATGCTGCAAACTTGTATATGCCTTTGGAGCTAATTTAGTAGCAGAAGCAACACCACAATGGCGCAGTGGCAGAGTGGTCTCCATCTATGCAAAAAGCATGCAAACAAAAAACAACAAAACAACAAAAACAAAACTCATTTAAAGGGCTCATTGTGCTTTCTTCAGTTTTTTTTTTTTTTTTTTTTTTTTTTTTGTAATATTATTGGTCACATTTGCATTAGTATTACAGGTTTTATAACTTAAAATTATGTATATGTGGAAAACATCTTCTGTTGGGGAGTTGTAACTTTACAGAGTACACTTGGATTAGGTGTCTGTCACTGGACAGAGCATAAAATAGATATTTAGCAATGGCTATTAGCAACATGAGATTAACAAATAGAGAAATGAGCTGATTGCTTTGTAGTGACGGTGGTTTAAGCATTCAAATCATCAGAATGAGTCCAGTGACAGTGTATGGGGTTTAGAAATGTGCAGGAGCACTTCCTGGTTTCACGTGTCTATGTAGAGCCATTTGACCGAGCATCTTCAGCTCTTGACCAGGACATTTCAGGTACAACTTATGCATAGTAAAGTTTTATCAAATGCATACTAATATCAGTGGGTGTGCTTGGGGGGTGGGGTGCTTTGGTCAGGGGTTAGCAGGTGTCACC